>CM066325.1:91239289-91719228 GCA_033807775.1 Saussurea involucrata
GATCTCTGGTGGTGGTATTCGAACACCACCATAGTCATCTCTGGCTATCGACAGAGCTTCTGTTTGAACTTGAGGTTGGGCTTGGCTTATTTGAACATGTATTCGAACACCACCATAGTCATCTCTGGCGTTTCTTCTGTTATTCCCTTATCTCCTTCTGTCTCAGCCTTTTCCTCAGTCATTTTTCTTTTCCCTTTACCCTTCTCTTTTTCTTTCTCTTTCTCTTTCTCCTTCTTTTTCTCTGATTCCTTCTCTTTCTGTGTCTCAGTCTCCTTCTCCCCCTTTTGTTGTTCCCTGGACTCACCCATTTCTCTGTCTGAGTTGCCCTCTCGTGCATCATGAAAATCATTATCGTCATATTCATCATCAGAGGATTCTACTGCGGCTTTGGGTGAGGGGTGAACAACAAACTTGGGTCGTTTGCTTGATGGTTCTCCTTCTGGGGGTACTTCAGCAGGTCTTTTCAGTGTGGCAGTCTGGAGGATGGTTTCTGTGAAAACTGTGACTGTTTTTTTCAACACATCTTCAAGTTCTGTCGCAGCCATTCTGACCTCATCATCTTGATCCGCAAAGTTATCTTTATGAGAATCAAGTGATGTCTTGACATGTTGTTCTGTCGCTTGGGCTTTCATCACGAACTTTGAAGAAATCGTCATCATCCGGCTAAGAACTGATTTGCGGAATTCTCCCATTTGGCCTACTGTCATTGGAAGATCATTTGGGCTTGGACCGGAGATATTCAGCGGAGTAGCAGATGATGTTGTGGCTTCTTTGATGGATTCCTTAACAGAGTTATTGATTAGCTCTGTCAAGGTTCTGACGTTGGATTCAGAGAGAATAACTGTAGGTATTGGCAGGGTTCTGTTCATCTGCGCATTGTGGTTCTCAGTTATTAGTCTTTTTAGCTCTGTTAGCTATGTCGATATCTTTGTCGTCTCCTCTGTTCTGACTCTTTTCAGTTCTGTGATCTCTGTCGATAGCTTTGTAAGCTCTGCCACTCTGACTTGTTCAGCCTCTGTTCTGAGTCTTTCAGCCTCTGCATATTTATCAGTTATCTTTTGCAGATCTTCTTTAAGAAGAGCATTCTCCTTGCGGATCAGCTCCTCCTTCTGTTCATTGATAATTTTATACCCATTCAAGGAGTTGTTGATACTATCACAGAAGCTTGTGAACTCTACTTTTGTGACAGTCTCAACGGGGGTAACCTTGCCTCCAACAGATGGATCCAATTCTGCCTCGAGTCCAGAGGCGCCTACATTAAGAGTTGTGTCAATGTTGTCTCTTGTAGGACTTCCACCCGATCCTTGATGTTCCCTTTGAGGGGAAACAACTACATGTGTTCTGATCAGAGGTTCCTCTTCCAGCTCTGGTTCTAAAGAAGGAAATCTGATATGATGAGAAGAGTTTGGATCAAGCAAAGTCTTCCCTTGTTCTACTATGGTCTCCCATTGTCCCTGAGTCGGACAGATGCTACGCGAGATGCGAAAGATCTCAGGTCTATTTTCTGTTAAGTCTATATGAGCCACAGAGGCATCATCGTGTGGAGGTGACCTATTGATGTTATGGGGCGAAGGAACATCATTACCAAAAATGGATTCCCCAGGTATGTGCGTACCAGAGGCATGAAGAGTCGCCTCTGGCGGCTCTTGCTGGTTAGGGTTCGAGGTGTGCACCTCTGTTTCAATATCCCTCTGGTCTTGATCACCAGGGATAGCATGAGTGGTTGCACTGGTAGTTGGGCTAGGAATTCTCACATGTATGTTCCGTGGAACATCTTGTTCTAAGCTCGCATTTCCCTTGGCTCCTAGGGGTATAGCATTCTCAGGTGAACTCTCAATCTCAAGAATCTCACGTCTGTCAAGAGAGGGCGATCTTTCTGCCACCTCTTCTGCAGCTTCTTCTTCTCCCTCTTGAACAGCCTCCATAGGGGATGCTCTGTTCTCTACTTCCTCCTCCATCACTCTAGAGGAAGACCCCACTTCGGGTGCTCTTACCTCTGGTCTGTTCACTTCCTCTGCTATTTCCTCACTCTCTAAGGATGGTTCAGATCCTATGTATGTTGGGGTTCTCACCTCAGGTTCTTGAGGTTGAGCAGCACTCTGATAGTTTTGGATAGAGAGGTGATTTGGTTCGATCAGGGCAAGCATTGTACCTGGAACTCTTCTGATAAACGGGTATGCACCTGAAGTCGTGGGTTGAAACTTGGACATAACCCAAACAGGTGTGGGATTTCCCTGTTGAGTTAATTGTAGTTCTGTGAAAGCTTTCGGATTACCAGGCTTATGAATCGAGGATATCGAATGGACTTCAAGAACTTGTGGGTACCGACTTCTCCTCCTCTGGCTATGGCATTGGTTTTTATATTTACAAAAGCAAGAAGATCCTTGTAAAGGATTTTGGCATAGTCGAGGTTTCTGTTGAAAAATAATCCATACATGATTTGTAGGATTTATGTGCTTGTCTGATCCTGGCTACCTGACTTGCAGGTCAGGGTTCTGTTCAGTGTGGAGAACATAAAGTTCCACACTATAGTTAGGTTTTGTCTTCTGAACTCTCCTATCCTATTTATGTCTTTGTTGTAACCTAAGAATCTTACAAACTCAAGAAGAATTTCAACTTTTGGTGGTATTTCATAGGCACAAATACCTAATTCTCTTCTTGTTTTCATACCAAAGATTCTTCGAAGGGTTCTGGCTCTAATGCGTATCGATCCTCCACCTGCATTTCTTCTTGCATCAACATTTCCGACAACCCCTTTCTGTTCAGGGATGAATTGGCAAGTGGTCCACCATTGTTGGACATAAATTTCAGGCAAGTTATCGTCATACATGGTTAGGGCTCGAAAGATTTCAGAGTTTCTGAAAAACTCTATAAAGATGTGATAAAGGGGTAGATAGAGGTCGGGGTTTGGATCAAAGCGGTAGTTGTTATCCGCGAACTCGTAGGGTTGAATGACGATCTCGTCGACAGGGCCGATTCTACTGGATTGAACAGAATGTTGTGGGTTTTGGGGTTCCGCCATTGTTGCAGGTTAGGGTTTTCTTGAAGAACACAAAGGTTTTAAACTTTTGAGAGGGAAAGATGAAGGGTTTAATATGGTTCGTAAGCTTAAGAATATTTATGCTCGAATCATATGGCTGGGGAAACGCCTTGGGTACTGTAGACACTCGAGTATCAGATAGTGGAACGGTCTCTACAGTAGAACGTGGGAACAGCTAGTGGTTGTCTATCAATCAGAGAATGCCACGTAAGATTTGGGTCTGACAACATTTGGGCAAGCAAACCGTCACGGTTAGAGATGTGAGTGTATGTACTGTGTGTGAGTGTGTGCTGTGTGTGTTGCGTGTGTGAGTGTGTGCTCTATGTGTGTGTGTGTTGTGGGTGTGTTACGTGTGTGAGTGTGTACTCTATGTGTGTGTGTGTGTGTGTGTGTGTGTGTGTGTTTGAATTTGTTTGACAGTTTGATTGTTTTTTTTGATTTGAAACAAATTTTCATCTTCAGTTCAAAATACAAACTCCGGCGAGGTTTTCCGGTCAACTCGTTTTCCGGCGAGAAGCTTTCCACAACCCAAAACCATTGATTTCTTGACATAAATTATTTCTAAAGGTTTCTTTCTGATTGAATTAAGTTGACGAAGAGATATGTGATGAAATGAAAGCAAAAATTCAATGGAAAAATCAACTTTCGGCTAAACCCGTTTTTCCGGCGCTTTCTCCGGCAAATACGGTTTTTCGGTGAATTACTTTCAGTAGCTCAAAACCACTAGAATCTTGTTGTTTTTTATGCAAAAACGTGCTACTTGGTCTCCTTTACAGTATTAGCTAATATATATATATATATATATATATATATATATATATATTATATTTCAAACTTAACAATCCACAAAACAATCCCCATCATGGATCCACAAAACAAGTGGTGAAGAACAGAAGAAGTGGCGAAGACTTAGGAGAAGTGGGTTTGGTCCCTTATTTTTGTAAAAAAAATAGTTAAAAATGCCAAATGATATATTCATGAAGCCAAATTATATATTCATGAAGCCAAAATATATATACATATTCATGAAGCCAAATTTACAAAATCATAAAGCTAGGTATGGTTTGTACGAGTTTGTACAAATACACTGGTTTGCAAAAAATACCACCCCTATATATATATATATATATATATATATATATATATATATATATATATATATTATAGAAGTAATCCTATTTGGTCCCTAAAGTTTGATAACTTTTACAAATATAAGAAAAAACAAAAAACAATTACAAAAACAGGAAGAAAATATGAAATGACGAAAATGCCCCTGACACTAACGAAGCCATTTAACCCTGTTAGTGACCAGGTCCTGATTCTAGAGCAAAATAAAAACCATGAGGACCATAAGTCGACTTATGAAACCACAGGTCCTTTCAAAGAAATCATTAAACCTCAGGGACTAAAATTAGAGTTTACTCATATATCTATTATAACATTTCAACATAATTTGGCATTGAACACAACATGTTATACTCGAGTGTGTACTTACGTGGGCAATCTGTTCTCGGAGTGGTTCTAGTGAGTATACCCTCAAAAGTTCCTGCACACTCGTCTCGTTTTGTCAAAAATTCTTTCAGGTTGAAGATTTTCTTAACAGTTGTTGGGATCGAAGAATGTTCAAATTGGGACGACGGAAACGGTCCCGAAGGTTCATGCAACACTGAGAATAATCCATTCAAGTAAAACATTAATTAGAAATATTCAATATATAGGTTGGGTTCAAGTGAAAAGTGCAAAATTTGGTGAGAAGTGGTTATCAACTTGGATGAGAAATGGACGAATATTAAGATGAGATACACCGGATGAATTCCCTTTTAAGCCGCACTTCATGGGAGGGTATTTGATTATAAGTGATCAACGGTTTAAAAGTACTTCTCACTAAAAATGACATTTCTTAAGAACTCAATATATAGAAGATATTTAACATTTAACATACCAGTTCCTCGTTCGATCCAAGGAGAAATCAAGATCGTTGGAACCCTAACTCCAAGACGATCAAACTAGCAACTGTATGGTGGTTGACCCACAACGCCATCTGGGTTTGGGACATCTACGACTGGGGTGGGGACATGATCGTAGAAACCACCATGTTCGTCGTAAGTGACTACAAACAATATTTCATTCCATTGGGGACTCGATCTCAACGCTTCATACACTTCTTTCACAAACTTTTGGCCTTCGGATACGTCGTGAGAAGGGTGACCGTCGTTTCCCGGCAAGATTTTCAGGTCAAAATACCTTTGTTCGACAACAACGTAATTTGGTAGCTTTCCTTCCTTGCAATCTCGTTTGAAGTCAAGATCGAACTGATGAAACTTGTTTATGTACTTCAGTTTTCTTAGATTCCGGTCAAATAATCAAGTTTTAGCAAACACTACAACAAACAAAACAACGTCCTATCTAAAAGTGTTACAAAAAGTTTATAGGACACCTTTGGGCGTCGTAACAAGTTTTTTAGAATATTTTTCAAAAAAAAACGTCCTATTAACTATTTTATAGAATATATATATATATAGTCTATGTGTGTGTATTAATAGTAAAATGTAAGATAATTGTTTAAGAGGTACGTTATCTATTTTTAGAAGCAATTATAAGGTGTTTACTATGAAGTTACGTGCAAGGAACTAAAAAGGTCAATGCGGCACAGCTTGTTGCTCGTTTGTCTGCCATCTTATTGTAATTGGAGACTTTTTGAATTGGAATGATTAAAATATGCCATAAGTATATCCGTTTAAATTATTTGACTCGTCGTATTCTATATATATAAAAAAGAGACATAAAAAATGTTTTAGTAAAGATTCATTGCATATCAATGCATGTGATCGATTAAATCCTATGGTCATTATTTAATCTTTTATATGTGTTCTTGCAATATATTTTATCTTGGACATAACATGCAAAAAATTCTCATTACACGATATCAATGTTCAATAACTTGTTAAGCATTGTCACCCATCCCTTAAAGTTTCTTAAAAATTTCAACTCAATAAGTTGAAGGTTCGGTTGTCATACCATACCAAGAGCATCTTCAACAGCTTCTCCATTTTTGAAAAAATAAAGAATGTATGGACTTTGGGTTGTATTTGCTTCCTCAAAACTATCTTTAAAATGGAGAAAGTAGGAGAGAGAATGTGTTTTTCTCCAAATATGGAAATAACCCCAAATATGATTACTTACCAATGGAAATCTTTGAAAAAAAAAATATTTAAAGAAAGAACTAATATTTTAATATTATAATCAATGTTTTTTCTTCAAGATAAATGTAACTTATTTGAAGGATGATGTAAGAGGTAGAGAAGAAGGAAGTACGGAAAGAAAATTATCATCGCCATCAGGCAAAACCTACCAAAGTTAAGTTTTTGTCTCTTGTCTCTTTTCGTAAGTATTTGATTTTTTTTATAAGAACGCAGAGATAACTTTTTAAACTCAAAATGCTCGCAGTTTTATCTTGTTTTAGAGTATCTTTACCTTTCGATATATATTTGGTACGTAACAACTGCCATGTTACCTACAGATTATACGGGTAATTGAAGTTTTAAATTCTCTCAAGAAATAAAATGCTATAATTGATTAATAACCATCCAAAAATACCAAAATGAATTATATGTAAAAGTATAGGTGTTCAAAATATCGCACAAACCACGTATTAAACTGTAAGGTCTAAAATGTTAACAATATGATTTAAGGTTTGTATTTTGTTTTATACCACGCGAAAAATCCCAAACTTGCAAATGCGGTTTATTAGTTTACGGTTTAACTCGAAACTCGACCAGCCTGCAAACACGCCATTCAACAAACCTTTGAATTCTTATTCAAAGGCGAGAATCAATACGTCACCGATAATAATATACTACAACAAAAGCCAACTATATTAGCGTCCTAAAAACCTATTTAACTATAAGACCAAAACATGGATGTTCTATTTACTTGCTCAAATTCAAAATATTCTATAATAACCTCGGAAGAATGACCTGTAAATCGAAATATTGCACAAATACCAAAATCCTTCAACACTGATCTCCTGGGAATTTATACCAAATGTTCGGACTAACAATTATTCCCATGATACAAGAGAAAAGTGGTGCATTTCTCCTACATAACTTTACAAAAATCGCATCTCCAATATCAAAGATCAGGACTTAGGAGATAAGATGAAGACTTTACCTTTCAACTTCTTCTACCCCCACCAAAGTATGCGAGGTTAAATTCTTCAATCTCCATCGTATCTGCCAAAATCTTACATTTAGACACCAGCATCGATGTTTAAATATCCACTTCAATGATGAAAAGAATATCAATAATATCAGTGTTTTGTATTTAATCACAATCGGCAAATAAGTAACCACAGATTGAAATATTTCCCAAAAAAAAAAAACTTGTAATTTTTATTATTGTGGTTGGAGTGAAACTTCTGAGAATTTTAAAGCATGAAGAATAAAATGTTTTAACTTTTAACCAATCAACCTATATATCTAGACGAAAGGATTGTGAGAATAGGAGTTAAGGTGACAAGTGTAAGAAGAGATTTGAACCCTTGATCACTTTTAATTAGTGTTGATATAATGGTTCAGATCAAGTCCCAAAATAACCCATGAATTAGCTTAGAAGAGGATTTTCAATTGATCTTCAATTATGATTGATTCAAGGGTGGAGATCCCTTCTTACCCTTCTCACGATAACCACTATTCTTACCGCAAACCAACTACATATACATATACACGTCTATTTATGTGACATACCTGGCTCGCCAATGTAGAACTCCGAAGAAATTTAATCAACATCCATTGACTTCTCCTTTTCAGCATTTTTGCTGGTCCATAGTTTTATTGTCCTGTCATGAGAAACAGTGGCAATACTTTGTCCATCTGCAAAACCGATAACCACACCAAAAACACAAATTGAAATACAAGATTACGAATGAAAACATTATAAACAATAATTACAATTCAAAATAAAAAATAAAAAATCCAAAGCTTACCTCCAACTACATCAAGAGATGTAACTTTAGCTTCATGACCAGAAAGAACCTTCACGGGTTTAAAATTTCTGGCCGACCACACCTGAAACAGAAAATTCAATAATAAACACAACGACAACAAACGAGCCAAACGATTCAACAGCAATCTTGACTTAACAAATTTCTTGTGGATTACCTTAGCAGTCATATCATAAGAAGCAGTTACCAAGAAATATCCCTCTTGAGGTTCGAATTTAATTTGAGAAATAAGATTAGCGTGGGCAGGAATCGTGTACAACGATCTTTTTTTCCTCAAATCCCAAATTCTACAAGTATTATCCTCGCCTCCCGTGGCTAAATGATACCCATTTGGCGAAAAACTGATACCATAGACCTGAAAAACATAACCATGAAAAATAAATAAGTATTGTCTACTTACTTCAGGAAAAAAAGGATAAAGAAAAGAAAAAAGAAAATATATCAATAATGAGTCTGACCGGCTTCACGTGACCTTCCAAGGCAAGTATGCTTCTCCCTGACCGCAGGTCCCATACACGAGCAAGTGCATCGAGCCCACAAGATGCGGCTAGCGAGCCATCAGGGTGAAAAGTCAACCCGTACACACTTCTACTATGACCTTCTTGAAGGAGCAATTCTTCGCCGGTCTCTGTGTCCCATAATCTCCACGTTTTATCGAAGCTAGTTGAGCCTAAATATTTCCCGGATGGATGGAAAGCAACTCGAGCAAGGCGGTCCAAATGACCCTTGTATGTGTGTAGCAGAGTTCCTTCGGTATTCCATAATCTTGCAGTGCGGTCAGCAGAAGCGGTTGCTATGTGGTGATTTGTTGGAGAAAATGTAACATCGGTAGCGCGTTCAGTATGCCCTTTCAATGAACACGCAATCTTTATTTCCGGCATGCTCCATATTTTAGCAACTCCGGTTAAAGAACTGACCAAAGATTCAAGAAAAAAGGATAAAGTCGTTTACTTGGGAAAAAATGAAGTTTTAGGGTATAATCCTTATAGAGGGAGGTTCAAAGGAAAACCCCCAAAAAAGTGAAAAACTGAGGAACACTCGGCATGCCGTTAACCTGGACAGTATGCACATGTGCATACAAGTAACAGAAGTTGTTTTTGGTTTTTATGCACCAAATTACTTGTATGCACATGTGCATACCATCCAGATGAATGTTTACCATGGTGTTCCTCAGATTTTCTTTTGTCTGCGGTTTTCCCCTGAACCTGACCCAATCCTTATATATGGCTTTTATCATGTGTTACATGTTGATTGTTGCAAAAACAGGCATTGGGTAACACTAATATGATGCATGTTTATCATATATGCATATATGTCAAAATTATTGCCATTCAATTAAACGAACATCATTTTAACAATGTAACATGGCATCAATTAACAACTAGCATCAATAACATTAATAACATGTTAGTGGCACATTTGATTAACCTAGAGTGCATTAACAAAGTCATCAACAAGAAGATGCGAAAGGGAAGAGATGACAAAATAAGTTTAAAGAGAAGAGCCTAACATGATTTAGGAATGCAAAAGCCCGTTGGACCGCCCAAAATGGTCAAACCAAATTAAATATTTGAGAGAGACCAACACTCTCGAATTGTTTTCGGTTCATTGAATACCATATTTGGCCAAGTAATTCCTTTCAATTATTGTGTTTGTTTCACCTGTTAAACCGGTTCATAACAAAATGGTATAAGAGTTGTTCCAAATCCATAGCCCCCTACGCCATCTATATGCATCCCCCCCCCTCTGGTCCATGAAAATGGACCAACGCCTTACTGTCAGTAGCAGTTAGAATTATCACCGACTAACAAAGTTGGCAAGTAATCAATCTATTTTTCAAAGAGAACCCGAAACACCATATCATCCAATTTCAATACCTCTACGAGAAATCCCAAGCAGTTCAAGGCACCAGGTATTTGAATCGTATTGACTTGAGGGCTCGAGTGATTCGATCGGTCAAAGAAGACAACAATTTACCAAATACTGAGCTGATGCAAGTTTGAAAGCGTCCCTTCTTTCAATCCTCACTTACAATCACTATCATCTAGAACCCGCAAAAGTTTTTGCTCTTTTCAAGCAAATTTATGCTTTTTCGTTCCCCAATTTATGCTATAATTGTTGGTTTCTGTGTTTGATTTGTCTGGACTTGATTGATGTTTGACAATCAACATTTTAGCTATATTGATTTGCAAACTTTTATATATGTATCTTTTTCCTTGTTGAATTTTTTTTCAAAAATTTCTTCTCTTTTTTAGGTTCTAATATGACTGAAAGCTGATTAATAGATTCCGTTGACGTAGATTCTTAAAGTCAATTATAGACCATCTGAGGATTAACAATTAATTTGTTTTTGAACCCTATATGTTTTGTCTGCAGCAAGGTTTTAAAAGGCGGAATCGGGCCTCGAGGCGTTTTCCTCCAATGAGGCGAGGCGTAAGCCTCGAGGCGATCCGAGGCGTAAGCCTCGAGGCATGTATTTATATATATATACATAATTCCATAGCAAATAAAATTGATAAATACTAATAATAAGCAAAACATAATTCCATACCAAGTTTTAAACGTCACAAGTTCACAAAATTACTAGTCATAAGTTCACAAAATTACTAGTCATAAGTCTAAAAACATAATAATTTACAACTTATAGTTCCCCGTAACATGATCAAATTGCATAGCTCCGCCATAGTATTCGTATCCATGATCAAACTGATAACAAAATGATAAAACATAACAGGGGCTGTTTAATCACATACAAAAAAACAGAAAATAAAATAGGAACCAAAACAGGGGCTGTTTGGGACCAAAACAGGGGCTGTTTGGGACCAAAACAGGGGCTGTTTGGGACCAAAACAGGGGCTGTTTGGGATCAAACAGGGGTTGTTTGGGACCAAAACAGCAGCTGTTTGGAACCAAAACAGGGGCTGTTTGGGACCAAAACAGGGGCTGTTTGGAACCAAAACAGCAGCTGTTTGGGATCAAACAGGGGCTGTTGGGAACCAAAACAGCAGCTGTTGGGAGTTGGGATCAAACAGGGGCTGTTTGGACCAAAAGTGAAGAAACAAACTCTAAAAATAATGAGTGGCTTACCTCTTGGAGAAGAGAAAAGTGAAGCTTCTTAAGTGGGTTGTAGGAGAAGAGAATATGAAGAAACAACTCAGAAAAGTGCAGCTTCTTGAGAGAGTAAAATGTGAGAATAGGAGAAGAGAAAAAATGGAGTTTGATTGTAGGAGAAACCGAGAGAGGAGTGAAGAAGATGGTCAGCCCCTTTATTTCTTCTAGAGAAGATGAAAGGACACCCCAAATAGACATTTTGTACTTTAAAATTAATAAAAGTACATTTGCTTTTTGACTTTTTCTACTTTTTTTTAAAAGACAAAAGGTAACCAAGTACAAGTTACTTTTTAAACACTGGGAAAAAAACTCAGTTAAACCAAAATATAGAAAAGGAGCTGAGGCTTAAGCCTCACCAGCGCCTCACGCCTCACCGAACCGCCTCAGTCATCAAGGCGTAAGCCTCGTCCAGATCCCTGAGGCTTAAGCCTCAGAAGCGGTTTTGGACCGCCTCGCCTCGAGGCGCGCCTCGAGGCTTACGCCTCAAACGCCTTTTAAAACCATGGTCTGCAGGATTTTGTTGTCAACACAATGGCTGATCAAAACCAGTATTCATTATTCAGCCACTGTTGGTACTGTTGGTAAATTAGCCAGCCAACTACACCTTTCCCAGGATGTTCGAGGCCGTTATCGTTCCATCCAGAGACCTGCTTCGAGTTAAAGGCAATTCACATACGGCAATTATAAAAATGCAGGGTTCAGTATCCAGTGACACAGTCATTAGTAGCTGCAAATGCTTCTCCTGTTTTCGTTCAAGCTCCATCAGAGAAAGGAGTTGTTGGGTTTGCCATTGATTTTCTCATGGGTGGTGTTTCCGCTGATGTGTCGAAAACTGTTGCTACTCCAATTGAGCGTGTGAAGCTTTTGATCCAAAACCAAGACAAGATGATCAAGACAGGATGTCTTTCTCAACCATACAAGGGCATTGGAGAATGTTTCTCTAGAACAATTATGAGGAAGGATTCGGGTCTTTGTGGAGAGGAAATACAGCCAATGTCATTCGTTACTTTCCTACTCAGGTACAACATCGATCTTCTTCCTTTGATCTTTTATGATTAAGCATCTATATGTTATTGTTTGCTTATTAGTTGTTTATACATTCTGCAGGCCCTTAACTTTGCGTTCAAGGATTACTTCAAGAGGTTGTTCAACTTTAAGAAAGATCGTGATGGTTACTGGAAGTGGTTTGTTGGTAACCTTGGATCTGGTGGTGCTGTTGGTGCTTCCTCCCTGCTCTTTGTCTACTCTTTGGATTACGCTAGAACCCGTTTGGCAAACGATGCCAAGGCTGCCAAGAAGGGAGGTGAGAGGCTCCGATTTGAAGCGATTGAAAACCGAGAATTTTTGGGTTTTTGAATAGCAGTATTTCTGGGCAACATGTTAGTGCTCTCAAGTAACTTGGAATAAATCTTCTACTGAGTTTTCATTTTAAAGTTTTAATTTGAAATATTACGTATTTTATCAGCATCTGTATTGACTTCAATCCAAACTATGTTGTGCTAGAACTAGAGTACTTGGGGTAAAGTTTTCCTCTTATTGTCGGTCTCTCTATCAATATTTTGTAAAACGTTGAATTTATAGGCTAATATACGACCTTATAGTTGTCATTGTACCTGTTGGAGACATTGTCTTTACTTGGGTTGGACAACATGGTTTTTAGCCATTTAATCGTAAAGCAATTTGTTGTATATTTCTGCATCTTCGGCTACTCACTGTTTGGCTTCTTATCCTTTCAGTTAAAGCTGGATTATGAGGGCGTTTTTTTGTTTTTGAAGCCAAGTTATAATCATGAGGTTCTAGATTAAGACATGAGAAGAAAGCACTCCCAAAACCGTATTTAGAGATCTCACTTTCTACTCTTTCCTACAAATACAATTTTGTGCATTTATATTCTTCATGCTTTACTGATTAGTCACTTGTTTTTGGATGTTGCATGTTTTAGCTCAAAGACCTGATTATATAGTTTTGAATCTTAATTTTAGTTTTTGGAGTGGGCTCATGTTTTGGAGTTGGGTCCTTCACTGGTTATTATTTAGCTTCTAAACTCTTTCCCTGCTTACAAATTCTGTTCATTACTTATTTATTAGCAGATTCTGTTCACGGCTTATTATTTAGCTTCTAAACTCTTTCCCTGCTTACAAATTCTATTCATTGCTTATTTATTAGCAAATTCTGTTCACTGCTTATTATTTAGTTTCTATCCTTGCTTATTATTTAGCTTCTGTCTCTTTCATTTATGTTATTCTGTGTGTTCGTTTATGTCATCAATTGTATCATTTTAAATCCTTTCATAAAAATGGCCTTGAAATTGTTCTTATGTTTTGTTTTTCTTAAAAGAGGGATTTCTTAGGGGTCGTTTACCGAACGCTAACTGGGTAAGCGCTTACTGTTTCCTTATTTCCTTATGACAATCGCAAGAACCATGAATCTTACCCGGTAAGGGGAACATCATGGACCGGAAACTCACCCAACAAGTGAGGGAGAAGCAACTAAAGAGGGAACTTGAGTTTATTTATCAACTTATGTTTTTGTAGGAGTCTGTTATTGCATTAGGATATATTTAGATGGGTTTGTCTTCTTCTATTGACGTTGATAATGTTTATATTACTCTAATTTTATTGTTCCTATTATTCTTTTCAGTGTTCACCTTCTTTTGTTAAATTCTAACATGCTCACGATTTCCCCATTTTTTTCGATCTACTATGGTAACTCATTGTTTGCTTAATGTTGTGCAGTGAATAGCCGGTTATGTTTACTCAGATTCAGTCCAGTTCAAAATGGAGCTTATGGTGCAAAGGTTGCTGTTTTTGAACAAAGTTTGACTGTTGTTTCAGATCAGGTTTACTCCAAACTGACCTGCACTCTAGATTTCTTCCCAATGTAACGATTTCTGCACTCTCCAAAGGTTGTCTTCTCCAAACTGATCTGCACTCTCAATTTCTCCAAACTAATCTTGCACGCTCGGTTTCCACAAAAGTGTTTTCTGTTAAGTAATTGTAGTCTAACTGTAGTCTGTACATCAATTTGTTGCTTGTTTATTTTTTATTTTTTTATAGTTCTACTCCTAATGGGTGTTCTCTGGAAGCACATTGCCTTTTTGTTTTATTTGTTTTATTTTACAACAATGTATGGAAGCACATGGGGTTTTATTTGTTTTATTTTGCAGTAATCTAGATTTATGGATGATAATCATTGAATTTATGTTTTGAATGTCAAACAATTTTTGTGTTTCAGAAATATCATTTGCCTTAAAAATAAACATCAATTTACCAAATAGCACGAAAATCATTTTCATGGTTAAATTGGTCATTTGTAAAATTCAGACTGCCAATTCAGATAAAAAAAGTAAACAACATCACCAATTTATCTTTAAAGGATTTATTAGAAAATTTGGTAACATCCCCTTAGTCTGAATTTTACATATCGATATTGGTATCTATCTGTCCGTGGTTGTTTTTTAATCTGAAGTTGGTGGCCAGCATCTTTTGATCAATTCATAATAAGAGGGAGAAGGATAAGAAGCAGCTAGTGGTTTTACTTTGATCTCATAATTGACTTTTCTAGATCTTGCCTGGTTTGTTTTAGCAATGGCCGTAGGCCATAGTGGTTGAACTATGGAAGTAGGTGACTTGGGGCCTTTGTTGCTTGCTAAAGTAAATTCACCAAAATTGCGATTTTACTCAAAGTAGAGTTATTTACTATCTTTGTGGGTTGAATATTGGAAAAAGAGAGATAATGTAGATGGTTTCTGGAAGATTGAAGATTGGAAAGTGGAAAAGATCTTTGAAGTTGATTGAGATCATTTTAAGGTTTGAAATAGCCACGTGCCAGATTGATCAAAATATGTGGCTTCCAAAATGATTTAGCTTTTAGGGTGTTTATTTCTTTGGTTAATGGGTTTTAGAGACTTTTATTGAGTATTTTCTTAAAATATTTTTTTGGTTCAACTAGATTTTATAAACTAATATGTCATTGACAAACTTGCAAAGCGCTATATGCATTCTTAAATTATGAACAATGCGAAGCATTTTGTTAAACATTGTGCATTTTGAAAGGTAGACGAGTGAAAATGGATGACCATTTTTGGATTTATGATACATTCCGTTGCATTATGAGAAACTCAGTGTTAATACAACATGTGAATGTGCAAGTATTCAAAAATATTTTGCAAAAATTTGATATTTAAAAGCTAAATATATCTTAATAGAACTTTTACATCCCGCCGCATTGCGCGGGTACTCAACTAGTTTAATATAAGTTCAATAGTTCATCTTACCTCCCAAGTCCACCTTATGTGAAATCGACAAATCCAATTTGCTCTTCTCTACGATCCTTATCAATATTGTCAAGATTGCACTTTTCTAGCTACCAAATAAACACAAGTTACATGGTTCATCTTACCCCTAAGTTCTTGGTATCACCAACCTATCTAAGTGGGCTTTCTGTATTTAGTAACTATGCCAATAAGACTATAAATAAACTAGCATTGTTTGACTTATAAAATTAGCAAACGAAAGGCTTTCAAGATGCTCAGATACATTCAGAGATTATTGTTCAATCATATGTTGAAGATGCATAGATGAAGCATATAAAATATACATACAACCATTTGCTAAAACACAAGCTCCCAAATAAAAAGACACGTACCAGGTGGCAAGAAACTTGCCATCATACGAAAACGAGCACCCCGAAAGAGGCCGATCATCCCCAATCTCACTACAATCCATACCAAAACTCTTTGCATTCTCCAACGCCCAATTAATCTCCGCATCCAAATCTTCATCCGGATCATCCCTCTTCCTCCTAGCCCTCCCCAACCTAATTGCAGCCTTCACCACCGAATCCTTCGCAATCTCATACCGTGCCTTCAACAACGCCATAGACCCCTCCGTATAAAACGGATACTGAATCGCCTCACCTTCCTCCTCACCGCCTCCATCCTCCATTGCCACCGCATTCACAGCAGATTCTTCTTCCTCCAAAACCTTCATCAGCCTCTCCAACTGACCTTCCGAATCCAATTTCGCCATTATCATCCTCAACCTATCTCTCCTCTCCATCTCTCTCTCGCCGAATAATGTCACCGGTTCCCCTAACCGCCGTAACCTAGACCTAACCGCTTTGTCATTTGTAGGCACCGCTAGTGCAGCAGCACGTTGCTTCATTAAGAAATCATGTTTCGCTTTCTCATGTTTCTCTCTGAATAACCTGCTCTCTTCTGAAATCTCGTATTCGGGGCCAGAAGCATCACCGTCTTCATCGGAATCTGCGGCTTCGGTGGTTGGCTTGGCGGCGTCGCCATTTTGGGGGCGAACGGAGGGGAGAGGGGCGAGTGGACGTGGGAGTGGAATTGGAGGTTCAACTGGTGATATTTGAGCAATGGAGTCTGGAGGTGAAGTGGTGGAATAAGGGTTAGGGTTAGGGTTTTCTTTCTGTTCAATCTCCATTGTCGATTGCAGTAAACGGTGATCTCTTGGTGATTTGGGTTTTAAAGTGAATCCCTTTTCCAATCCAACAACTACTATATACAAAACAAACTCGCTTTAATAACTTGTACGACATGCATCGATAGTTGTATTGGGTTGATCGGGTTGAAAGCATTTCGACGCATCAACCCAATGTTGACGGTTTGAAAAAGTTTCAACCCAACCCAACCCAACCCGTTCGGGTTGATCGGGTTGGACGGGTTGTGTTTAAACAAGGAAAAATAAATATTATAAACATAAAAATAAACGAAACAATTAAACAATTACCTTACTGTGTTGAAATGCAAAAACAATTAAACAATTACCCTACTGTATTGAAATGCAAAAACTTACTGTATTGAAATTAAAAACCTACTGTATTGAAATGCAATAATCTAATGTATTGAAATTAAAAACCTACTGTATTGAAATTAAAAACCTACTGTGTTAGTGAAGAGATGTAAAAACCTACGGTATTGAAATGTAAAACAACCCTACTGTTGACTGAAGTAAACAAATATGAAGTAAACTAAACAAAAAACCCTAGTGTTGACTGAAGTAAACAAAATTGTAAACAAAACTTCAAACAAAAAACCCTACTGTTACTGAAGTAAACAGAATCTGAAGTAAACAAAAAACCCTACTGTTGACTGAAACAAAATCGTAAACAAAATAAGTTCACTAACCGGGAACTGAAGAGATGTGTGAAGCCGTGAAGTGAAGAGATGCGTGAAGCCGTGACGTGACCTGATTAAACCTAAAAGAACTGAAGAAGATGCGTGCGTGAAGAACAGAAGAAGTACTGAAGATTGAAGAAGAAACTAAAGCGTAAAAGAAGAAAAGAAAGAAGATGCGTGCGTGCGTAAAAGAATTGAAATACAAAATCGTACCTGAACAGCAGAACTACTGAAGATTGAAGAAGAAAAGAAGCTGTGGGAAGTCGGCTCTTGGTTCAGTCGGCTGTGGGAGGAAGCGAGAAAGAGAAAAATTAAAATTAACCCTAAAAATCAAAGAATAGCGCTAAGGGCCTACTTGGGTGATCGGTTGATCGGGTTGGGTCGGATTCTATTGGGCCAGACTCAATTTCGACCCAAATGCTTCGGGTTGGCTATTTTTTTATCGACAATGCTTCGGGTTACCTTGGGGTTAGGATTTTTCGGGTTGGGTTGATCGGGTTGGTCGGGTTGGTTGGGTTTTTGAGCACCCCTAAATGTAATATAGTAAACATATCATTTTTTAATTTAATTAGTTTGTTTGTTTGTTTAAATATTAGTTATTATTAATATGTTTATTAAATTTAATTCATTTAGTAGTTTATTTGAACATTATTTTTTTAAATATTTTTATTAAAATTTCTTACCCACGCTTTATTTAAAAAAAATGATACTTTAATGCAATGTTTTTTATTTAAAGTGCTAAATTAAAATTACATTAATATAAAAATTACGAGTACAAATACTAATAGATAAACGTACACAATTTATTTATCTATATTTTTTAATTAATTTATTAGTTATATTATAAATATCTATATTATTTATATTATAATTTATTAGTTTAGAAAGGAGTTTGGTCTTGCATGTGTGTGGAAGGTGTTATTGCAAAGCTGATGTGGCACTTGTGAAAGGAGTAAGGTATTGCAGGTGTGTGGATGGTCTAAGTTAGTTTATACTTGTAATAAGTGAAGATGGGTTTTGAGAGGTTTAGAGCATCCACACACTATTGCAAAAGGTCTTGCAAGATGACACGGCATGTCATGTGTCTTGCAAGGTCTTGCAAGACCACCCTCATCTTGCTAAACTTGCAAGACCTTTCAACAAATTAAATATATTAAACAAACACATTTTTTAATTTAATTAGTTAGTTTGTTTGTTTAAACATTAATTATTATTAATATGTTTATTAAATTTAATTCATTTATTAGTTTATTTGAACATTATTTTTTAATATTTTTATTGAAATTTCTTACTCATGCTTTATTTTTAAAAAATGATATTTTTATGGAATGTTTTTTATTTAAACTGCTAAATTATATTTACACAAAATATAATAAAAGAAAACAAAAGTAAAATTTTAGTTATCTATATTTTATAATTAATTTATTAGTTATATTATAATTATTTATATTATAATTTATTAGTTTAGAAAGGAGCTTGATCTTGCATGTGTGTGGAATGTGTTATTACAAAGCTGATGTGGCACTTGTAAAAGGAGTAAGGTCTTGCAGGTGTGTGGATGGTCTTATGGAAAATGGAAGTAAAAACGTTAAATCCCAATACTCCACCCTATACTTTGACTTGTTAACAATTTTAACCCCTTTTTTAAATCAATTTTTTTGTGGGCATAACTTTATTGGTAGGTGATTTTGATATTCCACTCCGTATAATTGAGATGTTATTCGCTGAATGTCGGATTAAGTAAGAAGTTACGACCCGTATTAAATACAAGATGCGATATACAATATATCATCCTATAATTGATTGGTCGAGTGCCCTATAGCCCGATACCGCCTGAAAGGGATGTGTGCGTGAGTTACGCGGTTGTGGTCGAGTGGTCGTTGCCGCATTGCCTTTCAAAAAAAAAATACTAATCAATATATAAAAATAATTTATATGATCAACAATAACTTTAAACAATTAAAATTAATATCAATATATAACTAAAAGTTAATTTAATAATTTTTAGTTAATATTAATTAATATTTATTAACTAATAATAATTAAACTTAAAAAATTAATATTTATTTATAATAATAGTTAATTAATAAGAATGAGGGCAATATTAAAATATTCACAAAAAGCTATTTCAAGTAGCGTTTTAAAAAAATAACTTATAAATTAGCTTATAACCTAACTTATGATCGTTCAAACATGTACTTAGAAAAAAAATATCTTATAAACTAACTTTTTTTCCCCAAACGATACCTAAATTTGGTGGAACTAATTATACAACATGGTTCAACTCTGGTTTGAAAAGCGGTCAAACTTTGCAATTGATTTTTGTTTGATTCATGGTTTCAAATCTGACGGTCCATATTAAAATAGATTTAAGTTAAACTAACCATTTTATCTGTACTAGTCATTCTACTCGCGCGATGCGGCAGAGTGTGAAATTTAAATAAAACTAAGCAATCATACCGATTATGAGATAATTTGCATTCATGTTTGTGAGACCATAAACTTTATTGATCGTCATATCAAAAGTGTTACTTTTTTTAGTTAGAAACTTTGAATGACATATAATCTTTAGACAAAAATAATAGAAGAGTTTTTGTTCAAATAAATCAATTGTGTCAAGTCTTTAATCACCAAAATAACTGTTTGGGTTGGATTACGATGAAAAGTGTCAAATATGTCGAAAAGCGTACCGTTGGATGAGAAATGAACGAACATTAGGATTAGATGCACCGGATCAATTTCTTTTTAAAGCGCAATGCATAAGAGGATATTTGATTTAAAGAGATCAACTATTTAAAAACACCTCTCACATTTCTCACGTGATCCAATGCCACAACTATTTTAACCATTTTTACATGACAAATAATGAGACATATAGTCCAACATTTCTTAATAAAATGGACAATCATTTGAATTCTTTTATATACAATTGATTTTGAAATGTATACTTTTTATTACAACTTTTATAATTAATCCATCTATATCTATTGTACACGTGCTTAACACATTTGTACAAACAATTAAAATACAAAATCTAATATTTATCAAGATCAAAACCAAATTATATAGAACATAACCCTAATTTAAAATCAAAATAAAATCAGAGTTTGATTGAAAAAAAATGAAGAACAAATACAATACTTCATCATCTTCATTTCAAGCAAAAATAGCATGTTACCATATATCTCCATCCCAAAAACAAAGATTCCTCCTTTCCCAAAGAATTACATGGACACTCCAAGTCTCCAAGGTCAGAAAAGTTTTCAGCCACATCAACAACAAGAGATGAACTTTCACCAATGAGAATGACAATATGAGTTTCTTGGAATAAAGGGTTATATTTTACAATAATATGTACTTTAATCATTCATTGTCGATGAGAAACGATAGTTATAGCTTAATGGGCATATTAGATAAGAAATAATCCACAAACACTAATTAAACAAAACTCAAGCTAACAAACACTTGCTAATATCGATCTCGAAGACCACTAAATTTCTCCCGTCCAGCGGTATCCCTGTATCCACTAAATCGAATCTTCTACTCCTCTAAAAGCATAACAAAATGAGAAAAAAGAGACATGCTTTAACTTGCAGTAAGCTAATGTATAGAACAGTAAGAACTTAGTAAAACAAGAATGGCTTGGTGGTAGTGAGGCAGAGGAGGACTGCACAAGCAAGGAAAACTGTAAGATATGGTTATTTAGATGGAATATCCAAATACCAAAGAAAAACTGAGGGGAAAAGGTAAACGTTATTCAGAGTTCGCCACAGTAATAAAAGAATATCAAACTCTTGAATCACTAAAACCGACGCCTCCAACACTCACGCTCACAAGTGATTCAATCTCAGAAACAACTAAGTTAGAAGAAATATGAGTTTAGTGATGCCACCTAGCTTGTTTGTTTTGCATTTCTCCTCTAAAACTAATCTTGTTGAAGTGGTTATTTCGTCAAAAGCAATAGGCTTTTGCACACTGGCCAGCAAGGTATTGCTAACTGTGCAATTTTTTGAGTCAATTGTCTTGAAACTATCAATCTGTATGGAAGGATCTGGCACAAGCTGGGTGGTTAATGGGAGATTGAGTTCACCAAAAAACAACTAATGGTGCTCCATCCATTCTCGGTTACTTTGATTGTGAATGTCAAACAAACCACTTTCAATTATAAAATAGATGCAAATGTATCTATAATTTCAAGAAAAAATCAATAATTACATCAAAAGATGCAATAGGTATGATAACTACATAAAACGGCAACAAAAAAAGATGGTTTCTACATTGAAGATTGCTAACTATACATAGTTATGTTCCTGTGCGATGTAGTAGGAACACAAAAAAAAAGTTAATACAACTTCTCATCAAAAAGGATACTTGTAAATTTATATTTGGATAAAATATATTATAATCATTTATAATAATCCACATATATATTCACGGTATAAAAAAAAGTTTGATAAAAAAAAACATACAAACATTAGAATGATGTTGTGACTAATGACTATTGGATGCGGCAGCAATACTTACAAGTTTGTGATTAAGAACTCCGTTTGGAAGCGTTTTTCTGATGGTAAATGGTATCGTTCCTTTCTTCTCGATAAGTTCATGTACAAGTAAACAATCAATAAACTGCGTCAGAACATGGCATTCTAACACGTAAATATGCAATAGAGACAATATGATTTAGAGTGAGTAATTCATCCATGTTCCTTTTTATGCTTCAGCTGGATAGAATACTCCACTGTTCACAATCTACGCTAGTATTAGTTGTGCACCATTCACAATATCTTCTTGGGTAGGCGATTGTGATTTGGACATTTTAAATGGATGGATTTCTTTCTTTCTTGGGGCTTCTTTGAGGCTTTTGGAGTTCTGGTAAGGTTTGTTACTGTTGTGAACTTGTTATATCCTTTGCTAAGGCTGCCATGGACAGTTACTCGTTGTAAAGGTGAGTAAAACTCTTAAACTGGGCACTACAGATAAGATATAAAGTCGTGTTCCCTATATATGGGATATACACCTTCAACCTATTTAAAAACTAAAACAGAGAATAGACATGTTACCTTGCAGGCTGTAGTCGGCTGAATTCCGTGAACCATGGGTGTCGCATAATCGCATTGAGAAGTTTAGCAATAAAACAATATCACAAAATTATAAAATGAATTATGGGTGCCTAAAAATACCAAGTTTCCACATTGGAGGAGGCAATGGACAACAAACCTGGAAGCTTTTGAAAAGGAATTGGGGAACAATTGGCATCTAGCTTGGCATTTTGCAGTTACTGGATGACTCCTACAAGCTCATTGAAGTGTATTTGAAAAGGTTAAAAACTTCCTAAAATAATAATTTGTTTTGAGTTTCCAAGGCAATACATATTTCTTTAGAGATAAGAAAGATCAGATACATGGATCAAATAGTACATTATCTATTAACAAAGAAAGAGAAGAGAAAATGTAGTAACTAAAATAAAACCAAGAGTTAGATTAAGAGGGAATCGTTAATATTAAGAAACCAGATAAAACTGGTGAGAAACAACCCGCCCTCCGATCCAACAGCAAGTGACAGTGTGCCGGATCTAATTACAATAGCTATAATATGATAGTGTGCCTGGTTCCAAAAATCAAGAAAATCTCTTCTAACCCATTGAACTTATCGATAAAATTCACAAAAATGATGACTTTGTTACCTGTTCCTATCGTCTTATGATCATTATTCGTTGAATCTCCAGAGAGCATTTCATGATCATCTACCACCGCCATCTTTGTCCCCAACCCCAAAATCTTTTGAGGTTTTTAAGACCGACGCTCGACTAAACTGAAATGAGACACACATAGATCGTAGAAATACCTCCGTGAGTGCAATCAAGTAATCGATTATTGAAAGTAACAAAAAACGATTACACACCATTATCAAATACTAATATAATTCTGTAGTAAATAAACAATTATCACACACAAACAAAAATTTTAGAGTCACACATAAAAACTATTGAAGAAAAACATTGTTAGAAGAAAGAGGATCCAACCTGAATAGTGACGGTGAAATCAAGCCCTTGCAACAAACAAAAAAAACTTACTTTTGCTTGTATTTGAACAAGGCTTCAATAAGCCACTTTACTTGGCCACTTAAGCAATGGATCCCACTTTATTTGACAAATCATACCATTGTGATCAAAAGATTCATGCACACTGCAAGAGCCCTTTACATTAAATTGTGTAATCTGCAACAGAAAAGAAGCATTTTGGTTTAAAAAAATAAAACATCTATGTCAATTTTCTGAATTGGGGAAGTATTATGACTTTACGATGCTTTACAAATTTAATTCCAATCTTTGTATCTAAGAATATTCAACAAAGACATGGGCTAATCAAATTAACAATGAACACATGAAAAGAAAGAAAAAAATAAGACTTTGAATTGTAATTGTATAAAATACCTGGCTTGGTCCGGAAACATTGGTGTTCATCATACTCTGAACTGAAACAAGTACACATCAGTTAATATATACGAAGTTACGAACAAACCAAAACCTGAATTAAAATTTATCACCATCAACAGATCTTTAACTACTTATCATCAAAGGCGAAAAGAGCAAAAATATTACCATATACCCAAATCATCAGAGCCTATAGGTTTAAAGTTGCAAACTCCAATGGATGTTTTTGAAAGAATGCTTATTTCAGAGCTCTGTATTGGCCTAAATGCACATCGAGAATATTTGTATTATTACCTCCAAACATGGGTTAGAAAGGTGCAATACATGCCTTGTATCCATACTCCAGATGATGATCACTGCTTTTCTTCAAGTAATGAAGATCAAGCCTTTGACCATCTTCCCTGATAATATATCTCGCTCCAGTTTTACCCGGTGGAAGATGGGGCCCATACTCAAAAAGCTCCTTCAACCTAAGGGAAAATGAAAATTTTAAGTCAACAACTATATGTCGAATAGGAAGAAGCAGAAAGATATATATTTCCAAATGTGTACAAACCTTTCTATGTTATAGGGAGTGACTGTCTCAGGATAAGTAAGATTCAAAGCAATACTCCATGGTACTCCAAGTTGATCAATGTTAATGGTTGGATCCGGAGTGATGATCGTTGTGCCGAAAAGTCAACACGCTTACCTATCAGGTTGCCTCTGATCCGACATTCCTTTGCCTTGAGCCCACTGCATATGGATTTGATAGGGCGACCTGATCGTTGTTTAGCCTGTGGGATAAGCAGATTTCTATGGTTAGGTGGCAATTTAAGAATATTAGAGTAGGTGTATTTATAACTTGATATGAATAGAGACTGTATATACCCTTGGCTGACCTGGAAGCTCATTGTCGAAATATGTAGCAACATGAAACTGCAATAACTGGGCAAATTCAGAGATTATGTGTGCAGAAGCTCCATTCCTCTCTTGCCTTCTCAGATTCTCATTGTGTCTGATTATCATGGCCACCTGGTCAAGTCATCCTGCTTCAGAAATGAGTAGAACATAGCAAGTGAGATGAAATCTAACACGGTGTTCAGAAAGGAATTTAGTCATGTCTGATGATCCTGTTTTTTTTTTTGGGGGGGGGGGATTAGTAGGGCCAAAGCAAAAAATCAAGAAACTTGCCTCACTCCGAGCCGAAGTATCCATCATCACAGATGGTCTGACTGGAGGTGGCGGTATTGGAAGGACGGGTTCAAGCCCAATAACATGCAGTCTTCATCACTTATCCGCTTTAATATGCTCAGAACCTGACAAACATTGATGCTTATGAGCCACTATAAATAAATAAATAAAACGTCACGTGAATATGTAAAATGTACTGAAAGTTCCAGAATGATACTCTTTCTGCAGAGAGTTGCTGCTTTCTTTCAGCTGGCTCAGGAAGCTGTTCTGAATCGTCACTTTTCTTCTTCTGAAGCTTGTACGGTGCACCATTTTCATACCTTCAATAGTAATTTTCGGCTGCTGGCCCCACAACCCCCTCGGCTCTTCTTAACAGGTTCATCAGTATCCTGGTTTTGAGAATCAATCTCATCACCGCCTTCACATTTACTTTTGCTCTTGCACGCATCTAAAATCTTCTTAA
This sequence comes from Saussurea involucrata, assembly GCA_033807775.1. Taxonomy (NCBI): domain Eukaryota; kingdom Viridiplantae; phylum Streptophyta; class Magnoliopsida; order Asterales; family Asteraceae; genus Saussurea; species Saussurea involucrata. The sequence continues at coordinate 91,264,654 of CM066325.1, forward strand.
GCCTATTTTTCGGGTTTCTAATTTTTTGGGCTTGCTTGAATTTATGATCCTCCTGTAGAAAAAGAAACGACGTTTTCCTCATGAGATACCACACGATACGTAAGATGCCAGAAATAGTTGTGTGCAGATTGCTCAGCTCCTGTCTTTTTTACATATCTTTATTCTTTTCCCTTGGCACTAATATGGAAAAGTATAAACATAAAGATAAAATGCATCCACAGTTAGAGAGCAAATTCCATTTACACTTGCAACTAATTAACAGAACAACCAGTAAAATTTGTAATAGAAAATATTCAAAATCAAGCACAACGCCACTTTTTATTATGCGTCTTCAAATAGTCAACACATCAGCCATCCAGCAAGAGACTAAGCAAGATCTAATTATACAACAAATATAAGCCCTACAATACCACCACAACAATATAACTTTGCAAGCTTGCTCTCCTATCAAAACTGTTTCATTTTGTGTTCTCTTCATGAGTAATGAGCAAAAAACAAAAGATATTTCCGGTCTTTGGAAATGTGACATCAAAATATATATATAAAAAACAACAGATTTGAGCATAATCTTTGAAAGAAGATCCAAAGAGCTACTTCTGACTCTTCTTCATTATTCTTTGAGATCATTTTTTATGTGTAGATGGAGGTTGGTAACCTGGAAATGTGGGATGATGATAGTCCCATCATTCCAATTTATCATCCTGCCATGAAGTGAGAATAGCAATAGAAACCGGAATAAAAATCCAAGCCAACCAAAGTGAGTCATACAATGCATATTTACAGAAATATCAAAGGAAACTGCCTATGAGTTGAAAGGCATACATGATCACCCAATTTGAAGTCAAATAATTAAGACCCAAATAGAACACTGAAAAAGGAAAGAATGGAAGTATCAATCAAAACTAAAAATTAGGTTTATATAAAGAGCAACTGTGAGATAAAAACGGAAACCAAACCAAAAAGGAAAATCATCAGAGTTGCAATATAAAGAAACCGAACCTAATTGATATATGTTCATGACCTGCTAGTGTTAGAAAATAAGAAAAAACATACCATCATCAAATATCCAAATTAAGACGAACGCTTTTTGCGTCGCTCAATCCAACCACGTTTTGCAAGAATCACTCACAACACGCATATCATCAAACACCCATCACCAGAATCAAAAGTCAAAACACAACTTACCACAGCCATATCCCCAGATTCAATCTACAGGCATAATCCTCTGCCGCATAGACGCAGCGGCCGCCATCTTCTCCATCGCCGCACGCTTGTTCTGAGCAATTCAAGAAATTATATGACTGTAGAAGTTATATGATTCGTGATTAATAGAAAGAAACGAGGATGATGAGGATGATGTGTTCGATAAAATGGCGGAGAGAAGATAAAAGAGATGAACAAACAACCTGTAAAAATTCCTTTCACCTACGAATAGGAAGTTGCAGGTCCTTCTTGCGAAGAAACGAAACTAAACTTTGAGGGATTTGCGAAACCCTAGATTGCAGGTGTTGGAATCTCATCAATCTCTTCCATCTAGGGGTTTCAAGCAGAGCAAGCATCAAGGGTTTGAAACTCCATGTATTTATAGGGGCAGTCGTGAGAGAAAAAGCTTGGAGGTTGCAGGACGTGAATCGTGAGATGGAGGTTGGAGCTTGCAGAAAATGGGGGAGAAGGAGAACTGTCGAACCAGAGAGAGGGAAATCGTGGGGAAGAAAGAACTGTCGAACCAGAGAGAGGGATGATAGAAAATGAGAGGTATTAGGGCAGTGTGTGAATCGTGGAGAAAGAGAACCGTTTTTGATTGCCTGAAAAAAACGTAACTATTCTTTTAATACATAAACAATTGTTAGATATCGTTTAATAAAATAAAATTAATGATCCACTTGATGAATAATATAAATATATATCATACTAGTCGGTATACTCGTGTAATATGGTGGGACACAATTCGTTTAACCAAATACTCAAATCCTCAATCTTGGTACATGCTTTGTATTATTTTTTTATCAAATAGCATTAGCTAAATATGTGTCAAAAAATTCAATTGATACATAGGTCTAATTAGAGCTCACTTCTCAATCGAAGAGGAATAACTGAAAGATGAAGATAATTGAGAATGCAATAGCGAATCCAACACAAACCGGTGAAAATCAACCAAAAAATATGTTGATCCAAACCCTCAGTGATTTGATAATGACCCTCTCTTATACTTAGTGAAAATTGTAAGTAAACAATATGTATCAGAGTTTCACTATCGCTGATAAGTACTAAGATCTTACAGTACCGCTGATAGGAACTCTCGCTCTTTTAAGTTAAACATTCAGCGAACACTGTTCATCATTAATGCTCTGAGTCTGTTCAGTCATTATGATGATCGCTGATAAGTTAGTTGTTTACATATGATCCCTGAAGACAAGTTTCACGTCAACAAAGGTTCTACGCTGAAGTCGAAGATCAAGCTCAAGAACCAGCGACAAGTCTCCTAATGAACTGATGCGGATCAGCGAAGACTCAGATTTGTCCACTCAACGTGAAGTATCAAGTACAAGACTTCAGCTATCGCTGAACTTTATCATTCGCTAAATAGAAAATGATAATCGCTGAATCAACGGAAGCTGATCATGAAGTCCTCGGTACAAAGTACTTTTGTCTTAACCCCCCTTGCACGACTCCGTACGAAATGTCAGAAAAGAACCTCCGACTGTCTGAAATCGTACAAACACTCTGATACTAAACTGTTCATCCATGCGGCTACTAAGGTTGTCAACCAAGGTCAATGACATGCAACCAACCAGCTGATGACACGTGTAAAGTGTATACTGACTTGCATTAAATGCATGCAGTATATAAAGAGATGAACCCACTTCATTTGAAGTAACTTGCTAACTCTGGACAAGTTCAATCTCTTATCTCAAGATAGGTTATTATTAGTAATTTCCTTATCTCTTTTAGTGCAATAAACCTTAGTGTTCCAACTTGTTTAGATTTAGGTTTATCCTTAATCTTGTTTCCGCAACAAGCTGTAAATTGTTAATGATTTATCAATAAACAATTTAGAAAAGTAAAATCTGTGTGTTTGTATTCAACCCCCCCCCCCTTCTACAAACTTGTGTAGGCCTTCGGGACCAACAAGTGGTATCAGAGCGGATTTGTTTAATCTCATAAACAAGATCTAATCTAAGATATTTCTCTTCCTTGCTATTATCTGAAAATGGCCACCAACACAAACACAAATTATATAGACAATGATTCTCTTGCTAAACCCCCTAGATTTTCCAAAGATAACTTCAACTTGTGGAAAAATAGGATGACACTCTTCTTAGAAGGTGTAGACCCTACTATGCCTTACTATCTCGAAAATGGTCCATTCATCCCTGTAAGAATTGATGCTGCTGTTCCAGCCGCTGAGAATAGACTTGCTATTCCAGAAAGGCTGGTACCTAAGAAATCTTTCAATGGACTGACGAAGATAAGAAGAAAGTGGCTATAGATACAAAAGCCAGATCCATACTATCCATGGCTCTTCCTGACGAAGTCTACAATTCCGTCATGAATCTGAAAACATCAAAAGCCATGTGGGACACAATATGTGTTCAGTATGAAGGAACGTCTGAAGTCCAGGACTCAAGAAAGATCAACCTGGTAAGACAATACGAAAGCTTCATTTCTGGTAAGAATGAATCTCTCTCTGAAGTTCACCAACGTTTTAATTGTTTAATTATAGATCTGAAAACTGTTGGTAAGGAATATTCTAACTTTGAAGTACTGACAAAGTTTCTAGAATGTTTACCTGAAAGCTGGGACAATTATGCTATGTGTCTCAAGCTATCAAAGGATCTAAAATCAATGACCCTTTCAACCTTATATGGCACGTTGCTGAATCATGAGCAATCGAGCCATCTTAAGAAGAATCTTGTAAAAGATTCCAAAAGCACCCCTGTTGCTTTAATCTCAGAGGAACCTTCTACTCAGCGACCCTCGGTCACTATCACTGAGTTACAAAGTAACTCTGAAAGGTCATCAGATTCTGATTATTTAGATAATGATGAATCTTTGGCTCTCCTAACTAAGAAGTTCAGGAGATTTGCCAAAAAGAAAATGTTTAGAAAGAACAAACCTCTTTCCATAACTGACAAGCCTAGATCATCAGCTTTTGTTGATAAGGCTACTGCTACTTGTTTTAACTGCGAAAAGACAGGACATTTCGCTAACGAGTGCAGGTCTAAGAAAGTTTCTAGACCCTCAGCTTTTACAAAGAAACCCTTTGTTCCAAGGAATAAAGATAACAAATATTCAAAGCTGAAAGAAAAATATGCTAAGCTGAAAAGCTTTAAGAAGAAGAATAAAGGCCTGATGGCTGACTATGATTGGGCTGCTTCTGATGAAGAAGCATCATCATCTGACTCTGAAGATGATGAAGCAAATATATGTCTTATGGCCAAGATTGAAGAAGAGGAAGAAAGTTCAGTCATTCCCTCCACTTCAACATCTGCTATTCAGGTATCACCTTCTTTCTTTACCAATATTGCAAATATTGATGAAGCTGATAGTCTCCGTAAGATCGATCTCTTGACTAGAAGTTTATACGAAGCCATGAACGGCAAAACTGTGGTTGAAAACCAAAACCTTGATCTCGCTGAAAAGCTTAAAATCTGCCACCTTCAAATAGAAAAGCTTTCTAAAATTGAAGAAGATTTTAAAGATCAAGTATATTTAAATCAGCTAGTCAAAATCGAACGAGCAGAAGCTATCGCTGCATTAAAGGCTGAAAAAGCTACTGTTGAAGGATGGTGTAATTCTTCAACAAAGATCACTGAAATAATAAAGTCTCAGATTCCCCTGAGTGATAAACGTGGTTTGGGTTACAATATGATACTCCAAAACCAACCACTGAGCGTTCAATGCTTAAATTTGGAACATTCGTATCCTCGGTCGCTGATACTTCATCTTCTCAGTGCTCCTCGTCCATTACACCAATCCCTGAGGAAACTCCTACCTCCTCAAAAGGCAAGGAGAAAATGGTTTATTCAAAACCTACCTCTGTCTCTAAAGACAAAGGTAAAGGAATTGTTATTTACCAGAATCCTCAGAAGGGTACCTTAGTACCAAAGCTGAATGCTTCTAAAGCTTCAGTGGCTCATCCCTCTGGATCAAGGAAGCAGATCTCTGGATCTATTCAGCGATCTACTCCTAGACTCAGATTGGATGTCCTTGGTAAGAAATCTGAAGAACTGAATGTTTGTCCCATTTCTAAAGCCAATAGTTTACTTGGTGCTGGCACTTCTAATTTAAAATTAAAAGCTCAGCATTCAAATGGTCCTAGAACTACTTTTAGTTATAGGAAATGTTATCACTGTGGACTTACCGATCATATTGCTAGTAAGTGCCCCACAGCCACCAAAGCTGAAAAGATAGCTAAGGTGAAGATTGCCCCCAAGGCAAAGAAGACCAACCCTGGTGCAAATCAGGTCAAGGTGAATCCTACCACTGAGGTTAAGAAATTAACCAAAGTGAAGAAAGACAAAGCTGAATCTTCAAATGCTGCGAAGACTGCTGAATCTTCCATTCCAACAACTTCCACTGACAAATGTGTATACATGGTTAAGTGGGTACCCAAGAAAATCTAATCTTCCATTGTATTGCAGGTTAAGAAGGGTATCTGGTATCTCGATAGCGGATGCTCTAGACACATGACTGGAAAGAAAAGTCTGCTCGCTGAATACAAGGAAGAGAAGGGTCCCTCTGTAACTTTCGGTGGAAATGGAAAAGGACATACCCGAGGGTATGGTGTACTTTCAAATGGTACAACCTCCTTCAGAAGAGTCGCATATGTTGAAGGGCTGAAGCATAATCTTCTAAGCATCAGTCAGCTTTGCGACATGGATAACAAAGTAATCTTTACTAAGGAATCCTGCTTTGTCACTGACAAAAAGGAGAAGATAGCTCTCAGCGGTTATCGTTTGGAAAATGTTTATGTAATAAACATGGACTCAACAACCACTGAGAACTCCTGTTTCTTCTCAAAGGCCTCATCTGATGTCAACTGGCTATGGCATAAGAGGCTATCTCATCTAAATTTCAAGACACTAAACACTCTTTCTTCAAAAGAGTTAGTCACTGGTCTACCTCAGCATTCATACGCCAAAGAGTCTTTATGTTCAGCGTGTGAAAAAGGGAAGCAGACCAAAGCAAGCTTTAAATCAAAGCAAGTTTCTTCAGTGTCATCTCCTCTACAACTACTCCATATGGATTTGTTTGGCCCTGTTAACAAACAATCCATCGCTGGAAAGAAATATACGCTGGTCATAGTTGATGAATTCTCTCGCTTCACCTGGGTAATGTTTCTCCGTTCTAAGAGTGACACCCCTGAAGAACTCATCACCTTTGTTCGGAAGATGGAAACCCTGAACAATCTGACCGTTCGCTCAATAAGGAGTGATCATGGGACTGAATTCAAAAACAGTTCTCTTGATTCCTTCCTTGAGAGTAAGGGTATTTCTCACAACTTTTCTTCAGTGAGAACACCGCAACAAAATGGAGTCGCTGAAAGAAGAAATAGAACAATTATTGAAGCTGCTCGCTCAATGCTCAGCGATTCTCACCTGCCTAGTCAGTTTTGGGCAGAAGCTGTCAACACTGCTTGTTTTACGCAAAATAGGTCGCTGATAGTCAAAAGATTCAAAAAGACAGCCTATGAACTCTTTCATGGGAGAAAGCCTTCAATCAGCTTTCTTTACATCTTTGGATGTTAGTGTTTTATACTGAACAACAGAGATGCTCTTGGAAAGTTTGATCCTAAGGCTGATGATGGAATCTTTCTTGGATACTCCTCAGTTTCCAAAGCCTTTAGAGTCTTCAATCGTAGAAGACAAGCTGTAGAAGAAACTATTCATGTCACGTTTGACGAATCCCGTTCAGCGAACTCTAAACCGTCCGCTGATACTGAAGAACTGAATCAATGGATGTTTTCTCATCTTGGTGATTCAGAAGATATTCCCACTACTCATGCTCATCCAGTAGAAGATGATAGTCCTATCATTCCAAATATGCAGAATAGTGAAGCTGAAACTTCTTGGGTCTCAGCTGTTCATATAAACACTATACCTAACGCTGAACCAAATGTCTAAGACATTCCATCTACTTCTCAGCAATCTGTGAATATAATGACAACTGCATCCATTCCTCTCTTGGCTGATACTCCCGACGTCGCTGAAGCTTCATCTTCAGCTCCTCCAGTTCAAGTTGAGTCAGCGTCTCACGCTCCGGCTCAGCGATGGACTATAAATCACCCAATTGATCAAATTCTTGGTGATCCAAACGCTGGGATTCAGACTCGACGAAGTGCAGGTAATATTTGTTTATTTGTAAATTTTATTTCACTAATTGAACCAAAGAAAGTAGATGATGCCCTCAAAGATCCAAACTGGGTCAGCGCCATGCAAGAAGAGCTGACTGAATTCGAAAGAAACAAAGTTTGGAAACTTGTTCAGAGACCAACTGATAAAACAGTAATAGGCACTAAATGGGTCTATCGAAATAAGTTGGACGAACATGGTACTGTAACCCGCAACAAAGCTCGACTTGTTGCTCAGGGATACAGACAAGAGGAAGGTATAAATTATGACGAAACATTTGCTCCAGTAGCAAGACTTGAATCTATTCGTCTATTCTTAGCATTTGCTGTACACAAAAACTTCAAAGTACATCAGATGGATGTTAAGTCAGCGTTTCTAAATGTAAAGCTGAATGAAGAAGTGTATGTGGAACAACCTCCAGGATTCTCAGATTCTAAGCGTCCAGGTTATGTTTATAAACTGGATAAGGCACTTTATGGCTTGAAGCAAGCTCCACGTGCATGGTATGACACTCTTTCCACTTATCTCCATATTGAAAAATTTGAGCGAGGTAAGATTGACAAAACTCTATTTTTTAGAAAAGTGAAAGGTCATATCATTCTAGTTCAAATATATGTTGATGACATTATATTTGGTTCTACTAATCCTGAGCTTTGTACTCGTTTCGCTGATAGAATGAAAGATGAGTATAAAATGAGCATGATGGGTGAACTAACATATTTCCTTGGTCTTCAGATTAAGCAAACTGAAAAAGGAACTTTTATTAATCAGGGAAAGTATGTTAAAGATATGCTGAAGAAATTCGACTTAACTGAAAGTTCAGCTATGAAAACCCCTATGGCACCACCGCTGACACTTGATAAGGACACTAAGGGTGTTCCTGTCAATGTCACGCTGTACCGTGGGATGATCGGCTCACTATTGTATCTTACAGCTAGCCGACCCGATATTATGTTTGCAACATGCTTGTGTGCACGATATCAAGCTGAACCTAAGATATCTCATATGAAAGCTGTAAAGCGAATCTTTCGATATCTTAAGGGTACAACGAACCTAGGTCTTTGGTATCCCAAAGATTCAGGATTCGATCTAACCGCCTATTCAGATAGTGATTTTGCAGGTTGCAAAATGGATAGGAAAAGCACCACAGGAGGATGTCAGCTCCTGGGTGGAAAGCTGGTAAGTTGGACAAGTAAAAAGCAAAACTCAGTGTCCACTTCCACAACTGAAGCTGAATATGTAGCTGCTGGAAGTTGTTGCTCTCAAGTCTTGTGGATGAGAAATCAGCTACTAGACTATGATCTTCAGCTCTCCAAAATTCCAATCTATTGCGACAGCACAAGTGCCATCGCTATAGCAAACAATCCAGTACTACATTCAAAGACCAAACATATAGAAATCAGATATCATTTTATCAGAGATCATGTGATGAATGGTGATATAGAACTTCATTTTATCCCAACTGATTATCAGTTAGCTGACTTATTTACCAAACCTCTTGATGAGACAAGATTCAACTTTCTCATCAGCGAGCTTGGAATGCTGAACTTTGAAGGATAAAATCTTCAGCGGTTCACATTAATCAGCGATAGGATAAAATCAACTCGTATAACCTATTCAATCATCTTCTCTCTGAATAAAACTAGGTTAAACTGATATCAAGGTATGGTTTCTCTCTCTGACAATCGCATGAAAATGCAAGATTTCAAAACAAAATGCATCGCTGAATATCTCTTCCTTAACAACGATATTTTGAAATTTCTTAAAACCTTCACTGATATTTCTATTCAGTGCTTCATGTTTTCAAAAGTATCCCTGAGTTTTTCAAAACCTCAGAGACAACCAAGAATATGAAAGGACAGTTGTGACGTCATTGCAACGGATAAACCCCGACACGTTCTTCTTTCTGACACACGTTTGCATGTTTCGTTTACTCGCCAATCAAATGCAAACACGTGTCCGTGTCATGATGAAAATCTTTTCCCGCTCAAGATTTTCTCTCTCTAAAAATCTCTATATAAACAAATTCTTTGTTTATATTTTTCTTTTACGCGATCAATCTTCCTCCGCAAGAAAGAATTCACTGTTGCATTTGTGCTTTCAAAACTTCAAGAACTGTTCATCATCTTCTTCATCAAACATCAAGGTTAATATGTTCTTATCTATTACCAAATGCGTATAACTTGTTTCTAATCTTTTCCTTGTTTTAACAAGATCAAACAAAAGAACTTCTTAAAATGAAATCATTTTCTTTCATGGTTTTATGAACACAACCATTTCATGGTTGTTCTTCAAGTTTAAATGCGAAAATCTTAAACTTGTTCTTCATTCGTTTTTCCAGAATCTATTTCTTCATAGAAAACTGGATAACAAGAATAAATGGGTTTTATATTTCATTTCTTAAAATCAAGAAAACCCCTAATCTTCATTAAGACATTTGTGTCTAAATGAAATGGATAAAATTTGAACCATCTTAATGGAAATTCTTTCCACATTAAGATTATTCTTATTTGTTAACATCTTTGGTTGAACTAATAATACAGAGAAATGGCTTCATCTGACATTCCTGCTACCGCTGAGAACATCTCCGCTGATACTGAGGAAGTGGACATCCTCAAGGCTCCTCAAGTCAAGTTTGCCCTTGACAAACTGGATTGGACTAAGGTGAATAACCTCTATGCGCTTCTCGAGTTTCCTCCTCGAAAGCAAGTCACACATCTAGATGATGCTGTGAATTTCCTAAAAAATTGCTGCATCTCCACAGCCCTGACCATAACACCTCCTGCACATCAGCTTTTGCTCTCATAATTCTGGTACTCAGCCAGACACTCTCAACTTCCTTCAGCCAAAGACCCCTCCAAAACAATCGATTGCATCCTCTGCGACATCGAATATGGCACCATGAAGATCACACCTGCCATTATTCGCAAAGCTCTCAGCCTTCCCATCGCTACCAAGGAAAAACCATTCGTTCCTCTCCCTGACCCCAAGAAAAATTCAGACAGGGAAGCCATCATTGTATTTTTCGATGCAATGGGCTATGTATGGGAAATCGGCAGAGACATGAAGGCCGAGAAGAAGCTGACGATTATCAAGAAATCGAAAATGCCCAGCGAGATGAATTTCATCTTCGCTCATCTTATCAGCTGTATGACTGCAAAGAGCGGCTCCTCTGACCAAGCCGCTAAACCTCAGCAAGCAATGGGGTATGCACTGCTGAAAGGTCTCAACATAGATTGGACATCGATTATCTATGATGACCTAGTTCTAAGGGTGGACACCGTCGCTGACAGACCTCCATGGGTTCCCTACCCCCGATTCATCAGCGCCATCTTCCAATATGGACTGAAGGAGAGCTACCCAACTGAAGGTGACCTGAAACTCTCTCAGGTCGGCCCAAAGATACTCGACTTCAAACCGATGGTAAATGTGGTACGTCTTTCTACACTCTTGTCTCTTCTCAACCCTTCTTCTTCTCATTCTGTGGCTCCTTCAGCGACAATACCCATCGCTGATACCCTGGCCACAAAATCCTCTCCTTCTAAGAAAAGGAAACATTCATCTACCCCACTTGGTTCTAAAAGGATCAAGAAAACAAAGGAGCAACCCCAGCAATTTCATGCTGAAGACTCCTCAGCTCTTTCTACAGAGCTGAAGGAACGTTCAGAGGTACGCTCTGCCACACCTGAACAAGCCATCCCTTTAATCCCAACTTCAGCGTCTCAAAACGCTGAGGTTACACACTTGGAACCTACCCAACCTCCTTCAGTCTCTCAAAAGACTGATGAAGTGATTGTCAGCGAATCCAACGGTGAACTCAGAACCCAACCCCCATTCTTATCCTTCGCTCCTCGCTCTACACATTTGGTCTCTACTCCAGATTTCGCTGGAGCTGCCATCATTTCTACGGAACCTAAAGCTGATTCTCCAGGAATGATGAAGACAGGACCTGCAGAACAATCCATGGGCACTTTTGAAGATGACATGGAACTTTACTCAGGAACCCGTGATTTCGATGAATTCACCAATCCTCCTGCAGGTAAACAACAACCCATAAACACTGTCACTAAACCCCAAACTTCAGAGCTTTCCTCTGTTCACTAGTTTTTATATGTTACAGGTCCTAATTTGGGAGATATCAACACCTCTCTGAAGTCCGTGGAGACAAAGCTGACAGGTCTCACCACTACTATTTCAAATAACTCTACAGCTGTAACAAACGCTGGAGAGAACCTTACAAAGCTGATAACGGTGGTGGAGAAGAAGGCTTCCACAGATGACATGAAGCAGGTTGATAAAACTCTCAGCGACTTCGCCAATGTGCTCGCTGACATCTACACAGACTACACCTCTCTCAAAAACTCAGTTTCGTCCATGTCCAGCGAATTTACATCGCTGAAGACATCGGTTGGACATCTAGAGGGGGATATGTCTACTATGAAGACTGACTTAGGCTCTGTAAAGACCGACGTTAGTTCGATGAAAACGATGATCGAGCAGCTGCTACACAAAGCGAATACTCCAGCTCCTGCACCTGCCCCCATCCCTGCATCTGACAACTTCACAGCGGCGGATCGCACTGAGCTGAAGAAGATCAATCCTGCTATTTCTGGCCTTGAAGACAGATTAGCAAAGATTGAAGTTTGTGTAGGTCTCTCTGGCCAAGAAGACAGAGAACCTACCAACGCGGCTGAGTCTACCCATTCCTCCCCCAGTCATCATGAAAAAGAGGGGGAGAAGAGCGCTGAAGACCTCTCCAAGAGCACTGAAGACCTTTCCCATGATGAATCTATCAGGGGAGAGAAGACGAAAACTGAAGAAACCACCGCTGGACCTCAGGGAGATGAAAACCCTGAGGAAACCGAGAAGCTCGCCTCTGTATCTGAGGGGGAGCAACTCGAAGAAGAAGCTGATAAAACCGAATCCGAAGCAGAAGATGATGAAGCCGTCGACATCCCTGATGATGAACCATCTTCTTCTCCAAAGAATGATGATGATGATGACGAAGATGACGATGACTTCTTTATCGTCACACCTGCTCCGAGGATCAAAGCTCTTAAGGGAATCTCGATAAATGAACCTTCAGGGGAGCGGACAAAGACAAAGCCCTCAGCCTCTGGAGCTGAGAAAGACAAAGGCAAAAGCGTCGCTGAAGATGACAATCTGATGATCTTGCTTGAAAAGCCGGTTTGTCAGGTATGCTAAACATCTCTCACTCCATCCCTCCTCTATCATACACTATCAGTTCTACTACCCAAGCCTATACACTTGAACCAATTCTTTCTATCTGATTCTACCCAAGTTCTTACTTGTAAGATCGCTGTGTTTCAGCTAGTCCTCTCCCCTGTTTGAGGATATCGCTGAAGGCTCCACAACTGCGACTTCACAAATAATACCAGCTGCTGCTAAAGAAATTATCCCAGTCTTAGATTTAATCTCTGAGACTGATGAACCAGAAGAACAGCTACTCTCACACAATCGCAGACCTTCCTTAGCTCCTCAAAAGCTAAGTGAAGAGGATCAGAAAAGAAGAGAGGAAATAATAAAGCGATTCGAGGATCAGCGAATCATTCTGAGGCGTGATCAACTTCCTTCAGTTCCTCCAAAGTTCAGAATTTCCAAAGCTGAATACCAGGAACACCTCAGAGCTGAACGCCTACTCGCTGAAAGAAAGGAAGCTGAAGAAAAAGACAGAGAATACGCCATCAAGCTTACTCAACGATCAATAAAAGACCCGAAGCTGAAAAGAGTTCCCATTGATGTTCAACGTCAGCTATGGGATGATGCTCAAGAGATCGTTAGAGAAAAGACTAAGGTCTCTGATACGACTTTGGAATGGGCTAAACAAATGCTGACCTATCGATCTAGACCATCCAAAATCGTCAAGGCAAACATCAGAGGAAGACTGTACGCTGAAGTTCCTGTTGTTGAAGTGGACGTCTACAGAGATGACGAAACCAAGCAAACTTTCTATGCTGCTACCTTAGAAAAGTTTGGTCTCTCTGAATGGTTAGAAACAAAATTAGCCATTCAGGGATCGCGCTCAAAGTTCAAAAGCCATGTCGAGAAGATCTTGAACAAACAGATCGACCTGCTTTCATCTGCTGTGGATATTCCTCCTACTCTTCCTCAACCAAGAAAAGTCTCTGATAAGAAAAAGAAAGCCTCTGGTTCAGATCCTCATATTCGGAATGAAACGAGCATTGGTTTCTCTTGTGCTGAAATTGTTGGCCCTGATGCCGATCTCTCAATGCTTGACACCTCCCTACCACCTGGAGAAACTTTCATTCCTGGCACAGTTGTAAGTGATCCCTATGGTATATTCTTTTTGGACTACTATGGAAATCATCACTTTCAACGTATCTCTGAGATAGACATCGCTCCCATCGAACAACTCAGAGATCTCGTATACTGGTGTGAAGTCAGACGCGACATCAAAGCTAGACACCTGATGCCCTTGATTTTTGAAGCAGCTCTGAAGAAAAAGAATCAAGGAGAAGATGTCCCTGACTGGATGATCCCCACATCAAAGACCCTTGATGAACTTCTCATCAAGGAAGAACCTTTATAAGCTGATATGAACACCCTTTTTCTCTATTGTATCAGTTATTCTTCTGTACTTGTAATTTATTTCGCTTGTACTTATAATCTTTCCATTTCTCTTTGTAACCTGATTCAAAGTTTAAAAAAAAGATTTCAGCGAATGTACTTTACTCCATCAGTACTGAAAAGATCCCAGAAAACAGTAAAAGGGACAAATATTTTATGAGTTCTTTTTATCCTTATGTTTTCATTAAATAGCAATTTTCTTTGTTGCTATGTCATAATCAAATAGGGGGAGATTGTTGATCCAAACCCTCAGTGATTTGATAATGACCCTCTCTTATACTTAGTGAAAATTGTAAGTAAACAATATGTATCAGAGTTTCACTATCGTTGATAAGTACTAAGATCTTACAGTACCGCTGATAGGAACTCTCGCTCTTTTAAGTTAAACATTCAGTGAACGCTGTTCATCATTAATGCTCTGAGTCTGTTCAGTCATTATGATGATCGCTGATAAGTTAGTTGTTTACTTATGATCCCTGAAGACAAGTTTCACGTCAACAAAGGTTCTACGCTGAAGTCGAAGATCAAGCTCAAGAACCAGCGACAAGTCTCCTAATGAACTGATGCGGATCAGCGAAGACTCAGATTTGTCCACTCAACGTGAAGTATCAAGTACAAGACTTCAGCTATCGCTGAACTTTATCATTCGCTGAATAGAAAATGATAATCGCTGAATCAACGGAAGCTGATCATGAAGTTCTCCGTACAAAGTACTTTTGTCTTAACCCCCCTTGCACGACTCCGTACGAAATGTCAGAAAAGAACCTCCGACTGTCTGAAATCGTACAAACACTCTGATACTAAACTGTTCATCCATGCGGCTACTAAGGTTGTCAACCAAGGTCAATGACATGCAACCAACCAGCTGATGACACGTGTAAAGTGTATACTGACTTGCATTAAATGCATGCAGTATATAAAGAGATGAACCCACTTCATTTGAAGTAACTTGCTAACTCTGGACAAGTTCAATCTCTTATCTCAAGATAGGTTATTATTTGTAATTTCCTTATCTCTCTTAGTGCAAGAAACCTTAGTGTTCCAACTTGTTTAGATTTAGGTTTATCCTTAATCTTGTTTCCGCAACAAGCTGTAAATTGTTAATGATTTATCAATAAACAATTTAGAAAAGTAAAATCTGTGTGTTTGTATTCACCCCCCTTCTACAAACTTGTGTAGGCCTTTGGGACCAACAAAATCGAACATTAGATGCATAGTTTGATACCATCAACTGTAAGGATGTAGTTTGCATATATACTCATTATTTAACACGTGTTACATAATCGATAGTTTTTGTATCTTACTACTCGTGTAAAACTTCTTGATACACCACGTTTGACGTATAGACTCCACGACGATTAATTCTTTTACACGATTTCACCAATACCTTCATAGTTCCTCGTGATATACCTCTGGATAATGCTACGTAAAGTTGGCCATGAGAGAATACAGATTCCGGTAGATAAACTTTTACATTTGGAATCGTTTGTCCTTGAGCTTTGTTGATTGTCATAGCAAAGCTCAGGCGAACTGAAAACTGTTTTCGCTTTAGCTTAAATGGGAACATGCCATCTTCGGAAGAACATAAAGGAATTCTTGGCAAAAATACTCTCTTTCCAGCATGCTGACCAACGACTATTTCTGCATCGATCACGTTTTGTTGGAAACCTTTGCATGTCAATCTCGTGCCGTTGCATAATCCATTAGTAGGGTCGATATTTCGCAATAATATCACTGGGCATCCAATTTTGAGTCGAAGACGATGAGGTGGCAAATCACTAACAGTTAGTGAGTTCAAGAATTCGATTAGATAAAAGTTGTTCCTATCATCTTGAGCTTCGTTGAAACTGTAGAAAATCTTTTCTTCTCCGTAGAATCTTTCGATCAACTCATCATTAATCTCATCGACATTCTGATTTTTAGTTGACAATATCGCCCTGGAAATGGTATAATCTGATGCACCTCCGTTGGTTTGCAAAGATGGAAATATTGCATCAATCAAAGCATCCTTCGAGTTACCTTGAGCGTCGTATGGAATTGTCATGTCATCAGGTATGCGAATAAAAGTCTCATCCACTGTTTCCTCATCTCCATCACCAACCCGTAAAATGAACTCTGAAAACCATAGATCAACCAACGCTCTCATATTGATCGTTAACCGTATCTTTTTAATTGAAGACCAGAGAGGTGACATCCGTAGGTTGGAGTCGACAATATTTGCTCGGGTACATGACATGATATTTATATAGATTCAGTTATTTGAGTGGTCAGTCTTTAACTAACACAATTATGTGAGTGGTCATAATTTAGACATATTTGAGGACACAAAAAGTCAATCCTGACTTCCAAAGACATAACCAAATCTCGAGCAAATATATACTTTGTGACCGATAAAAAAAACACCAATTTGTACCAAAATCTGCTATAGCTATAGATGATAAAATAACAGGAAAGTAACATAGATCCTATTGGGCATCCAAACAAGCAACAAATTGACAGAAACTAAGGGGCATTTACCCACTACTTACCCGATAAGAGTCAACACTTTAATTTTAACTTAACGGATAAGATTTTAGTCTAATAAAACGGTATCATATGCAACAACTTTTATTATAAATGCATCGGGAGAAAAAGTTGTGAGACTTTTATTGTAAATGTTATCAACTTAAAGATTATAAAATTCTTGTTTCTTGGTATAATTTTAATTTAATTCCAAATATTTTTATAATTTAAAGATTCTGATTTGAATGATGATTTTTAGGGGAAAGAATCAAGTATCTTTATTGTTTTAATACAAGGGTCAATGATTTTTATCGTATTTAAAGTTGGTTATTTATTGGTTATTAGTTAGTTTTATGAAATCTAAGAGTTTTAAATGTTTTATTTTTTTTACGGACGGTGTTTTAAAGGTTCTAGTTACCCACGACTTCCCGACCATTCACATTACTAACGACTTTCTATGGGTTCTCATTACCGACGGCTTTCTATGGGTTCTCATTACCGACGGCTTTCCAACGGTTTTTAAAAAAATTGTTTAGGTTTTACTAATGGTTAAAGGTCGGTAAGTCGATGACTTTGGATTTTTAATTAAAAAGCCATTTTAAAGACCCATATTTGCTGCATTTTAACCTATATATATATATATATATATCGGATACAAAATCCAAATATTCAACCCAAGATTTAACTACAAATCCATAATCAACGTCGAGAACTCCAAACAGCATAAGTTAGGATTCTTCGTCCCTCTCGATACTAACTATGAAGGCATGGTGCCACTCGGAGAGCTCGGGAAGTTAGGAAGTTGAAAGTTGAGTCGACTTGGATCTCGGCAAGGACATTCGGGGACTGCGAAAGAGAGAAAAGATAACGATTTTGATGAGTTTGATTCATCTGTTAATCCAAGTTTTTACTCAGGTGACTTCTCACCGATTTGCCCAACTACAATGAAATGAAAGAGCAACCATCTTTGGCTAGTTTAAAGTTAAAACTTATCTTGACGATTATATCAAACAAACGACAATAAGGAAAAAATATTAGACCTACAATAAATATGTGAAAGATTTTTTTTTTGTTGAGTTCTATGAATAATAATAGGCTTATATACAATAAATCAGAAGACATAAATATAAACAAAAGACAACTCTTTGTAAAAAGACATGGTTACAAGCCATCATGATCAATGGCGATATATCATACAGTAAACAATATATAAAATATAAGCATTGCATGTACAACAACTACTTGAATCATAAAAATTACCTTTCAACTCCATTTTCATATAACCCAAAATTTCAAAAACAATTGTAGAAACCACAAATTACCTATACTATGGACCCAGTGGAGTCCAACCGATTTTAGAGGGATCTGAGCCGTTTAAATTCAATCCAATATTTGATCCTGGCCGTTTAAATTCAATAAGCCACTTATTAAGCCACTCATTAAGCCATTCAGCCCATTCAACTCCCCTCTCCTCACTCCAAGCCCGTTCTTCAACTCCCACGTCTCCCTATCGATCGCTGCTCCTATTTAATCTCACCATCTCTGCACAAGCCGTTCCTCTTTCGATTAAAACACGAGAGAATCAAATACCCACAAGAAAAGAAAATGTCGACAACAGCGATCGATTGGTGCAGGTGGAGGAGGATCAATTATCAGTAAGGAGAAGAAAGTTGGGTTTACTTGGTGTGTATGTGTGTGTCCTCAAAAACTTGGGTTTACTTTATTCTCTCGATTTCCCAAAATTTCGGCTCCCAGGTCTAACCCATCACCACCATCCATGCTCTCTCGATGCTCCTCCAGGCTCACCTCGCGTCCTCCTCATCCCGCCTCATTTTTTCATCGCCTCCGTCACATTATACTAAATTAGGGCTTGAAATCAATGGAATTCCGGTGGAGCAGCGATGGGCGCATTTTGAGAAGGTATCCATTAAAACTTCGGCTAAAACTGTATGTATATGAGCAAACGTATGATTGCGTTTCGAACTTCAATTTCTTAGTATAAATCTCTGTTTTATTTGCTTTTGGTTGTTTGTCGTTTGGTTATGCTGAATTAGGGATCGAAATCAATGGAATTCAAGTGGAGCAGCAGTGGGCGTATTTCCAGGTAAACTGAACTAAAACCATTCTAATAAAACCTAGATTCGTGAGTTTTTATGGGTGTTTTTGCGAAGCAAACTACCAATTTCGATTCATTAACTTCTGGGATTATCTGATTTTGAAGATTAAAAACCCAATATGAAATTGCAAGCATAACGTTTAAATACCCAAATCAGGATTGGGGTCATTATCACAAAAAAAAAAGGTAATATGGCAGAACATTCTCATGCCTGAACTTGTCTATGAGACTTGAACTCTTGAAGTAATAAAGGTTTCATGTGTTTGCTGTTATTCAATTCTTTTTCCTGTGTTTATATTGCTAAAAGATAGGTGCTAAAATCTCATTAACACTTGATGGAATGAAAGAATATTATTTGGAATCCTGGAAACGTAATTTCTTGGGTTATTATCTTTCACTCAAATTTTCTTTAATTAGGATTTTGTAAGTTAGTTGATGAAGAGAAATAAGTTTTTTTACAGCTGTCCTTGTCAAGGGTGCCAGATCCTCATAGCTTGAAATTGTGGTTAAAGGTACAATCTGTTCGGCTTTCCTCAATCCATGTTATACTATTTCACTTTGTATTTTTGGATATCAGCCTTAGTTTCTATTGTTCTTTTACACATTTTTACTAATTTTGTAGCATTGCTTATACAATTTAATATAAAAAAATTATATAGGTCTATATCAATTTTAAAGCTGAAAAATCATTTATTATACTTTCATTATGTGTGTGTGCATGAGACATCTTATATTGTATTATTTGTGCTTATTTTCCTGTTGCTTCATTGGTTATATATATATATATAGATAGATAGATATTGTTACACCATAATCCAAGTTACCTGATTATATCTCTCCCAAACACAATCAGTGATATCTGTCACACATTCTTTTTGTGCCAACTTTTATTTTTAAAATTTCTAAATTAATCAACAGAAACGCCAGACATTAATTTATTAATTTGGTTATGATTAACATAAGAGTAGGAGGCTTGGTCAGAGAACCAGCAGTATAGATGGCGTTAATGTTGTTATTTGCCATTTTCAGAAAAAACAGAGTATAACGGTTTTCAAAAGGTTTTAAATGAGAGTAAGCTGAAAGTACGATGAACAGTAACCAATGGAACACTAACTTGAGTAGAGAAAATCTTTAAACTAGACTGGAAAGCTTTAAGTGATATTAAATGAACTCTGAAAACTTGTAATAAACCTTGACCAGTAAAAACAGAGTATAATAAAGCTTTGAAACACACACACAATCAACAACTATGAATCAACCTTGGTAGATTGGATCATTTGATTTAAGAAAATCAAAGAAGCTCTGATACCAATTGTAGGTTCCCAGATTCACGTTGCATCACAATAATGGTAATAATGTAGACATCGGAAGCATTTAAATATAAAGCCATTAAAGTGAGTGATTGTGTAAATGATAATGTGACAGTGAGAATCAAATATAGAACAGGAATAATAATAACAAGATCAAGTATAAAACGTTGCTCGTATATTGATAATGAATCACACCAAGAACACGTTCAAGTGTGTGTTCGGAAATCTCACAGGACACAATATCGTACGGAGGTAGTGCTCGGGATTACTGCAGTGTGTGCTCTAACAATTATGGAAAACTATTCATTCTTCCAAAAGCTTACAATTGTTGTTCCACTACCTCACTATTTATAGCCCTGATAAAGTGTAGACAGTGTACTATCGTACCCTGGAATGACACGTGGAAAGTGTGTCTCCTCTCTTTAGGGCATACGTGGAAAGTATGGACACGTGTCTGACACTTAGGATTTCTTACGAGACTTAGGCTTCACAGAGGTCTTCACTTCACCAGAGCTCTGTTGGTCTTCGGGTATGAATAATTCTTCTGTTGATCTTCTGCCAGAGCTCGACAGAGCACTGTTGATTCCACCAGAGCTCTGTTGAGCTCTGTTGGTCCTTTTGTTGATTATTCCAAGTCTTCAGCTCGATCTCTATTGGTCTACTGACTTGTACTATTTTCAATACTTTTACATAACAGATACTTGGGGCTAACACTCCTCCTCTTCCAGATCGGGATGACCATTTCATAACACCTAACCAAGAGCCCGTAGCTTATAATCGTAGTAACAGAGTGAATGAAAGGGATATATTCGGCACGAAAGACGACTTGACACTCGCCCTCGAAAGAAAGTTTGTTGAAGAGGGTTACGAGTATTATGTGGAGAGATCTTCAAATACCCGATTCGAAGCGAATGTAGGGATGCTAACTGTGATTTGCGTGTGTATGCTGCAAATGTCAAAGATACCACTATGTTCCAGGTACTGGGTAATATAATCATGCCTAAAGTACAGGATGAAAGCCTTAAACTTCGTGGATCCGACATTGTGAAGGACATCAAGGAGCAATACAACGTAGATATCTCGGATTCGCAAGCATGGCGTGCGAAAGCTTTTGCGCTAGCCTTGGTGCGGGGCGACCCCCACGATTCTTACAGGCGACTCCCTCGGTTTTTCTATAATTTGGAGCTTCAAAACCCTGGTACCTTTTCTCGAAAAGAGAGAGATATTACAGGAAGTTTTCACCTTTGTTTTTATGCCCTTGGTTGCGCGGTATATATTATTTCCTCTTATACAGTCTACACTTTCATTATACTAAAGTATTCTAACGTTTTCAGCATAACTTTTCGTAGATCCGATCGTTTACGAGCTATTTGTGCCCGGTCATTATAATAGACGACACTCATTTGAAGGGGCCTTACTTGGGCACAATGTTCTTAGCTGTTGCTATGGACGCCAATAATCAAATTTTCATGCTCGCTTTCGGAGTTGGTAGGTCTGAGAGTGGAGAGGGATGGACTTATTTTTTTGCCATCCTGAAGCAATGTATTGGCGAACCCGAAGGGTTGGTGTTCGTGTCCGACAGGGCGGGTTCAATACGCCAAGCTATTATGCGCCGTGTTGCCGCCATCTCATGATGAACATGAAAACCAGGTATAATAGGATCTACACTAGGAGGACTATATTTTGGAAGGTATGTAAAGCGTACACGGTGTGTGACTTCGAACTTAGAATGGCAACTCTATGAGCTGTCGAGTCTGTCAATGCATTGTCCCGTTACGCTCAGAGGTTACCTATCGTGTCCCTCATGGATTACTTTCGATCAATGCAACAAGACTGGTATGCAAAGCATCAGAACAAAGAAGGTTATCATCTATACGTACATCAACCTATATACAATCTACTTTTGTTACAAAAAAATGAGAATATTTTCAGTATTTTGACTATTTGTGTTTCTGCAGCCAAATGGTAGATTTTCTAACCCCATATGCAATGACAAAGGTTAAAAGAAGACAAATGAAGTCGGTGAGGTTTACTGTCCATGAAATTGGTCATGGTTTATACGAAGTTTGCGATATGCGCAGGGACGACAAGGTGGCTTACAATAATCGTAGTTGCACTTGTATAAAGTGGCAGATGTCCGGTTTACCTTGCAGTCATGCAATCGCCGTTGCAAGACATCTCCGGTGTACAGATGTCACCCACCTGGCGCTTGGTCACTTCACGACGGCTAACTGGCGAGCAACATACTCAGAGGTCATACATCCAGCTGGGCCTCCTGAGACGTGGGTTGTTCCAGACCCACCACTTATGACCGTTAAACCTCTGTTGTTGAAGAAACACGTTGGTAGACCAAGCAACCGCGATCGTATCCCATCCCGCGGCGAGTATCCGACACCGAGAAAATGTTCTTGGTGTAAACAGAGCGGACACAATCGGTCAAACTGTCATAATGATTTTCCAGTGAATTAACGAGCGTCTGGTAGCCGGCAACTTCGAAGAGCACCTAGTAGTCGCCAACATCAAAGAGCATCCGGTAGCCGGCAAACTCAAGCAGATGCGACTCAGAAGACCAATTACGGAAGTTCTAGACATCATACTTTCGATCTAAACATTGATTTGAACAAGTAAACCTGTTTGAAGTCTCAATTTATGGATGTTATGTTCATTTGTCTTTCAAGCTTCTTGTCCTTATGTTTACTGTTGATTTCAATATACTTTGTTGTGTCTGTTAAGTGTTCTTGTGTGTAAAATAAAGTAAACATGAAAGTTGCATTTTATTGATACTCATAAAGCATGGAAACTAGTACAGTTGAAGAAATCTACTACTACGGATAGATGTCCTGCATTTTGGTGATCCAGGCAACCTTTTCAGCAATAACCTTCTCCATTCCCGTATAGCTCTCTGTAAGTTCTGTAATCTCCTCTTCTAGTTCGCGGATATGTTTTTGCACATCTCGAACCTCCCGCTTCCTTTGTGCCAGATATTCTTTCTTCTCTTCCAGGCAGTCCTTCTCTTGAATAATCAACCTGTTTTGGTTCCACAAATGTTTTATGTTTTCAATCTGTTCATTCGCGTCATCAATTGACAGTTTTACGGGGGATGTCATTCTTTGAGTTCCTGTAAGATCCTCCGACTGGTTAGATTGATACATTGGTGGTTCATTAAAGCGATGGTCGAGGTAGGGGCTGTTTACCAAAATTTTCATCAAGTCCTGTATGTATAAATTTGTCTGTCTCGTTAAATTTATCTGTCTGGATAAATTGTTGATGTTGTTTACTTTTTTATCTGAATCAACAGTCTGAATAATAGAAATGACCGATTTACCCTTGAGTATGAATTATAAGCTGTTTATATATTATGTTTATTTTTTAAACCAAATTATATTTCTAAAACACAAAATTATTTAAACGTCAAAATATAAATTCATAAATTCATTGATATAATCCAAAAATCAAAACATTATATTTCGTAAACAAGAATTTCATAAGCAAAGCATAACAAGCAATCCAGATATCTAACATTTGTTGCACTGTTGTCAAACTCAAGTTCTAAATTTCCTTGGTTGTCGTCTCTTCTTCCGGACTTGGTCACATGGATGAATTAAGATTACATAAAAAAGACAAATGAGTAGCAAAATCACTAGAAAATAGCAGAAAAAATCACAATAGCAGCAAAAATCACAATAGATAATCACTAAAAAGTAGCAGAAAAATCACAATAGCAGCAAAAATTACCGAAAATAGCAGAAAAATACCCGGAGAAGAAAGCCGTTGCTGCTGCCGTCGCCGGAGAAGAACCTGTCGCCGGAGAAAGCTTGGAGTGGGAGAGAGAGCTGGGAGTTTGGAGGCGATAGAATGATAGAGAGAGGTGGAGAAATGGGAAGGTAGGGTTGTGTTCTTTCTAAAGGGTAATATGGTCACTTTTTTCATTTTTTTTTCATCTGAATGTGGACAAGAGCCATAAATCTACTGAGCGAATAAGCTGGTTGCTGTCCCATTAAGTCATAAGTAAACACTCAATTTTGTCTGTGCGAATAAGCCATTTTCTTTATTAAGCCCAATAAGTCACAAGTAAACAGCCCCGTAGTATTGCTCCCATACAGCATTCCACTGATTTGTCTCCTCTTCCATGAATGGATAATCGGCCCTAGTTCGGCCCCATTCTGCCCACTCCTCTGTTGTTACCGGTACCCACCAGGTACTCCTGTAAGCTCCATCATTTAAAGGTTGGTTGTCGTTTTGTCGTGAAGTTCCAGCCATATTGGTGAACCTTTTCCCTTTTGAGCTTGACCCCCCAACCATAATAGTGGCACGAAATGGTAGAGTGTTAAACCAAGATCTTCAATAACGTGCTCTGATACCAATTGTAAAACCAAGATCTAATCAAGATAGAGAATATATGAATTCGTCATCCATTGATCAAGAACACTTTGTATACCAGATATGAGTTTAGCACTTTCTCTCTCTAAGATATGAGTTATGAATAATGAGAGTCTTTCCAAGAGTCTTCTAAACTAACACACAACAAAACCTATTTATACTAAACACAATACAAGGTGTAAACAACACAATACAACTCAATACATTGACTTTGACTTTGACCTTTCTATATTTAAACCTTGAAGACATATTGCACTAACAATCCCCCCCTTGGATTCAAGGTTTAAACAAATGCGATCAGCAAGCTTTAGCTTTCTTGAATCTTCGGACTTCATCAAAGCTTGTCAAAGTCAAAACGTCATCCAATCTTCAAACGGCAAATAACGAACTTCTTTCTTCGAACAGGAGAATATGAATCTTCACACAAAGCTTTTTAAATACAAGAAGCACAAGTTCAAGAAAAAGAGATCACAGAATGATCAATCGATTTTCCTCAAACTCTTGAAGAATTCTCCCCATTTCCATTGACTTGAGAATTTCATTCTTCAGTGTCGATCCTCATAAACACGCGAGTTCAAAAGAAAGAGATCACTGAAATGATCAATCGATTTCTTAAAAACTCTTGAAGAATAAAACTCCCCATATCATTTCTTGAAACGACGTCTTCTTTCTACAAATCTCCCCATTGACATTAAAACGAATCTTTGATTTTAAACTTTCTTTGACATGAAATTGATGTAGACATTCTCCCCCTTTTTCGATGAAAGTGAGCATCACGAGCATCGAAAATCTTTTCAATTTCAGTCACGGACAATCTCCCTCTTCAACAATATTTCTTCCCCTTGAAAAACACGAACAATCTCCCCATAAGCGAAAGATCTTGCTCCCCCTAAAAATAAGAATTGTAGAGAGCAAGTTGATTTTCTCCCCCTGAAAATTTGCATAAAAATCATATAAGCGCACATTTTAACACACAAAGAAAAAATAGAATTCATTGAACAACATTTTATAACTACTAACATTTAATCATTTGAACACCAAACAAAAGAAATTCAACTTAATGAAATGTAACAGATATTTCCATCAAGTGAAATCAAATGCATGCGTTTGGATTCAAAAACAAGACATCATCGCATATCGAGTTACAAAATGTTCAGTTTCAACTCCTTTATTAAATCTATTTGGTGTGCTAGCATGCGAAATATGATTAGCAACAAGCAAATGCACCTCTAAAACCTATAAGAATACTTTGCTCTTACTCACACTATTTGTCCAAAAACAGAATTTTCACAAATTTACAGGTTTATCGCGACTTTGTATTTTCCCCAAGTTTCAAGAGATGTGTGCTCTTAGGCATCTTTTCATATTGTGCACATTGGCAACTTTTATTATGTGCTCATTGGCATCTTTTATAATCAAACAGTTTATTAAGACTAAGATACACCGTAAACGTAACTTTCTAACTGGTTCTATAGCAGGATTTGAGTCAGCCGATCCCAGACCAGTTGGCCTTAGGGGCTAGGTGACAAGCACCCCTTGGAACTTACTCTCCCGAACCAGAAAGGCTACATCGATATACCTTAATCCCATCTGTACCAGTAGAACATGGCTTTCTACCTGGTTCTATAGCAGGATTTGGGTCAGCCAATCCCAGATCAGTTGATCTTAGGGGCTAGGTAACGAGTACCCCTTGGGACTTAATCTCCCAAACCAGATAGGCCACAGGCACAGACTATCAAACTGAATGATTTTATTATATATAATATATATATATATTTTTTTAATTACTAATTATTATTATAGCATCTCAATCACTTGGTTCAAAAACGTAGTGCTTCCCCCATATTTTCGTTTCCATTCATGATTAAGACGAATAGGCTTTGTGAGCATTGTATTCTAAATAAGTCTAGATTTACACAATTTTGCACTTGTATCAAAATCTCAAACATGTTTCGCTGACCTTTCGACTTATTTTAGAAGCGAAATTAGAAACAAATATAACTCCGACGATACAAAAATGCTCGTAAAATCATCCTTAACACACATTTTATTCATTGAATGAAAAATTGAAGAATTTCACTTCATTGAATTAAATTTGTGAAGGTTCAAACTTTTAACGTTAGAAGAAATAAAATATAACACAATGTTACCTTTTTATCACTTGATTTGAGAAACAAAAAGATATGACAGTTAAAGTTCAAAAAGATATCACCTGATAAGTACGAGTTCTAAACTGATTTGTTTAGAAGTCATAGCCTTTGAAGTACGGGTCCTGAATTGATGTATTCAGAAGCCATTACCGTTGAAGTGCGGGTTTTGAACTGATGTGTTCAAAAGCCATTACCGTTGAAGTGCGGGTTTTGAACTGATTTGTTCAAAAGCCATAGTCTTTTATCTCACTCTCTCTCCCCCTACAAAATACCAAAAGATTTATCAATCGCACATGTATATATAAAAAAAATAGAAAACTCCCTGAAAATATGTGATGTTCAATGTCTTCTTGAATGCACAAGTACTTCATCTTCCGAGAGTTCAACGCTTACCTCTAAATCTGCAAAACAGATTAAGTAGATTTTGGTACCCAACGAGTCTTGGGTCCTGACACGTTAAGCGGAGCTCTATAAGAAGGAAAATGGTAAGTACCATACCAATATTGAACATAATTATTATTAACAAAATCATTATTTCCGCAGTAAGAATTAACAAAAGAATTAACTTTCGTTGTAAAATTCTTATTTGGAAATGATGATTTTGGTACATCTTTTCCAGGAAATTTACCTTTTACCTTCCATTGCATGTTGACTCTTTTGTAGGAAGGAAGATCAGCAAAGTATTTGGAAGACATATCCACAGAATGCTTGTAGAAAATGTTAGAAGGACGCATCGGACATTCTGAAAAACACTCGGAGTTGTTGAACGACCACACTTTGTCTTTTAAGGCATTTCGTTCTTTTGTCATCAACTCGAGCTTCTTCCGAATATCACAATTCACCCTCTTTTCCTTCATGATATATGTAGATAAACCCGCCAAGTTCTTCGTGAGTTTCTGAATTTCTTTCTGAAATATCCTCCGTTCTACAGAGAAATCATCCTTTACGCTCCTTGCTTGAAACTCAGCTTTCTTTCTCTTTTCTAACTCACTTCTTTCCAAATCCAACTCCTCTTGCAGTTCAGAAATTTTCTCTGAAAGCTTCCCATTCTTCACTTCAAACTCTTTTCTTTTAACCTCAAACTCGGCTCTTTCCTTCTCCACCTTTTGCTTCTCTAAAAATAATAGTTTCTGAAAATCTGAGTTCTGCTTGGAAAGTCTTTGGAATTGGAGTTCAAAAGCTTTGTTATCTTCACAAGCTTTAGTCTTCATCTTCAATTCCTTTTCAAGATCCGAAATTCTTAGAGCTAGACCCTCTCTTTCTTTCTTATGTTCTTCTCTTTCATCTTGTATTAATTTTTCTAAATCTGATAGTCTCTTTGTAAGCTCAGTAATCTTCTCAGAATCTTCTATCACATCCTTCATGTCTTCCTTTTTCTCTAAATCAACTTTCTTTTCTTCCGCTTTTGACGATTCCTCTTTGTGAATTTCTGATGTTGTCTTATTTGTATCCTCCTTATCAACATTCTTCACTTTCTTTACCCTGAAATCAACATACGATCCATGCATTAGCTTCGTTAATTCCTTCCAACACAACATAGGATTAATTTTGAAAGCATTTAATCGAGCACAAGTATATTGTGGAAGTTTGGAAATAACAAGGATCAAATATGATGTTGCATCTTTATCAGCTCTCTTCCGATATATCTCTTCTTCAGTAAAATCTTCTTCCCGTTTATAAAGGATCAACGGGCCTTCAGTGAAAGATTTTATCATTAAATCTCCATTTTCTCTTCTCGAAATGAAATCCATGAAGTCGACCGTCCATTTCACAAAATCCGAATCCTTGTTAAGCATCGGAGGACGATTAACTGAAACTTGATAAGCCATGATAAATAGTAAGAAAGAGCTTAATTTGAACCGATAGTAAGGACAGAAATGAACCGTAAAGTTTGACCGAACAGTACAAAAAAAAATTATATAAAACTTTTTCTTGAAAAACTCTTAAAATGTATGAAATACACTATAGAAAAAATTTCATTATAAATTTTTTTCTCAAAATACTCTATTTTTTTTAATTTGTTAGAAAATTTGACCAAGTGTCAGTTTTCGCAAGCAACAGTTGCGAAAACCACCAGTATGCGTAAGCTGAAGAAACGAACAACCAAAGTTTTCGCAAGCAACAGTTGCGAAAAGTTAGACTTAGAAAATCTTGAAGAGATCTGAGGTATGCGTGACAGAGGGATACGCAAAGTTACTGTTTGCGTTTCTTTGGCTTGCGAATAGTTACTGTTTTCGTGACTTTGAGTTGCGAAAAGTTACTGTTCTCTTGACTTTGAGTTGCAAAAAGCTACACTTAGATTCTGATGATCTTCAAAAGATGATGAATCTTGCGAAAAGTACGATGAGTCTTGCGAAAAGTTGATGAATCTTGCGAAAAGTCCAGATCTTGCGAAAAGTTCACAAAAATCTCAAAAACGTCTGAAATCTGAAAAATCTCTGCAAGAAACTTCACAGATAAGCTCGAAATCGACGTCTGAACACTTTATCTTTGAACAACAACCTCTGAAAAACACTGAATCTGAGTCTGAACTGATCGATCAGAGAACACAATCACACAAACCAAAATTCTTGAAAAACACAAAATTGATCTCCAAATCTTTGAAATTAGCCCTCGAACCTTGAACAATAAATGTTCCTCTATCAAAAACGAATCCAATGAGCTAAGATTTGAACAAATTCGATAAAAAATACCAAAATTTGATAAAATCTCAAGAAAACGAGATTTTCTTGAAAAATCAAGAAAATCAATCAAATTTCCTTGAGAATTCCGCAAATTTGATTTCTTAGATCAGTAGAAATTCTCCTCTAAATCTTGAATCTGCTATGATACCAATTGTTAAACCAAGATCTTCAATAACGTGCTCTGATACCAATTGTAAAACCAAGATCTAATCAAGATAGAGAAGATATGAATTCGTCATCCATTGATCAAGAACACATTGTATACCAGATATGAGTTTAGCACTTTCTCTCTCTAAGATATGAGTTATGAATAACGAGAGTCTTTCCAAGAGTCCCCCAAACTAACACACAACAAAACCTATTTATACTAAACACAATACAAGGTGTAAACAACACAATACAACTCAATACATTGACTTTGACTTTGACCTTTCTATATTTAAACCTTGAAGACATATTGCACTAACATAGAGAAGGTTTGCAAACGTTGTGAAGTACTAATTCACCAGACCACCTACTTATAGTTGTGAAAAGGTAGGTTCGCACTTGTAGGGGTGAGCATCGGTCGGGTTTTTCGGGTTCGGGTTCGGGTTTTTCGGGTTTCGGGTGAAAATGGGAGGCCCCGAAACCCGTCCAAAGTGTAGTTCGGGGTTTTCGGGTTCTGGCCATTTCGGGTTCAGGTTGGGCCGATCCCAAGCCCAGTTTTTTGGTGGTTTTTTGCATGCAAGAGCTGTTAAACACACACAACTTAAAGTTTAAGCCTTAAAAACACACACACACACACACATCACACACACCTCTCACACACATCACACATAATTAAACACACACACAACACACAACACACACAATTAAAGTATTAAACACACACCACATACAAATAAACACACACACACACACACACACACACTGCACACAGCTTAAACACACATACAACTTAAAAACACACACACACAACTCTCTCACACACACACACACACGTAGTTCATAATTAAACACACACACACACACACAGCTTAAACACACACACACACACAACACATATATAATATATTTATGATTTATTGAAAACAAAATTATTTTTTTAAAAAGTTCGGGTTTCGGTCGGGTTCGGGTTTGGGAAAACCCAACCCAAACCGAACCGTAATACCTTGATCGGGTTTCGGGTTTCGGGAAAGTTCGGGTTCGGGTTGTTCGGGTGGCTCAAGTTCGGGTTTATCGGGTTTCGGGTCGGTCGGGTTTTGCTCACCCCTACGCACTTGCGGAGCTGAGAATGTAGGTTCGCACTTGCGGAGCTGAGTAGGTAGGTTAGCACTTGCGGAGCTGAAAAGGTAGGTTCGCACTTGCGATGTTGGGGCTATAAATACCCATGTTAATTCCAACTTAAGACTCCCAACACTCATACGACTTTGTACTCTCATCTTTCACCAAACACATGGCTGGAAATGCATCTTCTTCAAACCCATAGTCTTCACAAGTAATGTCGGATAGATTAAAGAAGGCGGTAAAAAAAAGTGAAAAGGAGATCGAGGAATTCATTGTAGAGTGGAAAGAGTTGTTGGCTAGGAAGGAGGGACACCTGAAAAGGATGGAAGATGAATAAAAGGATGAAGAGGGAAATCAAAGATAAGGAGTCCCGTATTCGTCAAGAAAACTTACACGTCCACAACATTGTACAAGAGTTCGCAGTTCTTCAAGTGAAGATAAGTGAGAAGCAAGCCTTCTGATAAGTACCTATTTTACCCATTTTTATGTCAAATTTTTCTACATTTAGTGTTAATTAGATGTTTAAAGTACTATTTATAATATGTGTTTATCAGTTTCTGTTTGTAATTTATTAAAGTGAAAAAGGAAAAAAAGGTTTTAATATGTATTATTAATTAGTTTAAAGAAAAGAAAAGAAAATTAATTAATTAGGTTGTATGGTGTCATGTGTGTTATAAATAAAGAAAAAGAAAAAGAAAAGAAAACAATTATTTTGATACTTGTGGTCGGTAAAGGTTGTAGCAACAAGAAAGATTTAAAAGAAAAAAAAAGATAAACTTACTTTTGGTTCCTTTTAAGTTGTGATGGCCGACCATCTTATTTCCTTCCTTACACAGACGGCAACAACAACAACAGCACCGCAGCAACCGGATTTTGGAGAAGAAGAGAGCAAGAAGGATACCGAATTGGAGCATTCCTCTTCATCAATTTCACTTAATCTTTTGGTAATTTCTTTTTAGTTGTAACTCTAGTTTTCATTCCAACACTAGTTTGATTAGATTTTGATGGTTGCACTTTGAGATTCCATTGTAATCGTTGGGGACAAACCTATTTGCTTGATTTCTATTTTTAATGTCAATTTCGTTTGGGTTTTCAATTAACTTGATCAATTACTTGAATCTCTTATGAAAGATTGTTAGTCAAAATATTAGATACGTTATTATCTTTTTTTTTAATTTGTTAGAAAATTTGACCAAGTGTCAGTTTTCGCAAGCAACAGTTGCGAAAACCACCAGTATGCGTAAGCTGAAGAAACGAACAACCAAAGTTTTCGCAAGCAACAGTTGCGAAAAGTTAGACTTAGAAAATCTTGAAGAGATCTGAGGTATGCGTGACAGAGGGATACGCAAAGTTACTGTTTGCGTTTCTTTGGCTTGCGAATAGTTACTGTTTTCGTGACTTTGAGTTGCGAAAAGTTACTGTTCTCTTGACTTTGAGTTGCGAAAAGCTACACTTAGATTCTGATGATCTTCAAAAGATGATGAATCTTGCGAAAAGTACGATGAGTCTTGCGAAAAGTTGATGAATCTTGCGAAAAGTCCAGATCTTGCGAAAAGTTCACAAAAATCTCAAAAACGTCTGAAATCTGAAAAATCTCTGCAAGAAACTTCACTGATAAGCTCGAAATCGATGTCTGAACACTTTATCTTTGAACAACAACCTCTGAAAAACACTGAATCTGAGTCTGAACTGATCGATCAGAGAACACAATCGCACAAACCAAAATTCTTGAAAAACACAAAATTGATCTCCAAATCTTTGAAATTAGCCCTCGAACCTTGAACAATAAATGTTCCTCTATCAAAAACGAATCCAATGAGCTAAGATTTGAACAAATTCGATAAAAAAACACCAAAATTTGATAAAATCTCAAGAAAACGAGATTTTCTTGAAAAATCAATCAAATCAATCAAATTTCCTTGAGAATTCCGCAAATTTGATTTGTTAGATCAGTAGAAATTCTCCTCTAAATCTTGAATCTGCTCTGATACCAATTGTTAAACCAAGATCTTCAATAACGTGCTCTGATACCAATTGTAAAACCAAGATCTAATCAAGATAGAGAAGATATGAATTCGTCATCCATTGATCAAGAACACATTGTATACCAGATATGAGTTTAGCACTTTCTCTCTCTAAGATATGAGTTATGAATAATGAGAGTCTTTCCAAGAGTCCCCTAAACTAACACACAACAAAACCTATTTATACTAAACACAATACAAGGTGTAAACAACACAATTCAACTCAATACATTGACTTTGACTTTGACCTTTCTATATTTAAACCTTGAAGACATATTGCACTAACATAGAGAAGGTTTGCAAACGTTGTGAAGTACTAATTCATCAGACCACCTACTTATAGTTGTGAAAAGGTAGGTTCGCACTTGTAGGGGTGAGCATCGGTCGGGTTTTTCGGGTTCGGGTTCGGGTTTCGGGTGAAAATGGGAGGCCCCGAAACCCGTCCAAAGTGTAGTTCGAGGTTTTCGGGTTCGGGCCATTTCGGGTTCGGGTTGGGCCGATCCCAAGCCCAGTTTTTTCAGCCCAGTTTTTTGGTGGTTTTTTGCATGCAAGAGCTGTT
The DNA here is from genome assembly GCA_033807775.1 of Saussurea involucrata. Classification (NCBI taxonomy): domain Eukaryota; kingdom Viridiplantae; phylum Streptophyta; class Magnoliopsida; order Asterales; family Asteraceae; genus Saussurea; species Saussurea involucrata. The sequence continues at coordinate 91,297,609 of CM066325.1, forward strand.
AAACACACACAGCTTAAAGTTTAAGCCTTAAACACACACATACACACACACACACACACACACACACACACACCTCTCACACACAGCACACACAATTAAACACACACAACACACAGCACACATAATTAAAGTATTAAACACACACCACATACAAATAAACACACACACACACACACACTGCACACAGCTTAAACACACATATAACTTAAAAACACACACACACAACTCACACACACACACACGTAGTTCATAATTAAACACACACACACAACTTAAACACACACACACACAACACACATACTCAGCACATATATAATATATTTATGACTTATTGAAAACAAAATTATTTTTTTAAAAAGTTCGGGTTTCGGTCGGGTTCGGGTTTGGGAAAACCCAACCCAAACCGAACCGTAATACCTTGATCGGGTTTCGGGTTTCGGGAAAGTTCGGGTTCGGGTTGTTCGGGTGGCTCAAGTTCGGGTTTATCGGGTTTCGGGTCGGTCGGGTTTTGCTCACCCCTACGCACTTGCGGAGCTGAGTAGGTAGGTTCACACTTGCGGAGCTGAGTAGGTAGGTTCGCACTTGCGGAGCTTAAAAGGTAGGTTCGCACTTGCGATGTTGTGGCTATAAATACCCATGTTAATTCCAACTTAAGACTCCCAACACTCATACGACTTTGTACTCTCATCTTTCACCAAGCACATGGCTGGAAATGCATCTTCTTCAAACCCATAGTCTTCACAAATAATGTCGGATAGATTAAAGAAGGCGGTAAAAAAAAGTGAAAAGGAGATCGAGGAATTCATTGTAGAGTGGAAAGAGTTGTTGGCTAGGAAGGAGGGACACCTGAAAAGGATGGAAGATGAATAAAAGGATGAAGAGGGAAATCAAAGATAAGGAGTCCCGTATTCGTCAAGAAAACTTACACGTCCACAACATTGTACAAGAGTTCGCAGTTCTTCAAGTGAAGATAAGTGAGAAGCAAGCCTTCTGATAAGTACCTATTTTACCCATTTTTATGTCAAATTTTTCTACATTTAGTGTTAATTAGATGTTTAAAGTACTATTTATAATATGTGTTTATCATTTCTTGTTTGTAATTTATTAAAGTGAAAAAGGAAAAAAAAAGTTTTAATATGTATTATTAATTAGTTTAAAGAAAAGAAAAGAAAATTAATTAATTAGGTTGTATGGTGTCATGTGTGTTATAAATAAAGAAAAAGAAAAAGAAAAGAAAACAATTATTTTGATACTTGTGGTCGGTAAAGGTTGTAGCAACAAGAAAGATTTAAAAGAAAAAAAAGATAAACTTACTTTTGGTTCCTTTTAAGTTGTGATGGCCGGCCATCTTATTTCCTTCCTTACACAGACGGCAACAACAACAACAGCACCGCAGCAACCGGAATTTGGAGAAGAAGAGAGCAAGAAGGAGACCGAATTGGAGCATTCCTCTTCATCAATTTCACTTAATCTTTTGGTAATTTCTTTTTAGTTGTAACTCTAGTTTTCATTCCAACACTAGTTTGATTAGATTTTGATGGTTGCACTTTGAGATTCCATTGTAATCGTTGGGGACAAACCTATTTGCTTGATTTCTATTTTTAATGTCAATTTCGTTTGGGTTTTCAATTAACTTGATCAATTACTTGAATCTCTTATGAAAGATTGTTAGTCAAAATATTAGATACGTTATTTTTTTTTTTAATTTGTTAGAAAATTTGACCAAGTGTCAGTTTTCGCAAGCAACAGTTGCGAAAACCACCAGTATGCGTAAGCTGAAGAAACGAACAACCAAAGTTTTCGCAAGCAACAGTTGCGAAAAGTTAGACTTAGAAAATCTTGAAGAGATCTGAGGTATGCGTGACAGAGGGATACGCAAAGTTACTGTTTGCGTTTCTTTGGCTTGCGAATAGTTACTGTTTTCGTGACTTTGAGTTGCGAAAAGTTACTGTTCTCTTGACTTTGAGTTGCGAAAAGCTACACTTAGATTCTGATGATCTTCAAAAGATGATGAATCTTGCGAAAAGTACGATGAGTCTTGCGAAAAGTTGATGAATCTTGCGAAAAGTCCAGATCTTGCGAAAAGTTCACAAAAATCTCAAAAACGTCTGAAATCTGAAAAATCTCTGCAAGAAACTTCACAGATAAGCTCGAAATCGATGTCTGAACACTTTATCTTTGAACAACAACCTCTGAAAAACACTGAATCTGAGTCTGAACTGATCGATCAGAGAACACAATCGCACAAACCAAAATTCTTGAAAAACACAAAATTGATCTCCAAATCTTTGAAATTAGCCCTCGAACCTTGAACAATAAATGTTCCTCTATCAAAAACGAATCCAATGAGCTAAGATTTGAACAAATTCGATAAAAAAACACCAAAATTTGATAAAATCTCAAGAAAACGAGATTTTCTTGAAAAATCAATCAAATCAATCAAATTTCCTTGAGAATTCCGCAAATTTGATTTGTTAGATCAGTAGAAATTCTCCTCTAAATCTTGAATCTGCTCTGATACCAATTGTTAAACCAAGATCTTCAATAACGTGCTCTGATACCAATTGTAAAACCAAGATCTAATCAAGATAGAGAAGATATGAATTCGTCATCCATTGATCAAGAACACATTGTATACCAGATATGAGTTTAGCACTTTCTCTCTCTAAGATATGAGTTATGAATAATGAGAGTCTTTCCAAGAGTCCCCTAAACTAACACACAACAAAACCTATTTATACTAAACACAATACAAGGTGTAAACAACACAATTCAACTCAATACATTGACTTTGACTTTGACCTTTCTATATTTAAACCTTGAAGACATATTGCACTAACATAGAGAAGGTTTGCAAACGTTGTGAAGTACTAATTCATCAGACCACCTACTTATAGTTGTGAAAAGGTAGGTTCGCACTTGTAGGGGTGAGCATCGGTCGGGTTTTTCGGGTTCGGGTTCGGGTTTCGGGTGAAAATGGGAGGCCCCGAAACCCGTCCAAAGTGTAGTTCGAGGTTTTCGGGTTCGGGCCATTTCGGGTTCGGGTTGGGCCGATCCCAAGCCCAGTTTTTTGGTGGTTTTTTGCATGCAAGAGCTGTTAAACACACACAGCTTAAAGTTTAAGCCTTAAACACACACATACACACACACACACACACACACACACACACACACACCTCTCACACACAGCACACACAATTAAACACACACAACACACAGCACACATAATTAAAGTATTAAACACACACCACATACAAATAAACACACACACACACACACACTGCACACAGCTTAAACACACATATAACTTAAAAACACACACACACAACTCACACACACACACACGTAGTTCATAATTAAACACACACACACAACTTAAACACACACACACACAACACACATACTCAGCACATATATAATATATTTATGACTTATTGAAAACAAAATTATTTTTTTAAAAAGTTCGGGTTTCGGTCGGGTTCGGGTTTGGGAAAACCCAACCCAAACCGAACCGTAATACCTTGATCGGGTTTCGGGTTTCGGGAAAGTTCGGGTTCGGGTTGTTCGGGTGGCTCAAGTTCGGGTTTATCGGGTTTCGGGTCGGTCGGGTTTTGCTCACCCCTACGCACTTGCGGAGCTGAGTAGGTAGGTTCACACTTGCGGAGCTGAGTAGGTAGGTTCGCACTTGCGGAGCTTAAAAGGTAGGTTCGCACTTGCGATGTTGTGGCTATAAATACCCATGTTAATTCCAACTTAAGACTCCCAACACTCATACGACTTTGTACTCTCATCTTTCACCAAGCACATGGCTGGAAATGCATCTTCTTCAAACCCATAGTCTTCACAAATAATGTCGGATAGATTAAAGAAGGCGGTAAAAAAAAGTGAAAAGGAGATCGAGGAATTCATTGTAGAGTGGAAAGAGTTGTTGGCTAGGAAGGAGGGACACCTGAAAAGGATGGAAGATGAATAAAAGGATGGAAGATGAATAAAAGGATGAAGAGGGAAATCAAAGATAAGGAGTCCCGTATTCGTCAAGAAAACTTACACGTCCACAACATTGTACAAGAGTTCGCAGTTCTTCAAGTGAAGATAAGTGAGAAGCAAGCCTTCTGATAAGTACCTATTTTACCCATTTTTATGTCAAATTTTTCTACATTTAGTGTTAATTAGATGTTTAAAGTACTATTTATAATATGTGTTTATCATTTCTTGTTTGTAATTTATTAAAGTGAAAAAGGAAAAAAAAAGTTTTAATATGTATTATTAATTAGTTTAAAGAAAAGAAAAGAAAATTAATTAATTAGGTTGTATGGTGTCATGTGTGTTATAAATAAAGAAAAAGAAAAAGAAAAGAAAACAATTATTTTGATACTTGTGGTCGGTAAAGGTTGTAGCAACAAGAAAGATTTAAAAGAAAAAAAAGATAAACTTACTTTTGGTTCCTTTTAAGTTGTGATGGCCGGCCATCTTATTTCCTTCCTTACACAGACGGCAACAACAACAACAGCACCGCAGCAACCGGAATTTGGAGAAGAAGAGAGCAAGAAGGAGACCGAATTGGAGCATTCCTCTTCATCAATTTCACTTAATCTTTTGGTAATTTCTTTTTAGTTGTAACTCTAGTTTTCATTCCAACACTAGTTTGATTAGATTTTGATGGTTGCACTTTGAGATTCCATTGTAATCGTTGGGGACAAACCTATTTGCTTGATTTCTATTTTTAATGTCAATTTCGTTTGGGTTTTCAATTAACTTGATCAATTACTTGAATCTCTTATGAAAGATTGTTAGTCAAAATATTAGATACGTTATTTTTTTTTTTAATTTGTTAGAAAATTTGACCAAGTGTCAGTTTTCGCAAGCAACAGTTGCGAAAACCACCAGTATGCGTAAGCTGAAGAAACGAACAACTAAAGTTTTCGCAAGCAACAGTTGCGAAAAGTTAGACTTAGAAAATCTTGAAGAGATCTGAGGTATGCGTGACAGAGGGATACGCAAAGTTACTGTTTGCGTTTCTTTGGCTTGCGAATAGTTACTGTTTTCGTGACTTTGAGTTGCGAAAAGTTACTGTTCTCTTGACTTTGAGTTGCGAAAAGCTACACTTAGATTCTGATGATCTTCAAAAGATGATGAATCTTGCGAAAAGTACGATGAGTCTTGCGAAAAGTTGATGAATCTTGCGAAAAGTCCAGATCTTGCGAAAAGTTCACAAAAATCTCAAAAACGTCTGAAATCTGAAAAATCTCTGCAAGAAACTTCACAGATAAGCTCGAAATCGATGTCTGAACACTTTATCTTTGAACAACAACCTCTGAAAAACACTGAATCTGAGTCTGAACTGATCGATCAGAGAACACAATCGCACAAACCAAAATTCTTGAAAAACACAAAATTGATCTCCAAATCTTTGAAATTAGCCCTCGAACCTTGAACAATAAATGTTCCTCTATCAAAAACGAATCCAATGAGCTAAGATTTGAACAAATTCGATAAAAAACACCAAAAATTGATAAAATCTCAAGAAAACGAGATTTTCTTGAAAAATCAAGAAAATCAATCAAATTTCCTTGAGAATTCCGCAAATTTGATTTGTTAGATCAGTAGAAATTCTCCTCTAAATCTTGAATCTGCTCTGATACCAATTGTTAAACCAAGATCTTCAATAACGTGCTCTGATACCAATTGTAAAACCAAGATCTAATCAAGATAGAGAAGATATGAATTCGTCATCCATTGATCAAGAACACATTGTATACCAGATATGAGTTTAGCACTTTCTCTCTCTAAGATATGAGTTATGAATAATGAGAGTATTTCCAAGAGTCCCCTAAACTAACACACAACAAAACCTATTTATACTAAACACAATACAAGGTGTAAACAACACAATACAACTCAATACATTGACTTTGACTTTGACCTTTCTATATTTAAACCTTGAAGACATATTGCACTAACGAAGAGAAGGTTTGCAAACGTTGTGAAGTACTAATTCATCAGACCACCTACTTATAGTTGTGAAAAGGTAGGTTCGCACTTGTAGGGGTGAGCATCGGTCGGGTTTTTCAGGTTCGGGTTCGGGTTTTTCGGGTGAAAATGGGAGGCCCCGAAACCCGTCCAAAGTGTAGTTCGGGGTTTTCGGGTTCAGGCCATTTCGGGTTCGGGTTGGGCCGATCCTAAGCCCAGTTTTTTCAGCCCAGTTTTTTGGTGGTTTTTTGCATGCAAGAGCTGTTAAACACACACAGCTTAAAGTTTAAGACTTAAACACACACACACACACACACACACACACACACAACACACACACCTCTCACACACAGCACACACAATTAAACACACACAACACACAGCACACACAATTAAAGTATTAAACACACACCACATACAAATAAACACACACACACACACACACTGCACACCGCTTAAACACACATACAACTTAAAAACACACACACACACACACACACACACAACTCACACACACACACACACACACACGTAGTTCATAATTAAACACACACACAACACACATACTCAACACATATGTAATATATTTATGATTTATTGAAAACAAAATTATTTTTTTAAAAAGTTCGGGTTTCGGTCAGGTTCGGGTTTGGGAAAACCCAACCCAAACCGAACCGTAATACCTTGATCGGGTTTCGGCTTTCGGGAAAGTTCAGGTTCGGGTTGTTCGGGTGGCTCAAGTTCGGGTTTATCGGGTTTCGGGTCGGTCGGGTTTTGCTCACCCCTACGCACTTGCGGAGCTGAGAATGTAGGTTCGCACTTGCGGAGCTGAGTAGGTAGGTTCGCACTTGCGGAGCTGAAAAGGTAGGTTCACACTTGCGATGTTGTGGCTATAAATACCCATGTTAATTATGTTAATTCCAACTTAAGACTCCCAACACTCATACGACTTTGTACTCTCATCTTTCACCAAGCACATGGCTGGAAATGCATCTTCTTCAATCCCATAGTCTTCACAAGTAATGTCGGATAGATTAAAGAAGGCGGTAAAAAAAAGTGAAAAGCAGATCGAGGAATTCATTGTAGAGTGGAAAGAGTTGTTGGCTAGGAAGGAGGGACACCTGAAAAGGATGGAAGATGAATAAAAGGATGAAGAGGGAAATCAAAGATAAGGAGTCCCGTATTCGTCAAGAAAACTTACACGTCCACAACATTGTACAAGAGTTCGCAGTTCTTCAAGCGAAGATAAGTGAGAAGCAAACCTTCTGATAAGTACCTATTTTACCCATTTTTATGTCAATTTTTTCTACATTTAGTGTTAATTAGATGTTTAAAGTACTATTTATAATATGTGTTTATCATTTCTTGTTTGTAATTTATTAAAGTGAAAAAGGAAAAAAAGGTTTTAATATGTATTATTAATTAGTTTAAAGAAAAGAAAAGAAAATTAATTAATTAGGTTGTATGGTGTCATGTGTGTTATAAATAAAGAAAAAGAAAAAGAAAAGAAAACAATTATTTTGATACTTGTGGTCGGTAAAGGTTGTAGCAACAAGAAAGATTTAAAAGAAAAAAAAAGATAAACTTACTTTTCGTTCCTTTTAAGTTGTGATGGCCGGCCATCTTATTTCCTTCCTTACACAGACGGCAACAACAACAACAGCACCGCAGCAACCGGAATTTGGAGAAGAAGAGAGCAAGAAGGGGACCGAATTGGAGCATTCCTCTTCATCAATTTCACTTAATCTTTTGGTAATTTTTTTAGTTGTAACTCTAGTTTTCATTCCAACACTAGTTTGATTAGATTTTGATGGTTGCACTTTGAGATTCCATTGTAATCGTTGGGGACAAACCTATTTGCTTGATTTCTATTTTTAATGTCAATTTCGTTTGGGTTTTCAATTAACTTGATCAATTACTTGAATCTCTTATGAAAGATTGTTAGTCAAAATATTAGATATGTTATTATCTTTTTTTTTTTAATTTGTTAGAAAATTTGACCAAGTGTCAGTTTTCGCAAGCAACAGTTGCGAAAACCACTAGTATGCGTAAGCTGAAGAAACGAACAACCAAAGTTTTCGCAAGCAATTGTTGCGAAAAGTTAGACTTAGAAATCTTGAAGAGATCTGAGGTATGCGTGACAGAGGGATACGCAAAGTTACTGTTTGCGTTTCTTTGGCTTGCGAATAGTTACTGTTTTCGTGACTTTGAGTTGCGAAAAGTTACTGTTCTCTTGACTTTGAGTTGCGAAAAGCTACACTTAGATTCTGATGATCTTCAAAAGATGATGAATCTTGCGAAAAGTACGATGAGTCTTGCGAAAAGTTGATGAATCTTGCGAAAAGTTTACAAAAATCTCAAAAACGTCTGAAATCTGAAAAATCTCTGCAAGAAACTTCACAGATAAGCTCGAAATCGATGTCTGAACACTTTATCTTTGAACAACAACCTCTGAAAAACACTAAATCTGAGTCTGAACTGATCGATCAGAGAACACAATCGCACAAACCAAAATTCTTGAAAAACACAAAATTGATCTCCAAATCTTTGAAATTAGCCCTCGAACCTTGAACAATAAATGTTCCTCTATCAAAAACGAATCCAATGAGCTAAGATTTGAACAAATTCGATAAAAAAACACCAAAATTTGATAAAATCTCAAGAAAACGAGATTTTCTTGAAAAATCAAGAAAATCAATCAAATTTCCTTGAGAATTCCGCAAATTTGATTTGTTAGATTAGTAGAAATTCTCCTCTAAATCTTGAATCTGCTCTGATACCAATTGTTAAACCAAGATCTTCAATAACGTGCTCTGATACCAATTGTAAAACCAAGATCTAATCAAGATAGAGAAGATATGAATTCGTCATCCATTGATCAAGAACACATTGTATACCAGATATGAGTTTAGCACTTTCTCTCTCTAAGATATGAGTTATGAATAATGAGAGTCTTTCCAAGAGTCCCCTAAACTAACACACAACAAAACCTATTTATACTAAACACAATACAAGGTGTAAACAACACAATACAACTCAATACATTGACTTTGACTTTGACCTTTCTATATTAAACCTTGAAGACATATTGCACTAACATAGAGAAGGTTTGCAAACGTTGTGAAGTACTAATTCATCAGACCACCTACTTATAGTTGTGAAAAGGTAGGTTCGCACTTGTAGGGGTGAGCATCGGTCGGGTTTTTCGGGTTCGGGTTCGGGTTTTTTGGGTTTCGGGTGAAAATGGGAGGCCCCGAAACCCGTCCAAAGTGTAGTTCGGGGTTTTCGGGTTCGGGTTGGGCCGATCCCAAGCCCAGTTTTTTCAGCCCAGTTTTTTGGTGGTTTTTTGCATGCAAGAGCTGTTAAACACACACAGCTTAAAGTTTAAGCCTTAAACACACACACACACACACACACACACACACACACACACACACACACACACACACACACACAACACACACACCTCTCACACACAGCACACACAATTAAACACACACAACACACACAATTAAAGTATTAAAAACACACCACATACAAATAAACACACACACACACACACTGCACACAGCTTAAACACACATACAACTTAAAAACACACACACACACACACATGTAGTTCATAATTAAACACACACACACACACAGCTTAAACACACACACACACACACAACACACATACTCAGCACATATATAATATATTTATGATTTATTGAAAACAAAATTATTTTTTTAAAAAGTTTGGGTTTCGGTCGGGTTCGGGTTTGGAAAACCCAACCCAAACCGAACCGTAATACCTTGATCGGGTTTCGGGTTTCGGGAAAGTTCGGGTTCGGGTTGTTCGGGTGGCTCAAGTTCGGGTTTATCGGGTTTCGGGTCGGTCGGGTTTTGCTCACCCCTACGCACTTGCGGAGCTGAGTAGGTAGGTTCACACTTGCGGAGCTGAGTAGGTAGGTTCGCACTTGCGGAGCTGAAAAGGTAGGTTCGCACTTGCGATATTGTGGCTATAAATACCCATGTTAATTCCAACTTAAGACTCCCAACACTCATACGACTTTGTACTCTCATCTTTCACCAAGCACATGGCTGGAAATGCATCTTCTTCAAACCCATAGTCTTCACAAATAATGTCGGATAGATTAAAGAAGGCGGTAAAAAAAAGTGAAAAGGAGATCGAGGAATTCATTGTAGAGTGGAAAGAGTTGTTGGCTAGGAAGGAGGGACACCTGAAAAGGATGGAAGATGAATAAAAGGATGGAAGATGAATAAAAGGATGAAGAGGGAAATCAAAGATAAGGAGTCCCGTATTCGTCAAGAAAACTTACACGTCCACAACATTGTACAAGAGTTCGCAGTTCTTCAAGTGAAGATAAGTGAGAAGCAAGCCTTCTGATAAGTACCTATTTTACCCATTTTTATGTCAAATTTTTCTACATTTAGTGTTAATTAGATGTTTAAAGTACTATTTATAATATGTGTTTATCATTTCTTGTTTGTAATTTATTAAAGTGAAAAAGGAAAAAAAAAGTTTTAATATGTATTATTAATTAGTTTAAAGAAAAGAAAAGAAAATTAATTAATTAGGTTGTATGGTGTCATGTGTGTTATAAATAAAGAAAAAGAAAAAGAAAAGAAAACAATTATTTTGATACTTGTGGTCGGTAAAGGTTGTAGCAACAAGAAAGATTTAAAAGAAAAAAAAGATAAACTTACTTTTGGTTCCTTTTAAGTTGTGATGGCCGGCCATCTTATTTCCTTCCTTACACAGACGGCAACAACAACAACAGCACCGCAGCAACCGGAATTTGGAGAAGAAGAGAGCAAGAAGGAGACCGAATTGGAGCATTCCTCTTCATCAATTTCACTTAATCTTTTGGTAATTTCTTTTTAGTTGTAACTCTAGTTTTCATTCCAACACTAGTTTGATTAGATTTTGATGGTTGCACTTTGAGATTCCATTGTAATCGTTGGGGACAAACCTATTTGCTTGATTTATATTTTTAATGTCAATTTCGTTTGGGTTTTCAATTAACTTGATCAATTACTTGAATCTCTTATGAAAGATTGTTAGACAAAATATTAGATATGTTATTATCTTTTTTTTTAATTTGTTAGAAAATTTGACCAAGTGTCAGTTTTCGCAAGCAACAGTTGCGAAAACCACCAGTATGCGTAAGCTGAAGAAACGAACAACCAAAGTTTTCGCAAGCAATTGTTGCGAAAAGTTAGACTTAGAAAATCTTGAAGAGATCTGAGGTATGCGTGACAGAGGGATACGCAAAGTTACTGTTTGCGTTTCTTTGGCTTGCGAATAGTTACTGTTTTCGTGACTTTGAGTTGCGAAAAGTTACTGTTCTCTTGACTTTGAGTTGCGAAAAGCTACACTTAGATTCTGATGATCTTCAAAAGATGATGAATCTTGCGAAAAGTACGATGAGTCTTGCGAAAAGTTGATGAATCTTGCGAAAAGTTTACAAAAATCTCAAAAACGTCTGAAATCTGAAAAATCTCTGCAAGAAACTTCACAGATAAGCTCGAAATCGATGTCTGAACACTTTATCTTTGAACAACAACCTCTGAAAAACACTGAATCTGAGTCTGAACTGATCGATCAGAGAACACAATCGCACAAACCAAAATTCTTGAAAAACACAAAATTGATCTCCAAATCTTTGAAATTAGCCCTCGAACCTTGAACAATAAATGTTCCTCTATCAAAATCGAATCCAATGAGCTAAGATTTGAACAAATTCGATAAAAAAAACACCAAAATTTGATAAAATCTCAAGAAAACGAGATTTTATTGAAAAGTCAAGAAAATCAATCAAATTTCCTTGAGAATTCCGCAAATTTGATTTGTTAGATCAGTAGAAATTCTCCTCTAAATCTTGAATCTGCTCTGATACCAATTGTTAAACCAAGATCTTCAATAACGTGCTCTGATACCAATTGTAAAACCAAGATTTAATCAAGATAGAGAAGATATGAATTCGTCATCCATTGATCAAGAACACATTGTATACCAGATATGAGTTTAGCACTTTCTCTCTCTAAGATATGAGTTATGAATAATGAGAGTCTTTCCAAGAGTCCCCTAAACTAACACACAACAAAACCTATTTATACTAAACACAATACAAGGTGTAAACAACACAATACAACTCAATACATTGACTTTGACTTTGACCTTTCTATATTTAAACCTTGAAGACATATTGCACTAACATAGAGAAGGTTTGCAAACGTTGTGAAGTACTAATTCATCAGACAACCTACTTATAGTTGTGAAAAGGTAGGTTCGCACTTGTAGGGGTGAGTATCGGTCGGGTTTTTCGGGTTTCAGGTGAAAATGGGAGGCCCCGAAACCCGTCCAAAGTGTAGTTCGGGGTTTTCGGATTCGGGCCATTTCGGGTTCGGGTTGGGCCGATCCCAAGCCCAGTTTTTTCAGCCCAGTTTTTTGGTGGTTTTTTGCATGCAAGAGCTGTTAAACACACACAACTTAAAGTTTAAGCCTTAAACACACACACACACACACACACACAGCACACACACCTCTCACACATAGCACACACAATTAAACACACACAACACACAACACACACAATTAAAGTATTAAACACACACCACATACAAATAAACACACACACACACACACACTGCACACAGCTTAAACACACATACAACTTAAAAACACACACACACACACAACTCTCTCTCACACACACACACACACACACACGTAGTTCATAATTAAACACACACACACAGCTTAAACACACCCACAACACACATACTCAGCACATATATAATATATTTATGATTTATTGAAAACAAAATTATTTTTTTAAAAAGTTCGGGTTTCGGTCGGGTTCGGGTTTGGGAAAACCCAACCCAAACCGAACCGTAATACCTTGATCGGGTTTCGGGTTTCGGGAAAGTTCGGGTTCGGGTTGTTCGGGTGGCTCAAGTTCGGGTTTATCGGGTTTCGGGTCGGTCGGGTTTTGCTCACCCCTACGCACTTGCGGAGCTGAGAATGTAGGTTCGCACTTGCGATGTTGTGGCTATAAATACCCATGTTAATTCCAACTTAAGACTCCCAACACTCATACGACTTTGTACTCTCATCTTTCACCAAGCACATGGCTGGAAATGCATCTTCTTCAAACCCATAGTCTTCACAAGTAATGTCGGATAGATTAAAGAAGGCGGTAAAAAAAGGTGAAAAGGAGATCGAGGAATTCATTGTAGAGTGGAAAGAGTTGTTGGTAGGAAGGAGGGACACCTGAAAAGGATGGAAGATGAATAAAAGGATGAAGAGGGAAATCAAAGATAAGGAGTCCCGTATTCGTCAAGAAAACTTACACGTCCACAACATTGTACAAGAGTTCGCAGTTCTTCAAGTGAAGATAAGTGAGAAGCAAGCCTTCTGATAAGTACCTATTTTACCCATTTTTATGTCAAATTATTCTACATTTAGTGTTAATTAGATGTTTAAAGTACTATTTATAATATGTGTTTATCATTTATTGTTTGTAATTTATTAAAGTGAAAAAGGAAAAAAAAGGGTTTAATATGTATTATTAATTAGTTTAAAGAAAAGAAAAGAAAATTAATTAATTAGGTTGTATGGTGTCATGTGTGTTATAAATAAAGAAAAAGAAAAAGAAAAGAAAACAATTATTTTGATACTTGTGGTCGGTAAAGGTTGTAGCAACAAGAAAGATTTAAAAGAAAAGAAAAAGATAAACTTACTTTTGGTTCCTTTTAAGTTGTGATGGCCGGCCATCTTATTTCCTTCCTTACACAGACGGCAACAACAACAACAGCACCGCAGCAACCAGAATTTGGAGAAGAAGAGAGCAAGAAGGAGACCGAATTGGAGCATTCCTCTTCATCAATTTCACTTAATCTTTTGGTAATTTCTTTTTAGTTGTAACTCTAGTTTTCATTCCAACACTAGTTTGATTAGATTTTGATGGTTGCACTTTGAGATTCCATTGTAATCGTTGGGGACAAACCTATTTGCTTGATTTCTATTTTTAATGTCAATTTCGTTTGGGATTTCAATTAACTTGATCAATTACTTGAATCTCTTATGAAAGATTGTTAGTCAAAATATTAGATACGTTATTATCTTTTTTTTTTAATTTGTTAGAAAATTTGACCAAGTGTCAGTTTTCGCAAGCAACAGTTGCGAAAACCACCAGTATGCGTAAGCTGAAGAAACGAACAACCAAAGTTTTCGCAAGCAACAGTTGCGAAAAGTTAGATTTAGAAAATCTTGAAGAGATATGAGGTATGCGTGACAGAGGGATACGCAAAGTTACTGTTTGCGTTTCTTTGGCTTGCGAATAGTTACTGTTTTCGTGACTTTGAGTTGCGAAAAGTTACTGTTCTCTTGACTTTGAGTTGCGAAAATCTACACTTAGATTCTGATGATCTTCAAAAGATGATGAATCTTGCGAAAAGTACGATGAGTCTTGCGAAAAGTTGATGAATCTTGCGAAAAGTCCAGATCTTACGAAAATTTCACAAAAATCTCAAAAACGTCTGAAATCTGAAAAATCTCTGCTAGAAACTTCACAGATAAGCTCGAAATCGATGTCTGAACACTTTATCTTTGAACAACAACCTCTGAAAAACACTGAATCTGAGTCTGAACTGATCGATCTGAGAACACAATCGCACAAACCAAAATTCTTGAAAAACACAAAATTGATCTCCAAATCTTTGAAATTAGCCCTCGAACCTTGAACAATAAATGTTCCTCTATCAAAAACGAATCCAATGAGCTAAGATTTGAACAAATTCGATAAAAAAACACCAAAATTTGATAAAATCTCAAGAAAACGAGATTTTCTTGAAAAATCAAGAAAATCAATCAAATTTCTTTGAGAATTCCGCAAATTTGATTTGTTAGATCAGTAGAAATTCTCCTCTAAATCTTGAATCTGCTCTGATACCAATTGTTAAACCAAGATCTTCAATAACGTGCTCTGATACCAATTGTAAAACCAAGATCTAATCAAGATAGAGAAGATATGAATTCGTCATCCATTGATCAAGAACACATTGTATACCAGATATGAGTTTAGCACTTTCTCTCTCTAAGATATGAGTTATGAATAATGAGAGTCTTTCCAAGAGTCCCCTAAACTAACACACAACAAAACCTATTTATACTAAACACAATACAAGGTGTAAACAACACAATACAACTCAATACATTGACTTTGACTTTGACCTTTCTATATTTAAACCTTGAAGACATATTGCACTAACATAGAGAAGGTTTGCAAACGTTGTGAAGTACTAATTCATCAGACCACCTACTTATAGTTGTGAAAAGGTAGGTTCGCACTTGTAGGGGTGAGCATCGGTCGGGTTTTTCGGGTTTCGGGTGAAAATGGGAGGCCCCGAAACCCATCCAAAGTGTAGTTCGGGGTTTTCGGGTTCGGGCCATTTCGGGTTCGGGTTGGGCCAATCCCAAGCCCAGTTTTTTGGTGGTTTTTTGCATGCAAGAGTTGTTAAACACACACAGCTTAAAGTTTAAGCCTTAAACACACACACACACACACACACACACACACACACACACACACACACACACCTCTCATACACATCACACACAATTAAACACACACCACACACATCACACACAATTAAAGTATTAAACACACACCACATACAAATAAACACACACACACACTGCACACAGCTTAAACACACATACAACTTAAAAAAACACACACACACACACACGTAGTTCATAATTAAACACACACACACATAACTTAAACACACACACACAACACACATACTCAGCACATATATAATATATTTATGATTTATTGAAAACAAAATTATTTTTTTAAAAAGTTCGGGTTTCGGTCGGGTTCGGGTTTGGGAAAACCCAACCCAAACCGAACCGTAATACCTTGATCGGGTTTCGGGTTTCGGGAAAGTTCGGGTTGTTCGGGTGGCTCAAGTTCGGGTTTATCGGGTTTCGGGTCGGTCGGGTTTTGCTCACCCCTACGCACTTGTGGAGCTGAGAATGTAGGTTCGCACTTGCGGAGCTGAGTAGGTAGGTTCGCACTTGCGGAGCTGAAAAGGTAGGTTCGCACTTGCGATGTTGTGGCTATAAATACCCATGTTAATTCAAACTTAAGACTCCCAACACTCATACGACTTTGTACTCTCATCTTTCACCAAGCACATGGCTGGAAATGCATCTTCTTCAAACCCATAGTCTTCACAAGTAATGTCGGATAGATTAAAGAAGGCGGTAAAAAAAGTGAAAAGGAGATCGAGGAATTCATTGTAGAATGGAAAGAGTTGTTGGCTAGGAAGGAGGAACACCTGAAAAGGATGGAAGATGAATAAAAGGATGAAGAGGGAAATCAAAGATAAGGAGTCCCGTATTCGTCAAGAAAACTTACACGTCCACAACATTGTACAAGAGTTCGCAGTTCTTCAAGTGAAGATAAGTGAGAAGCAAGCCTTCTGATAAGTACCTATTTTACCCATTTTTATGTCAAATTTTTCTACATTTAGTGTTAATTAGATGTTTAAAGTACTATTTATAATATGTGTTTATCATTTCTTGTTTGTAATTTATTAAAGTGAAAAAGGAAAAAAAAGGTTTTAATATGTATTATTAATTAGTTTAAAGAAAAGAAAAGAAAATTAATTAATTAGGTTGTATGGTGTCATGTGTGTTATAAATAAAGAAAAAGAAAAAGAAAAAGAAAAGAAAACAATTATTTTGATACTTGTGGTCGGTAAAGGTTGTAGGAACAAGAAAGATTTAAAAGAAAAAAAAAGATAAACTTACTTTTGGTTCCTTTTAAGTTGTGATGGCCGGCCATCTTATTTCCTTCCTTACACAGACGACAACAACAACAACAACACCGCAGCAACCGGATTTTGGAGAAGAAGAGAGCAAGAAGGAGACCGAATTGGAGCATTCCTCTTCATCAATTTCACTTAATCTTTTGGTAATTTCTTTTTAGTTGTAACTCTAGTTTTCATTCCAACACTAGTTTGATTAGATTTTGATGGTTGCACTTTGAGATTCCATTGTAATCGTTGGGGACAAACCTATTTGCTTGATTTCTATTTTTAATGTCAATTTCGTTTGGGTTTTCAATTAAATTGATCAATTACTTGAATCTCTTATGAAAGATTGTTAGTCAAAATATTAGATACGTTATTATCTTTTTTTTTTTAATTTGTTAGAAAATTTGACCAAGTGTCAGTTTTCGCAAGCAACAGTTGCGAAAACCACCAGTATGCGTAAGCTGAAGAAACGAACAACCAAAGTTTTCGCAAGCAACAGTTGCGAAAAGTTAGACTTAGAAAATCTTGAAGAGATCTGAGGTATGCGTAACAGAGGGATACGCAAAGTTACTGTTTGCGTTTCTTTGGCTTGCGAATAGTTACTGTTTTCGTGACTTTGAGTTGCGAAAAGTTACCGTTCTCTTGACTTTGAGTTGCGAAAAGCTACACTTAGATTCTGATGATCTTCAAAAGATGATGAATCTTGCGAAAATTACGATGAGTCTTGCGAAAAGTTGATGAATCTTGCGAAAAGTCCAGATCTTGCGAAAAGTTCACAAAAATCTCAAAAACGTCTGAAATCTGAAAAATCTCTGCAAGAAACTTCACAGATAAGCTCGAAATCGATGTCTGAACACTTTATCTTTGAACAACAACCTTTGAAAAACACTGAATCTGAGTCTGAACTGATCGATCAGAGAACACAATCGCACAAACCAAAATTCTTGAAAAACACAAAATTGATCTCCTAATCTTTGAAATTAGCCCTCGAACCTTTAACAATAAATGTTCCTCTATCAAAAACGAATCCAATGAGCTAAGATTTGAACAAATTCGATAAAAAAACACCAAAATTTGATAAAATCTCAAGAAAACGAGATTTTCTTGAAAAATCAAGAAAATCAATCAAATTTCCTTGAGAATTCCGCAAATTTGATTTGTTAGATCAGTAGAAATTCTCCTCTAAATCTTGAATCTGCTCTGATACCAATTGTTAAACCAAGATCTTCAATAACGTGCTCTGATACCAATTGTAAAACCAAGATCTAATCAAGATAGAGAAGATATGAATTCGTCATCCATTGATCAAGAACACATTGTATACCAGATATGAGTTTAGCACTTTCTCTCTCTAAGATATGAGTTATGAATAATGAGAGTCTTTCCAAGAGTCCCCTAAACTAACACACAACAAAACCTATTTATAATAAACACAATACAAGGTGTAAACAACACAATACAACTCAATACATTGACTTTGACTTTGACCTTTCTATATTTAAACCTTGAAGACATATTGCACTAACATAGACAAGGTTTGCAAACGTTGTGAAGTACTAATTCATCAGACCACCTACTTATAGTTGTGAAAAGGTAGGTTCGCACTTGTAGGGGTGAGCATCGGTCGGGTTTTTCGGGTTCGGGTTTTTCGGGTTTCGGGTGAAAATGGGAGGCCCCGAAACCCGTCCAAAGTGTAGTTCGGGGTTTTCGGGTTCGGGTTAGGCCGAACCCAAGCCCAGTTTTTTGGTGGTTTTTTGCATGCAAGAGTTGTTAAACACACACAGCTTAAAGTTTAAGCCTTAAACACAAACACACACACACACACACACACACACACACACAACACACACACATACACACACAGCACACACACCTATCACACACAACACACACAATTAAACACACACAACACACACAATTAAAGTATTAAACACACACCACATACAAATAAACACACACACACACACACACACACACACTTCACACAGCTTAAACACACATACAACTTAAAAACACACACACAACTCTCTCTCTCTCTCTCACACACACACACACGTAGTTCATAATTAAACACACACACACACACACACATCTTAAACACACACACACAACACACATACTCAACATATATATAATATATTTATGATTTATTGAAAACAAAATTATTTTTTTAAAAAGTTCGGGTTTCGGTCGGGTTCGGGTTTGGGAAAACCCAACCCAAACCGAACCGTAATACCTTGATCGGGTTTCGGGAAAGTTCGGGTTCGGGTTGTTCGGGTGGCTCAAGTTCGGGTTTATCGGGTTTCGGGTCGGTCGGGTTTTGCTCACCCCTACTCACTTGCGGAGCTGAGAATGTAGGTTCGCACTTGCGGAGCTGAGTAGGTAGGTTCACACTTGCGGAGCTGAAAAGGTAGGTTCGCACTTGCGATGTTGTGGCTATAAATACCCATGTTAATTCCAACTTAAGACTCCCAACACTCATACGACTTTGTACTCTCATCTTTCACCAAGCACATGGCTGGAAATGCATCTTCTTCAAACCCATAGTCTTCACAAGTAATGTCGGATAGATTAAAGAAGGCGGTAAAAAAAAGTGAAAAGGAGATCGAGGAATTCATTGTAGAGTGGAAAGAGTTGTTGGCTAGGAAGGAGGGACACCTGAAAAGGATGGAAGATGAATAAAAGGATGAAGAGGGAAATCAAAGATAAGGAGTCCCGTATTCGTCAAGAAAACTTACACGTCCACAACATTGTACAAGAGTTCACAGTTCTTCAAGTGAAGATAAGTGAGAAGCAAGCCTTCTGATAAGTACCTATTTTACCCATTTTTATGTCAAATTTTTCTACATTTAGTGTTAATTAGATGTTTAAAGTACTATTTATAATATGTGTTTATCATTTCTTGTTTGTAATTTATTAAAGTGAAAAAGGAAAAAAAGGTTTTAATATGTATTATTAATTAGTTTAAAGAAAAGAAAAGAAAATTAATTAATTAGGTTGTATGGTGTCATGTGTGTTATAAATAAAGAAAAAGAAAAAGAAAAGAAAACAATTATTTTGATACTTGTGGTCGGTAAAGGTTGTAGCAACAAGAAAGATTTAAAAGAAAAAAAAGATAAACTTACTTTTGGTTCCTTTTAAGTTGTGATGGCCGGCCATCTTATTTCCTTCCTTACACAGACGGCAACAACAACAACAGCACCGCAGCAACCGGAATTTGGAGAAGAAGAGAGCAAGAAGGAGACCGAATTGGAACATTCCTCTTCATCAATTTCACTTAATCTTTTGGTAATTTCTTTTTAGTTGTAACTCTAGTTTTCATTCCAACACTAGTTTGATTAGATTTTGATGGTTGCACTTTGAGATTCCATTGTAATCGTTGGGGACAAACCTATTTGCTTGATTTCTATTTTTAATGTCAATTTCGTTTGGGTTTTCAATTAACTTGATCAATTACTTGAATCTCTTATGAAAGATTGTTAGTCAAAATATTAGATACGTTATTATCTTTTTTTTTAATTTGTTAGAAAATTTGACCAAGTGTCAGTTTTCGCAAGCAACAGTTGCGAAAACCACCAGTATGCGTAAGCTGAAGAAACGAACAACCAAAGTTTTCGCAAGCAACAGTTGCGAAAAGTTAGACTTAGAAAATCTTGAAGAGATCTGAGGTATGCGTGACAGAGGGATACGCAAAGTTACTGTTTGCGTTTCTTTGGCTTGCGAATAGTTACTGTTTTCGTGACTTTGAGTTGCGAAAAGTTACTGTTCTCTTGACTTTGAGTTGCGAAAAGCAACACTTAGATTCTGATGATCTTCAAAAGATGATGAATCTTGCGAAAAGTACGATGAGTCTTGCGAAAAGTTGATGAATCTTGCGAAAAGTCCAAATCTTGCGAAAAGTTCACAAAAATCTCAAAAACGTCTGAAATCTGAAAAATCTCTGCAAGAAACTTCACAGATAAGCTCGAAATCGATGTCTGAACACTTTATCTTTGAACAACAACCTCTGAAAAACACTGAATCTGAGTCTGAACTGATCGATCAGAGAACACAATCGCACAAACCAAAATTCTTGAAAAACACAAAATTGATCTCCAAATCTTTGAAATTAGCCCTCGAACCTTGAACAATAAATGTTCCTCTATCAAAAACGAATCCAATGAGCTAAGATTTGAACAAATTCGATAAAAAACACCAAAATTTGATAAAATCTCAAGAAAACGAGATTTTCTTGAAAAATCAAGAAAATCAATCAAATTTCCTTGAGAATTCCGCAAATTTGATTTGTTAGATCAGTAGAAATTCTCCTCTAAATCTTGAATCTGCTCTGATACCAATTGTTAAACCAAGATCTTCAATAACGTGCTCTGATACCAATTGTAAAACCAAGATCTAATCAAGATAGAGAAGATATGAATTCGTCATCCATTGATCAAGAACACATTGTATACCAGATATGAGTTTAGCACTTTCTCTCTCTAAGATATGAGTTATGAATAATGAGAGTCTTTCCAAGAGTCCCCTAAACTAACACACAACAAAACCTATTTATACTAAACACAATACAAGGTGTAAACAACACAATACAACTCAATACATTGACTTTGACTTTGACCTTTCTATATTTAAACCTTGAAGACATATTGCACTAACATAGAGAAGGTTTGCAAACGTTGTGAAGTACTAATTCATCAGACCACCTACTTATAGTTGTGAAAAGGTAGGTTCGCACTTGTAGGGGTGAGCATCGGTCGGGTTTTTCGGGTTCGGGTTTTTTGGGTTTCGGGTGAAAATGGGAGGCCCCGAAACCCGTCCAAAGTGTAGTTCGGGGTTTTCGGGTTCGGGCCATTTCGGGTTCGGGTTGGGCCGATCCCAAGCCCAGTTTTTTCAGCCCAGTTTTTTGGTGGTTTTTTTGCATGCAAGAGCTGTTAAACACACACAGCTTAAAGTTTAAGCCTTAAACACACACACACACACACACACACACACACACACACACACACACAGCACACACACCTCTCACACACAGCACACACAATTAAACACACACAACACACAGCACACACAATTAAAGTATTAAACACACACCACATACAAATAAACACACACACACACACACACTGCACACAGCTTAAACACACATACAACTTAAAAACACACACACAACTCTCTCTCTCTCACACACACACACGTAGTTCATAATTAAACACACACACACACACAGCTTAAACACACACACAACACACATACTCAACACATATATAATATATTTATGATTTATTGAAAACAAAATTATTTTTTTAAAAAGTTCGGGTTTCGGTCGGGTTCGGGTTTGGGAAAACCCAACCCAAACCGAACCGTAATACCTTGATCGGGTTTCGGGTTTCGGGAAAGTTCGGGTTCGGGTTGTTCGGGTGGCTCAAGTTCGGGTTTATCGGGTTTCGGGTCGGTCGGGTTTTGCTCACCCCTACGCACTTGCGGAGCTGAGAATGTAGGTTCGCACTTGCGGAGCTGAGTAGGTAGGTTCACACTTGCGGAGCTGAAAAGGTAGGTTCGCACTTGCGATGTTGTGGCTATAAATACCCATGTTAATTCCAACTTAAGACTCCCAACACTCATACGACTTTGTACTCTCATCTTTCACCAAGCACATGGCTGGAAATGCATCTTCTTCAAACCCATAGTCTTCACAAGTAATGTCGGATAGATTAAAGAAGGCGGTAGAAAAAAGTGAAAAGGAGATCGAGGAATTCATTGTAGAGTGGAAAGAGTTGTTGGCTAGGAAGGAGGGACACCTGAAAAGGATGGAAGATGAATAAAAGGATGAAGAGGGAAATCAAAGATAAGGAGTCCCGTATTCGTCAAGAAAACTTACACGTCCACAACATTGTACAAGAGTTCGCAGTTCTTCAAGTGAAGATAAGTGAGAAGCAATCCTTCTGATAAGTACCTATTTTACCCATTTTTATGTCAAATTTTTCTACATTTAGTGTTAATTAGATGTTTAAAGTACTATTTATAATATGTGTTTATCATTTCTTGTTTGTAATTTATTAAAGTGAAAAAGGAAAAAAAAGGTTTTAATATGTATTATTAATTAGTTTAAAGAAAAGAAAAGAAAATTAATTAATTAGGTTGTATGGTGTCATGTGTGTTATAAATAAAGAAAAAGAAAAAGAAAAAGAAAAGAAAACAATTATTTTGATACTTGTGGTCGGTAAAGGTTGTAGCAACAAGAAAGATTTAAAAGAAAAAAAAAGATAAACTTACTTTTGGTTCCTTTTAAGTTGTGATGGCCGGCCATCTTATTTCCTTCCTTACACAGACGGCAACAACAACAACAACACCGCAGCAACCGGAATTTGGAGAAGAAGAGAGCAAGAAGGAGACCGAATTGGAGCATTCCTCTTCATCAATTTCACTTAATCTTTTGGTAATTTCTTTTTAGTTGTAACTCTAGTTTTCATTCCAACACTAGTTTGATTAGATTTTGATGGTTGCACTTTGAGATTCCATTGTAATCGTTGGGGACAAACCTATTTGCTTGATTTCTATTTTTAATGTCAATTTCGTTTGGGTTTTCAATTAACTTGATCAATTACTTGAATCTCTTATGAAAGATTGTTAGTCAAAATATTAGATACGTTATTATCTTTTTTTTTTTAATTTGTTAGAAAATTTGAGCAAGTGTCAGTTTTCGCAACCAACAGTTGCGAAAACCACCAGTATGCGTAAGCTGAAGAAACGAACAACCAAAGTTTTCGCAAGCAACAGTTGCGAAAAGTTAGACTTAGAAAATCTTGAAGAGATCTGAGGTATGCGTGACAGAGGGATACGCAAAGTTACTGTTTGCGTTTCTTTGGCTTGCGAATAGTTATTGTTTTCGTGACTTTGAGTTGCGAAAAGTTACTGTTCTCTTGACTTTGAGTTGCGAAAAGCTACACTTAGATTCTGATGATCTTCAAAACATGATGAATCTTGCGAAAAGTACGATGAGTCTTGCGAAAAGTTGATGAATCTTGCGAAAAGTCCAGATCTTGCGAAAAGTTCACAAAAATCTCAAAAACGTCTGAAATCTGAAAAATCTCTGCAAGAAACTTCACAGATATGCTCGAAATCGATGTCTGAACACTTTATCTTTGAACAACAACCTCTGAAAAACACTGAATCTGAGTCTGAACTGATCGATCAGAGAACACAATCGCACAAACCAAAATTCTTGAAAAACACAAAATTGATCTCCAAATCTTTGAAATTAGCCCTCGAACCTTGAACAATAAATGTTCCTCTATCAAAAACGAATCCAATGAGCTAAGATTTGAACAAATTCGATAAAAAAGCACCAACATTTGATAAAATCTCAAGAAAACGAGATTTTCTTGAAAAATCAAGAAAATCAATCAAATTTCCTCGAGAATTCCGCAAATTTGATTTGTTAGATCAGTAGAAATTCTCCTCTAAATCTTGAATCTGCTCTGATACCAATTGTTAAACCAAGATCTTCAATAACGTGCTCTGATACCAATTGTAAAACCAAGATCTAATCAAGATAGAGAAGATATGAATTCGTCATCCATTGATCAATAACACATTGTATACCAGATATGAGTTTAGCACTTTCTCTCTCTAAGATATGAGTTATGAATAATGAGAGTCTTTCCAAGAGTCCCCTAAACTAACACACAACAAAACCTATTTATAATAAACACAATACAAGGTGTAAACAACACAATACAACTCAATACATTGACTTTGACTTTGACCTTTCTATATTTAAACCTTGAAGACATATTGCACTAACATAGACAAGGTTTGCAAACGTTGTGAAGTACTAATTCATCAGACCACCTACTTATAGTTGTGAAAAGGTAGGTTCGCACTTGTAGGGGTGAGCATCGGTCGGGTTTTTCGGGTTCGGGTTTTTCGGGTTTCGGGTGAAAATGGGAGGCCCCGAAACCCGTCCAAAGTGTAGTTCGGGGTTTTCGGGTTCGGGTTAGGCCGAACCCAAGCCCAGTTTTTTGGTGGTTTTTTGCATGCAAGAGTTGTTAAACACACACAGCTTAAAGTTTAAGCCTTAAACACAAACACACACACACACACACACACACACACAGCACACACACATACACACACAGCACACACACCTATCACACACAACACACACAATTAAACACACACAACACACACAATTAAAGTATTAAACACACACCACATACAAATAAACACACACACACACACACACACACTTCACACAGCTTAAACACACATACAACTTAAAAACACACACACAACTCTCTCTCTCTCTCTCTCACACACACACACACGTAGTTCATAATTAAACACACACACACACACACACATCTTAAACACACACACACAACACACATACTCAACACATATATAATATATTTATGATTTATTGAAAACAAAATTATTTTTTTAAAAAGTTCGTGTTTCGGTCGGGTTCGGGTTTGGGAAAACCCAACCCAAACCGAACCGTAATACCTTGATCGGGTTTCGGGAAAGTTCGGGTTCGGGTTGTTCGGGTGGCTCAAGTTCGGGTTTATCGGGTTTCGGGTCGGTCGGGTTTTGCTCACCCCTACGCACTTGCGGAGCTGAGAATGTAGGTTCGCACTTGCGGAGCTGAGTAGGTAGGTTCACACTTGCGGAGCTGAAAAGGTAGGTTCGCACTTGCGATGTTGTGGCTATAAATACCCATGTTAATTCCAACTTAAAACTCCCAACACTCATACGACTTTGTACTCTCATCTTTCACCAAGCACATGGCTGGAAATGCATCTTCTTCAAACCCATAGTCTTCACAAGTAATGTCGGATAGATTAAAGAAGGCGGTAGAAAAAAGTGAAAAGGAGATCGAGGAATTCATTGTAGAGTGGAAAGAGTTGTTGGCTAGGAAGGAGGGACACCTGAAAAGGATGGAAGATGAATAAAAGGATGAAGAGGGAAATCAAAGATAAGGAGTCCCGTATTCGTCAAGAAAACTTACACGTCCACAACATTGTACAAGAGTTCGCAGTTCTTCAAGTGAAGATAAGTGAGAAGCAAGCCTTCTGATAAGTACCTATTTTACCCATTTTTATGTCAAATTTTTCTACATTTAGTGTTAATTAGATGTTTAAAGTACTATTTATAATATGTGTTTATCATTTCTTGTTTGTAATTTATTAAAGTGAAAAAGGAAAAAAAAGGTTTTAATATGTATTATTAATTAGTTTAAAGAAAAGAAAAGAAAATTAATTAATTAGGTTGTATGGTGTCATGTGTGTTATAAATAAAGAAAAAGAAAAAGAAAAAGAAAAAGAAAAGAAAACAATTATTTTGATACTTGTGGTCGGTAAAGGTTGTAGCAACAAGAAAGATTTAAAAGAAAAAAAAGATAAACTTACTTTTGGTTCCTTTTAAGTTGTGATGGCCGGCCATCTTATTTCCTTCCTTACACAGACGGCAACAACAACAACAGCACCGCATCAACCGGAATTTGGAGAAGAAGAGAGCAAGAAGGAGACCGAATTGGAGCATTCCTCTTCATCAATTTCACTTAATCTTTTGGTAATTTCTTTTTAGTTGTAACTCTAGTTTTCATTCCAACACTAGTTTGATTAGATTTTGATGGTTTCACTTTGAGATTCCATTGTAATCGTTGGGGACAAACCTATTTGCTTGATTTCTATTTTTAATGTCAATTTCGTTTGGGTTTTCAATTAACTTGATCAATTACTTGAATCTCTTATGAAAGATTGTTAGTCAAAATATTAGATACATTATTATCTTTTTTTTTAATTTGTTAGAAAATTTGACCAAGTGTCAGTTTTCGCAAGCAACAGTTGCGAAAACCACCAATATGCGTAAACTGAAGAAACGAACAACCAAAGTTTTCGCAAGCAACAGTTGCGAAAAGTTAGACTTAGAAAATCTTGAAGAGATCTGAGGTATGCGTGACAGAGGGATACGCAAAGTTACTGTTTGCGTTTCTTTGGCTTGCGAATAGTTACTGTTTTCGTGACTTTGAGTTGCGAAAAGTTACTGTTCTCTTGACTTTGAGTTGCGAAAAGCTACACTTAGATTCTGATGATCTTCAAAAGATGATGAATCTTGCGAAAAGTACGATGAGTCTTGCGAAAAGTTGATGAATCTGGCGAAAAGTCCAGATCTTGCGAAAAGTTCACAAAAACCTCAAAAACGTCTGAAATCTGAAAAATCTCTGCAAGAAACTTCACAGATAAGCTCGAAATCGATGTCTGGACACTTTATCTTTGAACAACAACCTCTGAAAAACAATGAATCTGAGTCTGAACTGATCGATCAGAGAACACAATCGCACAAACCAAAATTCTTGAAAAACACAAAATTGATCTCCAAATCTTTGAAATTAGCCCTCGAACCTTGAACAATAAATGTTCCTCTATCAAAAACGAATCCAATGAGCTAAGATTTGAACAAATTAGAAAAAAAAACACCAAAATTTGATAAAATCTCAAAAAAAAACGAGATTTTCTTGAAAAATCAAGAAAATCAATCAAATTTCCTTGAGAATTCCGCAAATTTGATTTGTTAGATCAGTAGAAATTCTCCTCTAAATCTTGAATCTGCTCTGATACCAATTGTTAAACCAAGATCTTCAATAACGTGCTCTGATACCAATTGTAAAACCAAGATCTAATCAAGATAGAGAAGATATGAATTCGTCATCCATTGATCAAGAACACATTGTATACCAGATATGAGTTTAGCACTTTCTCTCTTTAAGATATGAGTTATGAATAATGAGAGTCTTTCCAAGAGTCCCCTAAACTAACACACAACAAAACCTATTTATACTAAACACAATACAAGGTGTAAACAACAAAATACAACTCAATACATTGACTTTGACTTTGACCTTTCTATATTTAAACCTTGAAGACATATTGCACTAACCTAGAGAAGGTTTGCAAACGTTGTGAAGTACTAATTCATCAGACCACCTACTTATAGTTGTGAAAAGGTAGGTTCGCACTTGTAGGGGTGAGCATCGGTCGGGTTTTTCGGGTTCGGGTTCGGGTTTTTCGGGTTTCGGGTGAAAATGGGAGGCCCCGAAACCCGTCCAAAGTGTAGTTCGGGGTTTTCGGGTTCGGGCCATTTCGGGTTCGGGTTGGGCCGATCCCAAGCCCAGTTTTTTCAGCCCAGTTTTTTGGTGGTTTTTTGCGTGCAAGAGCTGTTAAACACACACAGCTTAAAGTTTAAGCCTTAAACACACACACACACACCTCTCACACACAGCACACTCACAGCACACACACCTCTCACACACAACACACACAATTAAACACACACAACACACAACACACACAATTAAAGTATTAAACACACACCACATACAAATAAACACACACACACACACACACACACACACACACACACACACTGCACACAGCTTAAACACACATACAACTTAAAAACACACACACACAACTCTCTCACACACACACACACGTAGTTCATAATTAAACACACACACACACAGCTTAAACACACACACACAACACACATACTCAGCACATATATAATATATTTATGATTTATTGAAAACAAAATTATTTTTTTAAAAAGTTCGGGTTTCGGTCGGGTTCGGGTTTGGGAAAACCCAACCCAAACCGAACCGTAATACCTTGATCGGGTTTCGGGAAAGTTCGGGTTCGGGTTGTTCGGGTGGCTCAAGTTCGGGTTTATCGGGTTTCGGGTCGGTCGGGTTTTGCTCACCCCTACGCACTTGCGGAGCTGAGAATGTAGGTTCGCACTTGCGGAGCTGAGTAGGTAGGTTCACACTTGCGGAGCTGAAAAGGTAGGTTCGCACTTGCGATGTTGTGGCTATAAATACCCATGTTAATTCCAACTTAAGACTCCCAACACTCATACGACTTTGTACTCTCATCTTTCACCAAGCACATGGCTGGAAATGCATCTTCTTCAAACCCATAGTCTTCACAAGTAATGTCGGATAGATTAAAGAAGGCGGTAAAAAAAAGTGAAAAGGAGATCGAGGAATTCATTGTAGAGTGGAAAGAGTTGTTGGCTAGGAAGGAGGGACACCTGAAAAGGATGGAAGATGAATAAAAGGATGAAGAGGGAAATCAAAGATAAGGAGTCCCGTATTCGTCAAGAAAACTTACACGTCCATAACATTGTACAAGAGTTCGCAGTTCTTCAAGTGAAGATAAGTGAGAAGCAAGCCTTCTGATAAGTACCTATTTTACTTATTTTTATGTCAAATTTTTCTACATTTAGTGTTAATTAGATGTTTAAAGTACTATTTATAATATGTGTTTATCATTTCTTGTTTGTAATTTATTAAAGTGAAAAAGGAAAAAAAGGTTTTAATTTGTATTATTAATTAGTTTAAAGAAAAGAAAAGAAAATTAATTAATTAGGTTGTATGGTGTCATGTGTGTTATAAATAAAGAAAAAGAAAAAGAAAAAGAAAAGAAAACAATTATTTTGATACTTGTGGTCGGTAAAGGTTGTAGCAACAAGAAAGATTTAAAAGAAAAAAAAAGATAAACTTACTTTTGGTTCCTTTTAAGTTGTGATGGCCGGCCATCTTATTTCCTTCCTTACACAGACGGCAACAACAACAACAACACCGCATCAACCGGAATTTGGAGAAGAAGAGAGCAAGAAGGAGACCGAATTGGAGCATTCCTCTTCATCAATTTCACTTAATCTTTTGGTAATTTCTTTTTAGTTGTAACTCTAGTTTTCATTCCAACACTAGTTTGATTAGATTTTGATGGTTGCACTTTGAGATTCCATTGTAATCGTTGGGGACAAACCTATTTGCTTGATTTCTATTTTTAATGTCAATTTCGTTTGGGTTTTCAATTAACTTGATCAATTACTTGAATCTCTTATGAAATATTGTTAGTCAAAATATTAGATACATTATTATCTTTTTTTTTAATTTGTTAGAAAATTTGACCAAGTGTCAGTTTTCGCAAGCAACAGTTGCGAAAACCACCAATATGCGTAAACTGAAGAAACGAACAACCAAAGTTTTCGCAAGCAACGGTTGCGAAAAGTTAGACTTAGAAAATCTTGAAGAGATCTGAGGTATGCGTGACAGAGGGATACGCAAAGTTACTGTTTGCGTTTCTTTGGCTTGCGAATAGTTACTGTTTTCGTGACTTTGAGTTGCGAAAAGTTACTGTTCTCTTGACTTTGAGTTGCGAAAAGCTACACTTAGATTCTGATGATCTTCAAAAGATGATGAATCTTGCGAAAAGTACGATGAGTCTTGCGAAAAGTTGATGAATCTTGCGAAAAGTCCAGATCTTGCGAAAAGTTCACAAAAACCTCAAAAACGTCTGAAATCTGAAAAATCTCTGCAAGAAACTTCACAGATAAGCTCGAAATCGATGTCTGGACACTTTATCTTTGAACAACAACCTCTGAAAAACAATGAATCTGAGTCTGAACTGATCGATCAGAGAACACCATCGCACAAACCAAAATTCTTGAAAAACACAAAATTGATCTCCAAATCTTTGAAATTAGCCCTCGAACCTTGAACAATAAATGTTCCTCTATCAAAAACGAATCCAATGAGCTAAGATTTGAACAAATTCGAAAAAAAACACCAAAATTTGATAAAATCTAAAAAAAACGAGATTTTCTTGAAAAATCAAGAAAATCAATCAAATTTCCTTGAGAATTCCGCAAATTTGATTTGTTAGATCAGTAGAAATTCTCCTCTAAATCTTGAATCTGCTCTGATACCAATTGTTAAACCAAGATCTTCAATAACGTGCTCTGATACCAATTGTAAAACCAAGATCTAATCAAGATAGAGAAGATATGAATTCGTCATCCATTGATCAAGAACACATTGTATACCAGATATGAGTTTAGCATTTTCTCTCTTTAAGATATGAGTTATGAATAATGATAGTCTTTCCAAGAGTCCCCTAAACTAACACACAACAAAACCTATTTATACTAAACACAATACAAGGTGTAAACAACACAATACAACTCAATACATTGACTTTGACTTTGACCTTTCCATATTTAAACCTTGAAGACATATTGCACTAACCTAGAGAAGGTTTGCAAACGTTGTGAAGTACTAATTCATCGGACCACCTACTTATAGTTGTGAAAAGGTAGGTTCGCACTTGTAGGGGTGAGCATCGGTCGGGTTTTTCGGGTTCGGGCCATTTCGGGTTCGGGTTGGGCCGATCCCAAGCCCAGTTTTTTCAGCCCAGTTTTTTGGTGGTTTTTTGCGTGCAAGAGCTGTTAAACACACACAGCTTAAAGTTTAAGCCTTAAACACACACACACACACACACACACACACACACACACACAGCACACACACACACACACACAGCACACACACCTCTCACACACAGCACACACAATTAAACACACACAACACACAACACACACAATTAAAGTATTAAACACACACCACATACAAATAAACACACACACACACACTGCACACAGCTTAAACACACATACAACTTAAAAACACACACACACAACTCACACACACACACACACACACACGTAGTTCATAATTAAACACACACACACAGCTTAAACACACACACAACACACATACTCAGCACATATATAATATATTTATGATTTATTGAAAACAAAATTATTTTTTTAAAAAGTTCGGGTTTCGGTCGGGTTCGGGTTTGGGAAAACCCAACCCAAACCGAACCGTAATACCTTGATCGGGTTTCGGGAAAGTTCGGGTTCGGGTTGTTCGGGTGGCTCAAGTTCGGGTTTATCGGGTTTCGGGTCGGTCGGGTTTTGCTCACCCCTACGCACTTGCGGAGCTGAGAATGTAGGTTCGCACTTGCGGAGCTGAGTAGGTAGGTTCACACTTGCGGAGCTGAAAAGGTAGGTTCGCACTTTCGATGTTGTGGCTATAAATACCCATGTTAATTCCAACTTAAGACTCCCAACACTCATACGAATTTGTACTCTCATCTTTCACCAAGCACATGGCTGGAAATGCATCTTCTTCAAACCCATAGTCTTCACAAGTAATGTCGGATAGATTAAAGAAGGCGGTAAAAAAAAGTGAAAAGGAGATCGAGGAATTCATTGTAGAGTGGAAAGAGTTGTTGGCTAGGAAGGAGGGACACCTGAAAAGGATGGAAGATGAATAAAAGGATGAAGAGGGAAATCAAAGATAAGGAGTCCCGTATTCGTCAAGAAAACTTACACGTCCACAACATTGTACAAGAGTTTGCAGTTCTTCAAGTGAAGATAAGTGAGAAGCAAGCCTTCTGATAAGTACCTATTTTACCCATTTTTATGTCAAATTTTTCTACATTTAGTGTTAATTAGATGTTTAAAGTACTATTTATAATATGTGTTTATCATTTCTTGTTTGTAATTTATTAAAGTGAAAAAGGAAAAAAAGGTTTTAATATGTATTATTAATTAGTTTAGAGATAAGAAAAGAAAATTAATTAATTAGGTTGTATGGTGTCATGTGTGTTATAAATAAAGAAAAAGAAAAAGAAAAAGAAAAGAAAACAATTATTTTGATACTTGTGGTCGGTAAAGGTTGTAGCAACAAGAAAGATTTAAAAGAAAAAAAAAGATAAACTTACTTTTGGTTCCTTTTAAGTTGTGATGGCCGGCCATCTTATTTCCTTCCTTACACAGACGGCAACAACAACAACAACAACACCGCAGCAACCAGAATTTGGAGAAGAAGAGAGCAAGAAGGAGACCGAATTGGAGCATTCCTCTTCATCAATTTCACTTAATCTTTTGGTAATTTCTTTTTAGTTGTAACTCTAGTTTTCATTCCAACACTAGTTTGATTAGATTTTGATGGTTGCACTTTGAGATTCCATTGTAATCGTTGGGGACAAACCTATTTGCTTGATTTCTATTTTTAATGTCAATTTCGTTTGGGTTTTCAATTAACTTGATCAATTATTTGAATCTCTTATGAAAGATTGTTAGTCAAAATATTAGATACGTTATTATCTTTTGGTTTTGATGGAGTAACAATTGAACTCTTTGAATTCAATAAGGTTTTCAATTTGAGTTCTTGAAATCTTGCAATCAAGGCTATAATAAGTCGAGCTTTTGAGCTTATTGCTTTAAGTTGATATTTTTCTAGTCTGATAAAGCTAATCACATCTAAAGAATTTAAGAGCTTATTTAATTTCTTATTTGTGATTAAGATCCGGTTGAAGAGCTTATTTTAACCGGTGTAAATTAAGGAAAAATATAGGTCGTTAGAGCTTGTTAACGACTATAATCAACTTAGGTTCGTTCTCTATGTTTACGGTTTTGGAATCAATGATAGGTGTCATCATCTTAATCGAAGTTAAACTAATGTTGGATTTTATTTCATTGTCTATAATTATTTTTTAGTTGTACGTTTAGTTTATTAATCAGATTCAAACCCCCCTTTTTTCCTTAACGTGTAGAACTAAAATAATTGTCACGACCAATCCCTGTGGATTCGACCTGACTTACCACTATTACAATTTAAATTGTGATTTGGGAAAGTTAGAAAATAAACACTTATTATTTTACGGTCTCAAAACCGTCAATTATTTGGCGCCGTTGCCGGGGATTGGCATCGTTGATTGTTTTTAGTTTTTACGCTTTATTTTTTTGTTTATTTTTCTTGTCTTTTATTCTATTTCATTTGTATTCTTATCGTGTACTGGTAGCTAAATATCGTGTATCCAAAATATGGGCACAATAATTCCACAATGAAGGCACAAGTATATACCAACAATGGGATCGCTACAATTAATAAAGTGGTAAATATACCGAGATGGTATCCACAGGGATTGGACTTCAAAGTTTCGAGTCCTAAGTCGAGAATACACCGATTTAAAAGAATAAAATATTTTGAGCGAGTTTGGCGTTTTTAATAACAATAAAATCTAAACAATTAACTAAAATGAGTATGGGTGTAAGTTTACTTGAGATGAACATAGTAACAAAATGGTTAGTTACTTTGTAACACGAAGTGCCTATAAAAACCCCGATCTCTCGAAATGATGATTTTTATAAACCGGTCCTACAAAGTTCTCATAAAGTGTCCATTGTTACCGACTCCTGATCTTGCCGATTTAATTAAGTTTGACTCTAAACGTCTAGTTCTACCAATATGGAGATTTACACCCAAATCTCTTTGTGATATAAATCTCGACCGGCGTTTGAACCTTAGTAAATCATACAAAACCCGCCTCTCGACGTGGTTATCAAAGACTCTCTCAAATCTTTGTGCATCACTTAAGCCGTATTTCGAATTCGCCCCTCTCGAGGTCTAAGATCTAATATTAACACATCAAAGTGATCGGCTTATCTGCGTTGAGTTTAAGTCTCGACTCAAGTGACCAATCTCGAGAGTTAGTAACAAATGGCCACACCCAAGTGTTGCCTACTAGTCTCAAGTTTGTTCACACCCACACCCAAGGGTGCTTAGCTAATAATTAAAAAGAAAGACATAATAAGATGAAGAGAATACATAAAAAGTTACTTGCATAAATTTAAAACGATGCCCACAGTAACTCACTGTGGGCAGAAATTACAATTACAACTACATGGAAGTAAATGCTACAACTCTTCAAGTTTTTAGGAAACAAGAAGATGAATTAACTACTAGAAAGCAAGTAAAGATAACTGAGAATTGATTCCTCTCTTCCAAATGATCCATGCCTCTTCTTTTATAACCCCAAGAACACAATACCCAAAGGACAAAGTTTTCACATTATCCAAAGGGTATTACCCAATACCACCATCAAAGCCCATTGTTTTGCTGGAATGTCCAGATCTTGATATCTTTGGAATGCCAGCTGCTAGATGCCCTCTTTTATCCAGATAAACGCAATATCCGCTGGTCCATAGCAAAATCCGTCTGTGCCCACAGTGGGCACACTGTGGGCATCGCTGCACAATATTAAACCTCAAAAATTGATGCAAAAAACCATAAAACATCCTCAACAACTCCAAATAAAAATAAATTAACAAAAGGAAAAACACGAACACATAAACAAAAGAAAACACAACTAAAACGGAAGAAAAACTTACACAAATGACGTGTAAATAACGCTCAAAATGAGAGTTATCATGTACCTAACGCCAATTACTTTTGAGTGTTTTTACATCTTTTATGGCGTATTATTCTTATGATCATGGTACACGATACACCACCATGGGATGCGATCCAATCGAGGTACGTCTTTCCTCCCTTTAGTCAAAAGTTTCAGATTTAACTAATATTGTGAAACAGATGGTTAGTAGAGAGGCACCGCAAGTGGAAATGTTTGGGATGTATCCTTCTAATTCTCATCCAATGGATACATGTCCAACTTTCCATTACAACAACGAGTCGGTCTACACTTACGGAAGATTTCCATGCCCGAGCCAAGATTCTTTCAACTCATACTCAAGCACCTACTATCCGGGATGGCAAAACCATCCAAATCTGAATGAGTACGAGTACGGATGGCAAGACCGTCCAAATCCGAATGAGTACGAGTACATATGGCAAGAGCAATCATTCCCAAACTGTGAACCGATACCACCGACAACACAACACTATTTTGAAAGCTCAGGTATGTCTCTTGAAGAGATGGTTCAACTAATTGCTCTTAACACGCAATTGTTTTCATTTAAACAGGAGACTCGGGCTCAAATTCAGAGCTTAGAGAATCAGATTAGTGTGTATATATCATCTCAAAGTCGGTGGGAAGCTAAAGAAGAAGAGGCAAGATTGATAGATGAGTTAAATTTGCAAGCCTCCATAGATGAAGAGAATGGAGAAACGACCGCGTCTGATTCACAGGATTGTAACATCAAGGGAGAGGACATTGTAGAAACAAAATCGGTGGTGGTACATCCTTCTTTTCGTACACCAATAGTTGTTATCGTCAAGGAAAAGGAGGAACGTGTAGATACTTGGGAAACCTTCACGGAGCTTGAAGAACCGATGGTTAAAGATAAGAAGGTGTCCCCAGGTGATGGTGCCTTTGCTGACCCACAAAAAGAAGTATAATCAGAATGCAAAGGACCCATACTTGAAATCCGGACAGACTTTAAGACGCCCCAACGTGTAGAGAAGAAGCATGTATGGGGTATAGATTTATTAGACACCGAATATAATGTGAAAGGCGTCTAGCCAAAGACGTAAAAGAAAGGCGCTGATTGGGAGGCAACCCAATTTTATTGCTTATATTTTCGTTCTATTTTAGTTTCATTTCGTTTTAGTTTTCTTTGGAATTGATGGGTTTTGTTTCCAGGTTTGGTCATTTTTGAAGTCGGATCCCACCCCCCAAATATACACGGAGGTTCCCGCCACATGCTTGGATCGTATATTGGGCAATAGTCTACATATTCAGGGGAGATTTCTCATTCCCTTTGCTTTTTATTTCTTATAGACTATGTCATTAAATACATATATTGAGGACAATATATGATTTAAGTGTGGGGATGGGAATAAATGTGGGGATGTTGCCTATATTGAGGACAATATATGATTTAAGCCTTCCTCGATCAATGTAATGCACTTTATCCTTAGGTGGTGGTAGTGTTGTTGCGGTTTCTATGTTGTTGTTTCATGTTGTACTTTGCATTTTCTATGTTGTTGTTTCATGTTGTACTTTGCATTTTCAAACTTGTTGTTTTTTCATGTTGTAGTTTGGTCATGAATAAATGCTTTTGGTTTTTAGTAACACTTTAGCAAACGTTGGGATCGAAACGACTACAAATCAAATCTTCAGTCCACATGAGCAGTACAACATTATTTAAATATCAAACTTCTGCTACACAATGCCTGGATTTTTTGCAATCTCCACCGACTTCTTACATGCTCTGGTGAGACGAGTCTGGAGTTGCTAAGCTCCACTTTCTCGCTGTACACTTCAATCACGGAACGTCCGTCAACAAAATGACGTATATTGGCTACATCTTCATCGGCAGTCAATTATACCAGTCCAGTCAACAAGTCTGCATTCGGCCGTTTAAAATCAACTTTAAATATTTTGGTTCGTCGTACTCTAGCTCTCTCATTATTTGTTGAAGCAGTTGCATTGAAAGGTCATCCACGTCTAACATGTCAACATAAATTTCTAGACCACGAAAGTAATGTCTTCTAGGTGGTTCTGTGACGACTCCTGCGTACAAGTACCAAAATGTTAAATGAAATACTTACATTAAAACGCGCCTCAATCCAGTCAACACGCGTCTCAAGCTTAACATAAGCCTGATGCATCAGACTCACCCGCGCCTAATGTGCTGAATAAGGGTCATCGGACGAAAAGTCCCAAGAGGGCATATCTGAGAAACGGACCGGTGGTGTTGGAGCCCGGAATCCCTGATGTCCCGTGGTGAAGCCATCGTGCTCCTGATCCTTAATGGCCCCGTCCTCGTCATCATCGCCGTCGCTGTCATCGTCATCGTCATCATCGTCTCCGCCATCAGGGTCACCACCGGCTTCACCACGGAAGAACCTCTGGCTGGACCTATACCACGACATTCCCTCCTCTTCAACTGTGGCGACAAGTCTCGTGCGTGCGTGGTCAGCCGCCTAATATATGCAAGAGTTGACGAAATATTAGAATTTAAGGGGTTATCTTCATACAAACCTCCAACTTTGTAAAAATTCTTACCCGCGTCGTCACAAACAAAATGTTATCAATTTCGGGTGTATATAATACCTTTTGTTTCCTAGCCCAACGACTTACCCTAGGAACCCGATTTCGCTGCACGAAATACTTACTCGAGCGAGGAAAAGTCTCGAGAATCCATATCTGTGGAAAAAGTAATGTTACGCCTACAAAGTCATTAACAATTGTAGAAATATTTAATATTGTGGTAACTAACCTTGAACGGCTGGATAAAGCCCGTTAACGTCAGCTTCGACCTCTTTTCACGCCGACGGTTAATAAAACCTTTCATCTGCTTATATGTTGCATCCCAGTTGAAACTACCCCAAGGATATCGATTCCAAGCCCCAAGATTCTCTATCAATGTAAGAACGGTGGCCGAAACGGTCAAATGATGCTGTCGGCCAATGAAGAACTCCTCCACCATCATCATCAAACATACTCGGACAACATCATGGTCCGAGTAAGCGTCTCCACCAACTTGGACGCTGAAGGTGTCAACAACCTCTTGAGGTGGCCAATGGTCAGATTTCCGTCCCTAAATATTCTATGAACATATCCCCGACGCGTGGGTGCAGGAAGGCCCGATATCGGGCCCAAAATGAGCCCCGTCATAAGACATAACTCCTTCGGGCCATACCTAGGTGTGTGGTCGTGAAAACGGTAATATAATGACTCCCTCGGCTGACCATCGGAGGGGGATATCTCCTTCTTTAAAATGGCAATACAAAGCGCATGATCGTTATTCAAGTCCTCGGAATCCAGCAACACACCAAAACAAGTGTCGCGAAAAAGATTAAGCCTATGATGGGTTAACTTCTCACAAATTTCTCTCAACCGACATAGCTTTGACTTAATCGTCAAAGACTCACTAGTTTCCCCTAAAGAGTCACTAAACTCCTCCTGCGTATATAAATATCCAAGTTTAGGGGGCTAAAGTGCCAATTTTCAAAGTTTAGGGATCTAAACCGTCATTTTTCAAACTATAGGGACCTAACCTGTCAAATTCCAGAAAACAGATTCTTGGAGTTCCATTGGACTACTTGCCTAGAAAGTTGGGTGAAAATCCAAGTTTAGGGGCCTAAAGTGCCAATTTTCAATGTTTAGGGGCCTAAATTGTCATTTTTCAAACTATAGGGACCCAACCTGTCAAATTCCAGAAAACAGATTATTGTAAATGTATGGGACTACTTGCCTAGAAAGTTGGGGGAAAATCCAACTTTCGGGGCCTAAAGTGCCAATTTTCAAAGTTTAGGGACCTAAACCGTCATTTTTCAAACTATAGAGACCAAACATGTAAAATTATAGAAAAACAGATCCTTCTAATCGCATGGGACTACTTGCCTAGAAAGTTGGGGGAAAATCCAAGTTTAGGGGCCTAAAGTGCCAATTTTCAAAGTTTAGGGACCTAAACCGTTATTTTTCAAACTATATGGACCAAACATGTAATTTTACAGAAAACAGATCCTTCTAATTGTATAGGACTACATGCCTAGAAAGTTGGGTGAAAATCCAAGTTTAGGAGTCTAAAGTGCCAATTTTCAAAGTTTAGGGGCCTAAATCGTCATTTTTTAAACTATAGGGACCTAAGCTGTAAATTTCCAGAAAACAGATTCTTGGAATTCCATGGGACTACTTGCCTAGAAAGTTGGGTGAAAATCCAACTTTAGGGGCCTAAAGTGCCAATTTTCAAAGTTTAGGGACCTAAACCGTTATTTTTCAAACTATAGGGACTAAACATGTAATTTTCCAGAAAACAGGTCCTTCTAATTGTATAGGACTACTTGCCTAGAAAGTTGGTGGAAAATCCAAGTTTAGGGGTCTAAAGTGCCAATTTTCAAAGTTTAGGGACCTAAACCGTCATTTTTCAAACTGTAGGGACCAAACATGTAATTTTCCAGAAACTTCTCAATTTGTCTTTTTTTTTCAATTTACTAAAAAACTATTTCTAAATATTTTAATATTTAACTTTATAAATTATATATATTTGAATTCAAATAACTTTATAAATTATATATATTTAAATTATAAATTATGTTTAAAAATATGAGAATTTGTTGTTATTTTAAAGTTTGTTTTAGGTTTATTTTATTAAAAATTATATTTACTTTAGTATAAAACATCTAATTCATATTTAAAAATATCATGCCTTTTAAAACACAATACTAAATAACAAAACAAAATTTAAACAACATTACATAGTCCAAAAACGAACAAATTTAAACAAATGTGAACAAAAACATTATGTAAAATTTAAACAACATTACATAGTTCATACAATACATACATTCATAAATTTACACAAAGTTCAATACAAACTTAGATTAAAAAAACGAAAGATGCGGATAAAAATAGCATAAAAATACTTGCCTCGTCCGACATTGCGTAAAAAATAGCGTGTATCCCACTCTCGTTGACTTCACGTGGACAAAATGCTCAAAATGCGGCTTGTGGGTGTATGGGGGGCGGAGTGCGGAGGAGGAAGGGGGTGGGGGACTAGCTTTGCTTAAAAAATTAGGGTTTGTGGGGTAGTGGGTTATAAAAATCGAAAGGTGATTCGGTGGGCCAAGCTTCGGTCCGCACTCGCAAGTGCGGTTGTGGACCAGCCCAGTGCGGTTGCGGAGCGGGTCAGGTCGGAGTGCGAACCCATGGCTATTTTGGTAAAGTGGGAGAGAAAATGGCTATTTTCTCACTATCCCAGTTGGATTTGGCTATTTGTGTCAATTACCATAAGTTTTATATAGCTTGCTAGTTTTAGCACTTTACCTTTCGATATATATATATATATATATATATAGACAGAATGAGGGAGGTTTAAGGGAAAACCTCAAAAAAACAGAAAACTGAAAAACACCTTGGTTGCCCTTCATCTGGACGGTATGCACTTGTGCATATAACTAAATTATCTTATTTTTTGGTTTTATGCACAAGTGCATTATGCATTTGTGCATATATGCACAAATGGATGTTACAAATAACCTGTATGCACAAGTGCATACCGCCCAGATGAAGGGCTACCAGAGTGTTCCTTAGTTTTCCGTTTATTTGAGGTTTTCCCCTGAACCAGACCCTATATATATATATATAGGGTACAAATCAAATACAAACTATGTATTTGTTGCACCCCTTACAAACCACAATCTGCATATGTGCAGACTAGTTCTGCATATATGCAGACTGGTTCTGCATATATGCATTGTCCCATATGAATGTATGTCCATTATATGTATATTGTTGCACGTATTCATATGCATATATGCAGAACCAGTCTGCACATATGCAGACTGTGGTTTGTAAGGGGTGTAACAAATGCAAGGTTTGCATTTTATGCAGACTGTGGTTTGTAAGGGGTGCAACAAATACATGGTTTGTATTACAAACCAGTGAAATCTAACAAACGTACAAACCACGTTCAACCAATCATATTTTTTTTCATTTTCTTCACTTTTTCTTTATTATGGGGGTTGATTAATCAATAATACATGAAACAACTTCATCAAGAATATATGAAGCTTGATTAATCAACAACATATGAAACAAATTTCATCAAAGTGAGAAATACATGAAACAGTTTCATTGTTACATAGAAACAAAAATATATGAAACAATTTCATCAAAAAGGGAATTATATAAAACAATTTCATCATATGAAACACTTTCATGAAACAATTTCATTCAATTAAAGATTGAAAATAAGAGTTTGTACGGTTTGTTAGATTTCACTGGTTTGTAAAATAGTCTTGGCATATATATATGTGTGTGTGTGTGTGTGTGTGTGTGTGGTACATAACAACTGCCATGTTACTTACGGATTAAACGGGTAATTGAAGTTTTAAACTCGCTCAAGAAATAAAATGCTATGATTGATTAATAACCATGGAAAAATACCAAAATGAATGATATGTAAAAGTAAGGGGTTGTTTGGCAGTTGCTGAATGGTTTAGTGCATAATGGTTGGGAGGTCAGAATGGTTGAGAGACTCTGTATGGTTGAGTGCGAAATTTAATTTGTTTGTTTGGTAACTGTTCTGAATGGTAACTCTGAATGACAATAAATTACCATTTTAACCCTCTGTATAGACATCATGGAACAAACCAAAAATTTCTGGAACAAAGCCATTGTTTCAATAGAAGTAAAAAAACCCACTGTTTCAATACATAATTTTTCTTTCTACAATTTCTGGAACAAAACATATAAACATCATGGAACAAGCTATAAATTTCTTTGATATCGCAGAAAGCATATCAAGGAACAAAGCATATAAACATACAAAGACATTTCTTGTAAGAAATCTACAATTTCTGGAACAAAGCATATAAACATCATGGAACAAACCAAATTTCTTTGATATTGCAGAAAGCATATCATGGAACAAATAAACATACAAAGACATTTCTTGTAAGAAATTGAAAATTTCTGGAACAAAGCATATGAACATCATGGAACAAACCAAAATTTCTGAGATCCAAAACCCAACAGAAGATTCGAAATCAAACAGAGGAGAAATCGACAGCAGATTCGAAATCAACAGAGGGGAAGAAATCAATAGTAGAGAGAGAGAGAACAAAAACAAAATTCAATATACCTGAGTAATTGATCGGCGATGAGATGGAATTGATCGGCGGCGAGATGCAGCGGCGGGATGGAATTGCTCGGCGGCGAGATGGAGATCGATCTGGTCAGTCTAAATTTGATATTCATGTTTTGAGCAAATGTCCATGCTTAAATTGCTTAGTGTGAAAACCATGAGCTTACTTAGCAATAGCTAATATAGTATGTATCTCAGGGTTTGAGAAAGCAGGCACCAGTAAGGGCAAAGGGCTTGCATGAATCATCCATCTGAAGTTATCCAGTTATGATATCCGTTATCTAGCTCCTAATATTCTTATGTAGTAGACTTACTTTCCGATGTTGTAGCCTACTTAAGTAATTCAGTTTGTTTAGTGTTTGATTTGTTGTTTAAGTCTTCCGCTGCGAATGGTTGTAAGATAATTATGGTTTTTGGTGTTACTTTGCTTATGGTTCAGCTTAGTTACATCGTGCGAAATTGGGGTGTGACAACTTGGTATCAGAGCAGTGGTTTAAGAGAATTAGGTTATTAATTAGCCTATGCTTAAACTGTAAGACCTTGCTAGAATTTTTCCGGTAAGTTTGGAGCAGAAGGTGATAAAATAGTATGGACATTTGAAGATAAAATGATTGTGTGATAGAAAACCCTTTAATAGGTGTGAAATAGTTGGCTTGGGAGCCGTTAGATTTGTGACTGGTCATATAAGTTGATTTCAAATTATTGTACTAATAGGGAGTTGATAATAGTGTTAAGATGAGCAATTTGATTGATGTCAGTTGTGAGTATCAGTTTGCTCAAGATATTTCGGATGTATGGGGTACATGTCCAGTTCCTAGTTTGTATTTTCAGTATACATCTCTCCCTATTATTAGGCATTGTTATTAACTATATCTATGTGGTATGCACAAGTCAGATATGTTGATATGTTCATTATATGCAACACTAGAACTGTTGGTTAAATTCCTTTTATTTTCCAACGCTAGTATGTTATTGTTTCAGTAATCAAGGATGTCTCGAAGAGATGGTAGGACCACGTCTGATAATGAGGAGAACGTGAATATGCCTGTCCAACCCACTGTATCGGCTAGTAGAGGCAGAGGTAGGGGTAGAGGCAGAGGCCGAGGCAGGGGAAGAAGTGAGGGAGCAACTCCCTCAGTTCAAGCCAACTCCGTAACTGGTAGAGGTCGTGGTCGGGGCCGAGGTGAAGGATAGGGGGATGAGCCAGTTACCCATAATGAGTTAGTAGATGAAGTGACCAAGGCACTACAAAACACTCTACCAGCAATTCTAGCTAGTCTAGAAGAAATGAAGAAAAAGAAGGAAAACGAAGATAGATTTAGTGATAAGTCTGATGAAACTAATGGTAATCACGAGAATAAGGACGAGAACCATGCTAGTGGTTCAGGTAAGAGGGGGTGTAGCTATAAGACCTTCT
Organism: Saussurea involucrata; assembly: GCA_033807775.1. Lineage (NCBI taxonomy): Eukaryota > Viridiplantae > Streptophyta > Magnoliopsida > Asterales > Asteraceae > Saussurea > Saussurea involucrata. The sequence goes on from CM066325.1 coordinate 91,341,086, forward strand.
CCAGCACTCATCCTGAGAAGTTTAATGGTGACAGAGGTCCTTTAGCTCTTATGGATTGGTTCAACAAGATATAGAGTTGTTTTGAGACGTGTGAGTGCGCCCCAGAGCAGAAGGTACGTTTTGCTGTTACTACCTTCACTTTCGCCGCTTTACATTGGTGGAACACTGAGAAAGTAGTCAGAGGTATCGCTGAGGCGACATCTATATCGTGGGATAAGTTGAAGGAACTAATGACAGAGAAGTATTGCTCTAGTACTGATGTGGTCAGACTTGTAACACCTTAGGCATTTCCCACATCGGCCGTGGACAGGAGAGATGCTGGGTATATTAGTAAACCTTGGCCTTACCAGACACAACGCGTTTTGGGGCCACAAGCATGCGGGTTCCTTGGGAACTCTGTGGTTAAGCGTGCTTGGGTGGGAGTAGTACCAGGATGGGTGACCTCCTGGGAAGTCCTTGCGAAGTCCTTGCCAGGCCGCCAAGAACAAAGCCGTGAGCCAGTGGGGCAAAGCGGACAATATTGTGTGGTGGTAAGCGGGGTGTTACAAATGGTATCAGAGCCACTCCTGTGCCGTTCGGGATGATGGGGCAAACCTCATCGAGGACGATGAGTCCCTGAGGGGGGGGGGGGTGTGTAACACCTTAGGCATATCCCACATCGGCCGTGGACAGGAGAGATGCTGGGTATATTAGTAAACCTTGGCCTTACCAGACACAACGCGTTTTGGGGCCACAAGCATGCGGGTTCTGTGGTTAAGCGTGCTTGGGTGGGAGTAGTACCAGGATGGGTGACCTCCTGGGAAGTCCTTGCGAAGTCCTTGCCAGGCCGCCAAGAACAAAGCTGTGAGCCAGTGGGGCAAAGCGGACAATATTGTGTGGTGGTAAGCGGGGTGTTACAAGACTGGAGACAGAATTTTTGAACTTAGTGCAGGGTTTGGATACGGTTCAGGAGTATACCGATAAGTTCACAGAGAAAGCAAGGTTTGCAGCACATCAGGTTGCGACAGAGCAAAGGAAAGTTCATCGTTTTGTTGAGGGGCTTAGAGTGGATATCAAGAGGTATGTTGAAGTGACAACACCTAAGACATTCCTTCAGGCTGTAGAAGTAGCCAAGATAGCAGAGAAGAGCAGTGACAAACCAACTGAGGTCGTAAGGGATGGTAAGAGAAAGTGGGAAGGTAAGTAAAGGGTCCAAGCTTGCGAAGTTTGAGTAAGGACCGAAACATAAAGGGGGCGAGGTGAACTACTCGTTGTGCAGTAAGTGTAATCGACGTCATTCTGGGGAATGTAAGATAGGTAGCACGGGGTGCTACAAGTGCGGAAAGTTGGGGCATAATCAGAAAGAATGTCCAGAAGGGCGCAAATGTTATGAGTGCGGAATGCCAGGACATATCAGGCTGAACTGTCCTAAGATACAGAGAGATACAGGTGGAAGTCTAAGGTTGATGGGAGGTGCAAGCAAAAGTGGAAACGAGAAGAAAGAAATCCCGAAGGCTAAGGGCAGAGCTTATGTAATGACAGCCGATGAGGCTAAGGAGACCCCTGACGTAGTATCAGGTACGTTCCTTGTTAATAATTGTTATGCCTTAGTTTTATTTGATTCAGGTGCAAATAAAAGTTTTGTTTCCACTAGCTTCCTCCACTACTTGAATAGAAAGACTAAGAAATTAGAAAAGAGCTTTGTAGTTGAGACAGCTGAAGGGAGTCAGACAGAGATCAGCGAGATTATCGAGGATTACACGATTAATATAGGTGGTAAGGAGTTACCAGTTAAATTGATGCCTATGTATTTAGGTGGGTTTGATATGGTTCTAGGAATGGATTGGTGATGCACAGATAATATGCAATAAGAAGATGATTAAGGTTCGAACTCCAAGTGGGGAGATTGTGTGTATTCGTGGAGATAGAAAGAAAGACGAGATAGGAATTATCTCGATGCTTAAGGCAACGAAATGCTTAAAGAAGGGTTGTGTTGCTTATTTGGCCTATGCTTTAGAGGCTAAACAAGAACTCAAGTTAGAGGATGTTCCCGTAGTGAAAGATTATCCAGAGGTATTCCCGGAAGTTCTGCCAGGGTTACTGTTGGTGATTTTAGTGAAATCATCATGTTCATTTTATGTAATTGGATTCACAAAGATAATAATGGGGTTGTTAGCTAAGCTATAACATGAGTTGTGGAGTGCACACTCGTGTAAGCTAACTAGAACCCGAGATTGCTGGACGGTTAAAATTGACAAGTTACAAAGTGGTTTCGTGAGTTGGGTGTAGGGGCCAGTTCTGGCGCCAGTTGGCTAGCGCCAAGACTAGCGCCAGGCTCTGGAAAGTTGCCCGCGCCCTTTGTGGCGCCAGTTGGCTAGCGCCAAGTCTGGCGCCAAGCTCTAGAATGTTACCCGCGCCCTTTGTGGCGCCAGTTGTCTAGCGCGGAAAGTAGCGCCGGTGTCTGGACTGGTTTTTCATGTTTGTAACTGCCGTCATTAATTCCACAATCAATCTCATTAAATGAGAGATTATTATCAGTATTCAAATTAGGTCGGTTACGATTCTCTAAAGGTGTATAAGTATGAATCGATTTCTGCCATAATCGATACACTGAAAATCAGAGATTATCCTCGAGAGAATTTCGTGATACCCGGGCAGAATAGGGTCAAAATATCTCTTACGGAAAGCGAGCTCTACGCGATCTCTGGTTATATCCAAGTAATTATAATTGTCACTCACTCTTCTCTTCCACGAAATCATACCCCAAATCCCCCAACAATCGTAAGAGATATTTATCTTCGTGAAGAGATATGACAGGTGATCAATCCGTGAGAGACATGACTTCCAAGTTCCCAAAACTTGAGAAGTTTGAAGGCGTGGATTTCCGTAGATGGCAGAAAAAGATGCATTTCTTGCTAGCAACATTGAAGGTCGTATACGTTCTTAGCACCCCGATACCGGAGCTGATGGAGAACGATACGTTGGAGGTTACCCGGCATCGCGGCAAGTGGGAGAATGACGACTACATCTGTCGTGGCCACATCTTGAACGGTATGTGTGACTCCCTCTTCGATATCTATCAAAACGTTGAATCCTCCAAAGAGCTACGGGACTCTCTCGAGTCCAAATATATGGCCGAGGATGCTTCTAGTAAGAAGTTCCTGGTGAGTAATTTTAATAATTACAAAATGGTAGACTCAAGGCCGGTGATGGAGCAATACAATGAGCTCCTTCGCATTCTAGGCCAATATGCTCAACATGATATGAAGATGGACGAATCCATCTCCGTATCGAGTATTATTGATAAACTGCCCCCCTCTTGGAAAGAATTTAAACATATGTTGAAACACAAGAAGGAAGAGTTGTCCCTTGTACAACTCGGTAGCCACTTGCGCATAGAGGAATCCCTTCGGGCATAAGAGGTTGAGAAACCTAAAATAAAAGAGGTTTATGCACCTTCGGTGAACATGGTGGAAGAGGGAAAGACTAACAAATTCAAGGGAAAACGTAAGTTCAACGAAGCCAAGAAAGGGCCTAATAAGAAGGTTAAATTAACCTGTTGGACCTGTGGTATGACCGATCATCTCAAGCGGGATTGTCGGGTTGTCAAGAGTAAGAATGGAGCAAGCACAAGTGGTGTTGGGCAAGGATCCAAGGATCAAAACCCACGGCAAGGTCAGGATTTTGACTTTGGTTTTAATTCTAATTTGAATTATGTACCACTAATATCCGAATCATTTATGTGCACGATGATGATGTTACTTGGTGGATCGACTCGGGTGCTATAAGTCATGTGTGCGAAGATCGCCGTTGGTTCACTTCTTTGGAACCGATTGAAGGCGGATCAATGCTTCACATGGGGAACGAGTCGATGGCTCCCATTCTTGGAAGAGGCTTAGTTAGGCTAGAATTTAGTTCTGGCAAAATAGTTGAACTTTTTAATGTTTTGTATGTACCGTGAATTCGAAAGAATTTGGTTTCCGGTAGCATCTTGAATAAGTTAGGGTATAGGCAAGTTTATGAGTCGGACAAGTTTATCTTATCAAAGGGTGGCTCTTTTGTAGGATTTGGTTATTTGCTTAATAATATGTTTATGTTGAATTTGAATAAAATGAATGTTGTTTCAAATTTTGTTTTTATTGCAAATAGCGTTTGTGTTGATTCTAATTTATGGCATGCAAGACTTGGTCACGTTAATTTCAAACGTATGGTTGAAATGTCAAAAGACGTCCTTATTCCGGCTTTTGATATTAAGACTGATAAGTGTAAATTTGCATGTTAACAAAGATCACTAGACAACCTTTTCCTAATGTGAAAAGGGATTCGTCGGTGCTTGAGCTTATTCATAGTGATCTTTGTGATTTGCATTCAACTCCGTCTTTTGGTAATAAAAAGTATGTTGTCACTTTTATTGACGACGCTTCACGTTTTTGCTACGTATATTTGTTACATTCAAAAGATGAAGCGTTGGTTAAGTTTAAAGTTTTTAAAACGGAGGTTGAATTGCAAATGAATGCCTTAATAAAGTGTTTACGCGCCGATCGTGGTGGGGAGTATTACGACCCCATGTTTTTCCAATCTGTAGGAATTATACATGAAACTACGACGCCTTATACACCACAACAAAATGGTGTGGCGGAATGGAAAAATAGAGTTCTCAAAGAAATGGTGAACTCTATGTTATCCTACTCGGGTTTGAGTGATGGATTTTGGGGTAAAGCCATGTTAACAGCTTGTTATTTGCTGAATCGAGTTCCCAATAAAAGGAACAAGATTACCCCATATGAACTTTGGTTCAAGAAAAGGCCGAACTTGAGTTATATTCGAGTTTGGGGCTGTCGAGCGGTTGTTCGACTACCCGAACCCAAAAGGAAGATTTTAGGTGAGAAAGGCATTGACTGCATCTTTGTTGGATATGCCGAGCATTCCAAAGCGTATAGGTTTTATGTTATTGAACTTAATGATTCTATAGCGATTCACACCGTTATAGAATCAAGAGATGTAATTTTTGATGAGACTAGATTCTCTTCAATGCATAGGCCAAAGGACATAGTTCCAAGTACTAGTGGAACTAGTGAGGTTGAAGAACAAGCAATTGTTCCAACCGAATCTCCGATGCTTCGAAGGAGCAAAAGAGGAAGGATTGAAAAACCCTTTGGTCCCGATTTCCATGTATACTTGGTAGAGGGATCAAGAGATGAGATTGGATCCCAATTCCTTTACTGTTATAGTGTTGAGGAGGATCCAAAATCATTTGATGAGGCTATGAAGTCTCAAGATGTTGCTTTCTGGAAAGAAGCAATACATGATGAGATGGACTCCATCATGGGGAATAATACTTGGGTATTATCGGACTTGCCACTGGGTTGCAAACCTTTGGGCTGCAAGTGGATCTTCAAAAGGAAGATGAAAGCAGATGGGTCAATCGACAAGTTCAAAGCTCGATTAGTGATCCAAGGCTTTAGGCAACGGGAAGGCATCGATTATTTCGATACTTATGCCCCGGTTGCAAGGATCTCCACGATTAGATTGTTGATAGCCTTAGGAGCTATCCATAATCCAGTGATTCACCAAATGGATGTCAAAACAACATTCTTGAATGGTGATTTGGAGGAGGAAGTTTACATGAAACAACCAGATGGTTTTGTTATGCCCGGAATGGAGCATAAGGTGTGTAAACTTGTGAAATCATTGTATGGGCTGAAACAAGCACCCAAACAATGGCATCAGAAATTTGATGAGTTTATCGTGTCCAACGGTTTTATGATAAACCAAGCGGACAAGTGTGTATATATCAAATTTGATTCATCCGGTAACGGTGTAATCATTTGCTTGTATGTTGACGACATGTTGATCTTTGGCACCGACCAAAATCAAGTTGGGAAAACCAAAGAGTTTTTGTCGTTGAGTTTCTCCATGAAAGATATGGGAGAGGCGAAGGTGATCCTTGGTATAAGGATCAAGCGTGAGAACAAAGGGATTGCAATTACACAATCTCACTACATTGAGAAAGTATTAAATAAATTTAATTACTTTGATTGTTCTCCGATGAGTACCCCATGGGATCCGAGTGTGAAGCTTATGCCCAATTCGGGTGAAGCGGTGTCACAACTCGAGTACTCAAAGGCCATTGAATGCTTAATGTATGCCATGACAAGCACTAGGCCGAATATCGCTTTTGCCATAGGTAAGTTGAGTAGGTATACTAGTAATCCTAGTATTCATCATTGGCAAGCGATACGACGAGTATTTAAATACTTGAAGAAAACCATGGATTATGGTTTGTCATATGTCGGGTTTCCTTCAATTTTGGAGGGATATTCGGATGCAAGTTGGATTACCAATTTGGAGGATCACTCATCTACGAGTGGTTGGGTGTACTTGCTTGGGGGATGTGCCATCTCTTGGGCTTCCAAGAAGCAAACTTGCATCACGAGTTCGACTATGGAGTCGGAATTTATGGCATTAGCTGCTGCCTGTAAAGAGGTAGAGTGGCTAAGGAATTTGGTCCATGAAATTCCATTATGGCCGAAACCAATATCACCCATTTCTATCCGTTGTGATAGTGAGGCAACTTTGGCTAAAGCTTATAACCAAGTGTATAATGGCAAGTCTAGACACTTAGGTGTTAGACATAGCATGATTCGTGAGCTAATCACGAATGGGGTGATTTTGGTTGAATTTGTTCGGTCGCAACAAAATCTAGCGGACCACTTGACGAAGGGGTTAGCTAGGGACTCGGTTCACAAGTCGGTGATAGGGATGGGATTAAAGTCCATCTAAATCTCTAACGGTGAGATACCCAATTCCTTTCTAATACAACGTTAGAAGTTGAATTCAATGGGAAAGCTCGCTCTAAGAGATTGGAGCACAAGATGATCATCCCAAGGTGTGTGCTCGGTACTGCAAGTGAAGGATGTAATTGTTCTTTTGTAAAAATGCATGTGCAGGTGCATGAAGAAAAAAACTACCTATATGAGTGTGAAGTGTGGCCGCTTCAAAAAGCTTGGACTTGGCTTTGATGCACTCACGAATGGATAAGGACACATGGCCTGTATAGTGTCAAGTTTATCTTTAGAGAATTTTTTAAATTCATGTGTATGTTATTTTCTGGTACTCAAATGGGTTGACGGGTTCAATCCATAGGACACCCGAATTCTCGAGTATTTGAAATGTGTAATGTACTAAGATGGAAATTCAACCTTTAGATATTTTCATTTATGCATGCGTTTGTTTACCTGTTTTGAACTTTTATTTTGTGAATCAAGGATTGCACTAAAATGGGGGAGGAATGTTGGTGATTTTAGTGAAATCATCATGTTCATTTTATGTAATTGGATTCACAAAGATAATAATGGGGTTGTTAGCTAAGCTATAACATGAGTTAGGAGGTGTGGAGTGCACACTCGTGTAAGCTAACTAGAACCCGGGATTGTTGGACGGTTAAAATCGACAAGTTACAAAGTGGTTTCGTGAGCTGTGTGTCGGGGCCAGTTCTGGCGCCAGTTGCTTAGCGCCAAGACTAGCGCCAGGCTCTGGAAAGTTGCTCGCGCCCTTTGTGGCGCCAGTTGGCTAGCGCCAAGTCTGGCGCCAAGCTCTGGAATGTTACCCGCGCCCTTTGTGGCGCCAGTTGTCTAGCGCGGAAAGTAGCGCCGGCGTCTGGACTGGTTTTTCACGTTTGTAACTGCCATCAATAATTCCACAATCAATCTCATTAAATGAGAGATTATTATCAGTATTCAAAATAGGTCGGTTACGATTCTCTAAAGGTGTATAAGTATGAATCGATTTCTGCCATAATCGATACACTGAAAATCAAAGATTATCCTCGAGAGAATTTCGTGATACCCGGGCAGAATAGGGTCAAAATATCTCTTACGGAAAGCGAGCTCTACGCAATCTCTGGTTATATCCAAGTTATTATAATTGTCACTCACTTTTCTCTTCCACGAAATCATACCCCGAATCTCCCAACAATTACCACCTAATCGTCAAGTCGAGTTCAAGATAGACTTGGTGCCCGGAGCTGCACCGATTGCTAGGACGCCTTATCGGCTGGCTCCAACAGAAATGCAAGAGTTATTGGACAAGGGTTTTATACGCCCGAGCTCTTCGCCTTGGGGAGCACCAATACTTTTCGTGAAGAAGAAAGATGGGACAATGCGGATGTGCATCGATTATCGTGAGTTGAACAAGGTTACGATAAAGAATAAGTACCCATTTGTAACAACCCAATTCCCATAACATACATCATAATACATAACATGCATACATATCATTGATTTACAACAAAAGTTACATACCAAACCAAGTACGGTCTCTTTTAGTCTCAAAATTACAAAATATATAATATCTTCCTAATCATCGTCGGTCCACGAAGGCAGTCTACACCTTATTCTTTCCTTTGCCGCTATCGGATCCTCGACCTGGAAAACATATTTTTGAAAACAAAATGAGGGTTAGACCAAACGGGTCTAGTGAGTTAATCCTGGTCTTTTCCAAAATCAATATAAAACTCTTTTCACATAATACTTTGTATCAAAATAATTTACATGAAACCTTTCGTATAAACACGCATATACCACACATATATAAATACCACATTTGGACTCGTACACCGTGTATCTCTCCTCATCTCTTCTTCTTTCCCCTGGCCACATTAGTCGGTAGCAAGCCAACTAATTATCGTCACTGTACAATACAGTCGACTCCACTGTAATTACATACAGCCCCGCTGCAATTACCTACAGCTCCACTGCAATTTCATGCAGCCCCGCTGTATTTCAATACAGCCCCGCCAAATAATAATTCGGCTCACCTATACTCGTTTCGTGCAATATAAATACAATATATATCTCATTACATCATATCGTCATTTATATACACACAATCATATTCCTACCACATAATCATCTCATATATATATACACATATATATGTATCCCAGTTAAAAAACGTTTTAAAGCAAAACTCACCTGATTGCTTATTAACACGTTTCCAAGCCTTCTTAACCGGTTCAGCCCTTTACCCAGAATTCACAGGATCTGTAACACATAGATACAGACATCTCTTTACCACATAAAACACATAAGTCTTACTAAGGCTAACAACTCTAAAGAACTCAAACCCTCAAATGTTGCCCCCAAACCCGTACTCAAGTCAAGATCACAGGATAGTCAGTCCTCATTCACTCCCTATCTAATGGTTAACAAAATACAGGTTACTGGATACTCGACAACATCTAAACTCTCAAAATTGGCCAACCAGCAAAAGTATCCGGACACAACAGAGTTTTCCGGACAACACTAATAATCCGGACAGCATGCCTTTTCCGGACAGCATAAGTAATCCGGACACTATCCGGAAACATACTTCATCCGGACAATCAAGAAAATAGAACTTACCCGGAAAAAGACTTGTCCGGACACCTTCAACTATCATCCGGACACCAACAACAAAACTATCCGGACACATTCATACTGTGTCCGGACACTACTGTCGGTTTGTTCCAATTTGCCCAGAAATCCGACAGAAATCAACGCTAGACTAGATGTGATGATTCTAATCCGATAGATACTTCCTACTAACCATTATAAACATAAATTGTACTAGAAACATACCTTAATCAGTTCCAATAACTCCAATTTGAGCCTTTACCCTTCTTTCTCCTTTCTTTCTTCTTCTTTTTGCTCCCAACACACACACACACCTTAATCTGAGTTTTGTTATTATGAAGACATCTGCATCCCTAATTCAGATATTATCAACTAATGTTACCCTTTTAGACCCTAATCTATTTAATAATATGCAAAGTATCCTTAACTTAATAATTCATCTCAACTTACCCAAAATAGTAACTTTGAAGTTAAATAATTTAACGGAAATAATATTTTTAACTAACGGACTTACCCGGGGTATTACATCATCTCCCCCTCAAAAGAATTTCGTCCCGGAATTTGGTTAAGCGAAAAGGTATGAATACTTATCTCTACTACTTCGAACTCAATCAAAACCATAGAAACTAAATGAATAGCCACCCCACACCCACCTATATCTCTAACACAGATAAGCAATAAAAGCACGGAAATACCAAAAACCACTTCGTACCGAAGTCAGATAACACCTTAGCACGTATAGAGTTTATTAGAAATGTACCTGTATCCTCATCCGGAATTTCCTCCTCATCTTGCATTGTCATTTGGAATACTCGTCCCTTTGCTTTAGGTTCATCAGACCCTTGTATCTCTCCTGTCCTGACGCTTATTGGTTTCCCCGTCGTACTACCCTGTTGTATTTTCCTTTGTGGACAGTCTGACTGAATATGATAAGGGGAATTGCAAACGAAACAGAATCGATTTGCGCGACAATTCTTAGCGACGTGTCCAGCTCTTCCACACTTGTAACAACTTCTAGGATCAATATAACAATTTCCATGATGTACGCGGTTGCATTTTGGACATAGTTTTTCATTTGATATAAAAGGTAGGCGACTATTGAACCTCTGAATTTCGTACTCCGTTGAATCATGCGTCATCTCTTCCGATTTTCTTTTCCCAGCACTCTTATCATTTGCATCTCTCTTAATATCTCGCTCTACATTTTCCGCGGCATTTACTGCGGCTGAGAAGTTATCAGGTCCTGTTGCAGTCACTAACTTTCTGACTTCCGAATTTAACCCGAAGATAAACCTTTCCGTCTTCATCGCCTCCGTAGCAACGTAGTATTCTGCGAACCGAGACTTTTCCAGGAAGCTAGCGGTGTAGTCTCGAACGGATAAGTTCCCTTGTTGTAAGTTCATAAATTCCCCTTCCAGATGTTTGACGGCTGCTTGGGGACAAAATGTGTTCCTGTAGGCTATCACAAATTCTTCCCAAGAGAGGGTAGAATAAACATCAGATCCCTTAGAATGAATAAAGGATTCCCACCAATACAAAGCATCCCCCTTTAACATTGCTGCTCCATACAATACTCTATCTTCGTCAGCGCACTTACTCGTCTTGAAGATAACTTCTATTTCCTTCATCCATCTCATTGCTTTCACTGGATCCCTGTCTCCTGAGTAGGTTGGAGGTCTACAGTTTAAGAACATTGTGTAGTCGCACCTCCTTGGTACTGGTATAATAGTTGGTGTAATTGGCATCTCCGCTTCCGGTTCAGGGCCCGGTGTTTCGGCTTCACCGTGACGATTCTGGTCAAACATTGCTTGTATACTAGCTTGTAGCCTTCCCATCTCTGCCATCAAATCATCCCTCGTGACAAACTCAGTTCCTTGTGGCTGAATTCTGCCCCCGGCTCTACCTCCTGTTCTACCTCCAGTTCTATCTCCAGTTCTGCCTCCAGTTCTGCCTCCCCTTTCCCCCGTTCCTATCGGCGGATTTGTACTATTCGGATTTCCCCCTCTCCGATTCGTGCGTCTAGTACCGCTTGCCATTCTATAGATTCAAACATGATTAATATACACATAAGCACATACCCCATATAATAAGGTTTTCCGGTTCAAACATGCACCTGTAAGATCACAGTTACACTGGCCAGGTGTAATCTGAAATTACCTTACATGATGTTCCTTCTACCTTTTATACTTAGCATCCCAAGGTTCTAATATATCAAGGACATCCTACTTCATATGCAGTTTAAGTCTAGGTATAGATCCGTATACCTAAATCCCTTAAACTAGGGCTCTGATACCATTTGTAACAACCCAATTCCCATAACATACATCATAATACATAACATGCATACATATCATTGATTTACAACAAAAGTTACATAGCAAACCAAGTACGGTCTCTTTTAGTCTCGAAATTACAAAATATATAATATCTTCCTAATCATCGTCGGTCCACGAAGGCAGTCTACACCTTATTCTTTCCTTTGCCGCTATCGGATCCTCGACCTGGAAAACATATTTTTGAAAACAAAATGAGGGTTAGACCAAACGGGTCTAGTGAGTTAATCCTGGTCTTTTCCAAAATCAATATAAAACTCTTTTCACATAATACTTTGTATCAAAATAATTTACATGAAACCTTTCGTATAAACACGCATATACCACACATATATAAATACCACATTTGGACTCGTACACCGTGTATCTCTCCTCATCTCTTCTTCTTTCCCCTGGCCACATTAGTCGGTAGCAAGCCAACTAATTATCGTCACTGTACAATACAGTCGACTCCACTGTAATTACATACAGCCCCGCTGCAATTACCTACAGCTCCACTGCAATTTCATGCAGCCCCGCTGTATTTCAATACAGCCCCGCCAAATAATAATTCGGCTCACCTATACTCGTTTCGTGCAATATAAATACAATATATATCTCATTACATCATATCGTCATTTATATACACACAATCATATTCCTACCACATAATCATCTCATATATATATACACATATATATGTATCCCAGTTAAAAAACGTTTTAAAGCAAAACTCACCTGATTGCTTATTAACACGTTTCCAAGCCTTCTTAACCGGTTCAGCCCTTTACCCAGAATTCACAGGATCTGTAACACATAGATACAGACATCTCTTTACCACATAAAACACATAAGTCTTACTAAGGCTAACAACTCTAAAGAACTCAAACCCTCAAATGTTGCCCCCAAACCCGTACTCAAGTCAAGATCACAGGATAGTCAGTCCTCATTCACTCCCTATCTAATGGTTAACAAAATACAGGTTACTGGATACTCGACAGCATCTAAACTCTCAAAATTGGCCAACCAGCAAAAGTATCCGGACACAACAGAGTTTTCCGGACAACACTAATAATCCGGACATCATGCCTTTTCCGGACAGCATAAGTAATCCGGACACTATCCGGAAACATACTTCATCTGGACAATCAAGAAAATAGAACTTACCCGGAAAAAGACTTGTCCGGACACCTTCAACTATCATCCGGACACCAACAACAAAACTATCCGGACACATTCATACTGTGTCCGGACACTACTGTCGGTTTGTTCCAATTTGCCCAGAAATCCGACAGAAATCAACCCTAGACTAGATGTGATGATTCTAATCTGATAGATACTTCCTACTAACCATTATAAACATAAGTTGTACTAGAAACATACCTTAATCAGTTCCAATAACTCCAATTTGAGCCTTTACCCTTCTTTCTCCTTTCTTTCTTCTTCTTTTTGCTCCCAACACACACACACCTTAATCTTAGTTTTGTTATTATGAAGACATCTGTATCCCTAATTCAGATATTATCAACTAATGTTACCCTTTTAGACCCTAATCTATTCAATAATATGCAAAGTACCCTTAACTTAATAATTCATCTCAACTTACCCAAAATAGTAACTTTAAAGTTAAATAATTTAACGGAAATAATATTTTTAACTAACGGACTTACCCGGGGTATTACAATTGCCTAGGATCGATGACTTATTCGATCAACTTCAGGGATCGAATTATTTCTCGAAGATCGATTTGAGATCGGGGTATCATCAATTGAAAGTGCTAGAAGCTGATGTACCAAAGACAACGTTTAGAACGAGGTACGGTCACTATGAGTTTTTGGTAATGCCACTTGGGCTTACCAATGCTCCAGCAGCCTTTATGGATTTGATGAATAGAGTGTGTAGACCGTATTTGGATAAGTTTGTAATCGTCTTTATAGATGATATTCTCATATATTCGAAAAATAAAGAGGAACATGAGGGCCATTTGAGGGCCGTTTTGGAGTTGCTAAAGAAAGAGAAACTATATGCTAAGTTCTCGAAATGTGAGTTTTGGATTCGAGAAGTACAATTTCTGGGTCATGTGGTAAATGCAGATGGCATTAAGGTAGACCCAACTAAGGTAAGAGCAGTAATGGAATGGGAACCTCCAAGGACTGCATCGGAAGTTCGCAGTTTTCTTGGTTTGGCTGGCTATTATAGACGATTTATTCAAAACTTTTCAAAGATAGCTACCCCGTTAACCGTTCTTACGAAGAAGGCTAGTAAGTTTGAGTGGGGTCAAAAGCAAGATGAAGCATTCCGTGCACTTAAGGGAAGATTAAGTAGTGCACCGATATTGTCGTTGCCAGAGGAAACAGAAGACCTCATGGTGTACAGTGATGCCTCGAAGCAGGGTTTGGGATGTGTCCTTATGCAACGTGGTAAGGTGATAGCATATGCATCACGTCAACTAAAAGAACACGAGAAAAGATACCCTACACATGATATGGAATTGGCAGCAGTAGTGTTTGCATTAAAGATATGGCGACACTATTTATATGGTACTAAGTGTAAGATATTCACAGATCATAAGAGTCTAAAGTACTTGTTTGATCAGAAAGATTTGAATATGCGACAACGAAAATAGATGGAGTTGTTAAAGGATTATGATTGTGAGATACACTACCACCCGGGTAAGGCAAATGTGGTAGCTGATGCTTTGAGTAGAAAAGAAAGAGTAGAACCGATTAGGGTTCGTGCCATGAGATTAGAAGTCAAGGTTGATTTAGTCGATCGGATAAAAGAAGCACAAAAGAAAGCATTACTTGAAGAAAACGTCAAGGGTGAAAGAGTGATTGGTCAGGTCAAGTTGTTGGCAACTGGTTCCGACGGAATCTTGAGATTTGGAGACAGAGTGTGGATTCCTTAAGTAGGTGATCTTAGAGATATTGTTCTAGATGAAGCACATAAGTCTAAGTATACTATGCACCCAGGTAGCGATAAGATGTATAAAGGCTTGAGAGAAAGTTATTGGTGGCCAGGAATGAAAAGATCAGTAATACAATATGTTGAAAAATGTTTGACGTGCTTGCGGGTTAAAACCGAGCACCAGAAGCCAACAGGTAGTCTTCAGCAGATAGAGATCCCGGTGTAGAAGTGGGATAATGTCACTATGGATTTTGTGACTAAGTTGCCCAAAACTTTGAAGGGCCACGATGCCATATGGGTAATAGTCGATCGATTAACGAAATTGGCCCATTTCTTACCGATCAAAGAGACGTATCCGCTAGAAAAACTTGCTCAATTGTATGTGAATGAAATAGTAACAAGACATGGAGTACCCTTGTCGATTATATCAGATAGAGATACCAGGTTTACGTCCAGGTTTTGGACTAGCTTTCAGCGAGAGATGGGTACTAGATTGAATCTAAGCACAACATACCATCCTCAAACAAATGGTCAAAGTGACAGAACAATTCAGACGCTAGAAGATATGCTCAGGTCATGTGTGCTAGAGTTTGGCGGTAATTGGGATAGTCATTTGCCATTGATTGAGTTTTCTTACAACAACCGTTATCACTCGAGCATTCAAACCGTGCCTTTTGAAGCACTGTACGGTAGAAAATGTCGAACGCCAACATGTTGGACTGATATTGGCGAGAAGCAGTTAGCAGGACCAGAGATTGTTCAGCAAACGGCTGATAAGGTTATTAAGATCAGGGATAGACTAAAAGTAGCTCGAGATAGGCAAAAGAGTTATGCAGACAGAAGAAGACGACCTTTGGAGTTTCAGGTCTGTGATAAGGTAATGCTAAAGATATCTCCATGGAAGGGGATTGTCAGATTTGGTAAAAGGGGGAAGTTAAGTCCAAGATATGTTGGACCGTTCAGAATTATAGCTAGAGTCGGTCAAGTTGCCTACCGACTAGAGTTGCCAAAGCAGATTCAAGGAATTCATGACACGTTCCATGTGTAAAATCTCAGGAAGTGCCTAGCAGACGAGTCAACAATAGTAGAGTTAAAGGATGTAACCATTAATGATCAATTGAGTTACATAGAAGAGCCAGTTCAGATACTAGACAAGAAGATGAAGAAATTAAGGAATAAAGGTGTATCTCTTGTGCTAGTTTAGTGGAAGTTTCATAAGGGTTCTGAGATGACATGGGAACTTGAAGCAGAAATGAAAAAGAAGTATCCTCATTTGTTTTAGTCGATAGGAATTTCGAGGACGAAATTCTTATAAGAGAGGGAGAGTTGTAACACTCGAAAAAAAAATGAAAATAAATAAGGAATAAAGGAGAGGGGAGAAAATAATTCAAACGAAAGTGTAGGGTTAAAAATGAAAGAAGGAGAAAAGGAAAAGGGTGAAAACTGCAACTCTCAGGGACCTGTTTTGCCAAGTCCCCAAAGTTTGAAATGTTGCATCGTGGGTGGCCGTTTTTCACCATTTTTGCGGCTACGGTTTTTGAGGTCTTGTATGGCCTCATTTAAGCAACGTCTGAGCAAAAGAAAAATGCCATTTGGTTCGTTTTTGTCTCCCGCACGAAATCTCTTTGATGTTATGAGAAACGATTGAGATTTTTGAGAGAAAACAGTCGAGGTTGCGGCTAGCGTTCATTCAAGATTCAAGCAACAGTTCAAGGTAAACTCTAAACCAAACTCGATGATTTATATATGCTTGTACTCGATCTTAGTTGCTCTTTCGTTGATATCGTCTTAGAGGACCAAAGTTCATCGTGCTCCGCAAAGTATGTACGAGAAGTTGTTGATGCAACGGGTCTCGATGTCGGGTTTACGGAACCTAAATTCGAATATGGTAGTTGAAAGTGAAATGATGCATGTTATTATGTTATACGAGAGTTAATCTAGTAATAAAAGATTCGGCAAAAGAAACGCAGAAACCGGATAGAAATCGAGACATTTTCTCTTCGAAATTGAATAGAATCTCGATTAAGAGGAGGGGTTGTTGTGCAGCCCGGGTAGAACCAAGTCAAGCCCAGTGGCGGGTGAAGTTCGCCCCATGTGGACAGCCATACTTGTTTATATGTTGAGTCAATTAAGCCATGCAATGAGTTGTTATATAATTACTTTTGTTCCTGGAGGTACGTTGCATGTGCCGAGAAGAAAATGGAGATGTGTCTTCATAAATATGATGCTCTCATGCATTATATATATAGATAATTAATAAAGTTTTCAAAAGAATTATTACTTATTTATTTAGAGATTATTTTAATTAAGTTAGAGGTGGCCTTAAAATAGAATAAGTGTTTATGGTGCATTTTATTTATATATAAGTATGTATATAAATAAATCGAAAGTCGAGGAAAAGGAAACGTTGATGAAATTTAACGTTTAGAGATTGAGCCGTTTATAGTTGGATATAGTTTAAGAACCCAATTTTAGTTTAACGGTTAAATTAAATATTTAATCGCTACAAAGATACTTAGAAAGTTATTGTGGTTTATGTAGGATTGGGAGCGACCAAGTGAAGTATAAGCATACGCTAGTCCAGGTAAGTTTCATGTGATTTGAAACGAGATACATACAATAGTACGATGTTCAGTATTTTCAGCATGATCAATATGTTTGATGTGAATTTGAGGTATATTATGATGTGTTCATAATTGTTCAGAATTTAATTTCTTATCATGAAAGAGCATGTTATGTGTTTATTGCTTTCAAGCATGCTAAATGTTTTCAGTTTAGTATTGAGTTATGCATGTTCAGTCGGGCATGTGTGTGTGGTCAAAAAGGTACAAGTACCGTGAGGGTGCCTTTGTACACGGTTCGTCCGGATAGAAGGTACATGTACCACGAGGGTACCTCTGTACACGGTTCGTCCAGAAGAGCTTTTTATAACCAGTACATACTGCGGTCACTGTACTTTGTTGAGTTAGATGAGATAGTTGACCCACACACTACGCCAGTTCAATTGAGATCTCATATGTGTTATTTTGCATGCGTGCAAGATGTTCAAAGATTATGTGCATAAACTTTCATTGTTTCTCAGTCTAAATTTGATATTCATGTTTTGAGCAAATGTCCATGCTTAAATTGCTTAGTGTGAAAACCATGAGCTTACTTAGCAATAGCTAATATAGTATGTATCTCAGGGTTTGAGAAAGCAGGCACCAGTAAGGGCAAAGGGCTTGCATGAATCATCCATCTGAAGTTATCCAGTTATGATATCCGTTATCTAGCTCCTAATACTCTTATGTAGTAGACTTACTTTCCGATGTTGCAGACTACTTAAGTATTTCAGTTTGTTTAGTGTTTGATTTGTTGTTTAAGTCTTCCGCTGCGAATGGTTGTAAGATAATTATGGTTTTTGGTGTTACTTTGCTTATGGTTCAGCTTAGTTACATCGTGCGAAATTGGGGTGTGACAATATGACTGCTAAGGTAATCTACAAGGAATTCGTTAAGTGATAGATGTTGAATTGTTTGGCTCTTTTGTTGTTGTTGTTGTTGTGTTTATTATTGAATTTTTTTGTCTCAGGTGTGGTCGGCTAGAGATTTTAAACCCGTGAAGGTTCTTCTGGTCACGAAGCTAAAGTTACATCTCTTGATGTAGTTGGAGGTAAGATTCGTATTCTTTATTTTGAATTGTAATTATTGTTTATATTGTTTTCATTCGTAATCTTGTATTCCAATTTGTGATTTTTGGTGTCGTTATTGATTTTGCAGATGGACAAAGTATTGCCTCTGTTTCTCATGACAGGACAATAAAACTATGGACCAACAAAAACGCTGGAAAGGAGAAGTCAATGGATGTTGATTAAATATTTTCCGAGTTCTACATTGGCGAGTCAGGTATGTCACATAATATATATGTATATATATATATATAGTTGGTTTGCGGTAAGAATATTAGTTATCGTGAGAAGGGTAAGAAGGGATTTCCACCATTGGATCAATCCTCTTTGAATATCAATTGAAAATTTTCTTTTAAGCTAATTCATGGGTTATTTTGGGATTTAATCTGAACTATTAGATCAACACTAATTAAAAGTGATCAAGAGTTCAAATCTCTTCTTACACTTCTCACCTTAACTCCTATTCTCACACAATTCTATCGTCTAGATATATAGGTTGATTGGTTAAAACATTTTATTCTTGATGGCTGATGCTTTAAAATTCCCAGAAGTTCCATTCCAAACTACACTCATAAAAATTACAAGATTGTTTTTGGGCAAATCAATCTATGGTTACTTATTTGTCAATTGTGATCAAGTACAAAACACTGACAGTATTGGTATTCTTGTCATCATTGAAGCGGATATTTAAAGATCGATGCTGGTGTGTAAATGTAAGGTTTTGGCAGATACGATGGAGATTGAAGAATTTAACCTCATACATTTGGTGGGGGTAGAAGAAGTTGAAAGGTAAAGTCTTCATCTTATCTCCTAATTCACTGATCTTAGATATTGGAGACGTGATTTTTGTAAAGTTATGTAGAAGAAATGCACCACTTTTTTTTTGATAAGGTTCATCTAGGCTTTGCCTAGACTACATCCTTGGCAATTTGGAAACAAACAAACAAAGCGGCCGTCTGAGACTAAGCCTGGCCACAGAATGCACCACTTTTCTCTTGTATCATGGGAATAATTGTTAGTCCGAACAATTGAAACATTTGGTATAAATTCCCAAGAGATCAGGGATCGATAAACAGGCGAGTGTTAGAGCAACCAATGGTTGTTCAAGGATTTTGGTATTTGTTCAATATTTCGATTTACAGGTCTTTTTTCCGAGGTTATTATAGAATATTTTGAATGCGAGCAAGTAATTTTTACTTGTAGGACATCCATGTTTTGGTCTTGTAGTTAAATAGGTTTTTAGGACGCTAAAATAGTTGGCTTTTGTTGTAGTGTGGAGTTCAGTATATTACTATCGGTGATGTATTTATTATCGCCTTTGAATAAGAATTCAAAGGTTTGTTGAATGGCGTGTTTGCAGTGTGGTGGATTTTAGAGTTAAACCGTAAACTAAACCGCATTTGCAAGTTTGGGATTTTTCGTAACCATACATGTCTCATGACGCATAAACCTGTGGTGTGTTTTATGCGGTTTGTACGGTTACTATTTAACTTCCTAAGTCATGATACATATTTCATAATCGGTACAAAATATAATATAATATTCATATATAAATTAATTAGTAGAAAAAATATGGTGTATGGTTTGAAACACGGTTTAAGTAATTTCAATTGCATGGCGTGATATAAGAAAATACAAACCTTAAATCATATTGTGAACATTCTAGACTGTACAGTTTAATACTTGTCAGTTAAACAGATTTTGCGATATTTTGAACACCTTTAGGGGCTGTTTGTTTAGCTCTTAATGGTTACATTAAGAGCCTACCTCTGAATCGCTAAGAGGTCAGGGCAGGGACGGACCCAATTAACGGCACACGGTGGCACGTGCCACCGTGGTATTTCTCCGACGAAGGGTAAAAAATTTTGGTTTCGTGATAGGTGCAACCGTATCGTTTTAAGAGGTGCTTCCGTATTCTTTTGAAAGTGCAAGCGTACCTCGTAATCAACCAAAAATACCGGAAAACTCTTGAAATCAACCAAAATTACCAAAAAAAATCTCCCAAAATCAACCAAAAATACCGAAAAAGTCTTTCGAAATCGATAAAAAAACTTAAAAATCCCTAAAATCAAAACAAAAACTTTAAAAATCCCTCGAAATGTCGAAATTTGGCTAAAAACACATTGGTCAATATTGAACGTTGGTATAAAAGATATACATGTCGATAAAAACCGTATGAAAAAAATATGGTGCCACCGTATGAAAATATTTCTAGGTCCATCCCCGGGTCAGGGGTGTTTGGCAAAAAAAATCTATCCTCTTAATGGTGATAAAAGCCTCTTAACCATTTTGTGGCTAGGGCACCACTCAACCATTCAGTTTCTAATTTTTTCCACATCTACCCTTCTCACAAAAACTCTCAGCCGCACCATACTATATTAGCTATTGCTAAGTATGTACTGGTTATAAAAAGCTCTTCTGGACGAACCGTGTACAGAGGTAACCTCTCGGTACATGTACCTTCTATCTGGACGAACCGTGTACAGAGGCACCCTCACGGTACTTGTACCTTTTTGACCACACACACATGCCCGACTGAACATGCATAACTCAATACTAAACTTAAAACATTTAGCATGCTTGAAAGCAATAAACACATAACATGCTCTTTCATGATAAGAAATTAAATTCTGAACAATTATGAACACATCATATTATACCTCAAATTCACATCAAACATATTGATCATACTGAAAATACTGAACATCGTACTATTTGGGAAAAAACTGAATCTTTAGGGTATAATTACTTATATGCATACCGTCGGTATGAAGAGTGTTCCTATGCTCGTTAAAAAAAAACCATAGACCCCTCCGTATAAAATGGATACTGAATTGCCTCACCTTCCTCCTCACCACCTCCAAGCTTCTTCTTCCTCCAAAACTTTCATCAGCCTCTCCAACTGCCCCTCCGAATCCAATTTCTCCATAATCATCCTCAATCTGTCTCTCCTCTCCATATCTCTCTCACCGAATAATGTCACCGGTTCCCCTAACTGCCTTAACCTAGACCTTACCGCCTTGTCATTGGTGGGCACTGCTAGTGCAGCAACACGTTGCTTCATTAAGAAATCCTGTTTCACTTTCTCATGTTCCTCTCTAAACAACCTGCTCTCTTCTGAAATCTCGTATTCGGGGCCCGAACCATCGGCTTCTTCGTCGGAATCTGCATCTTCGTTTGTTGGCTTTGCAGCATCGCCATTTTGAGGACGAACGGAGGGAAGAGGGGCGAGTGGACGTGGGATTGGAGGTGGCGGAGGAGGAAGTACAGGGATTGGAGCAATTGTGGGTACGATTGGTGTTGGAATTAGTGGAATTGGAGGTTCAACTGGTGGAATTTGAGCAATGGAGTCTGTAGGTAAAGTGGTGGAATTAGGGTTAGGGTTTTCTTTCTCGTCGATCTCCATTGTCGATGATAGATGATTGCAGGCAACGATGATGCTCTTGGTGCTTTGGGTTTTAAAGTGAATCAATTTTCCAAACCAACAACTACTAAATCCAAAACAAAATTGCTTTAATAATTTGTACAAAAAGCATTGATAGTTGTACGTTTTGTTTACTAAGTTAATTTCAACTTGTAATAAGTGAAGTTGGGTTTTGGGAGGTTTATGGAAAATGGAAGTAAAAAAGTTAAATCCCAATACTCCACCCTATACTTTGACTTATTTAACAATTTTAACCCCTCTTTTTCTAAATCAATTCTTTTTGTGGACATAACTTCATTGGCATGTGATTAAGATATTCAAGTGTGTATGATTGAGATGTTATTCGACGAATGTCAGATTAAGGAGTTGTTTGTTTACCTCTTAATGGTTACATTAAGAGGTCACCTCTGAATCGGTCAGAGGTGAAAGCTGTTTGGTAAAACAAAACTCACCCTCTTAATGGTGACAAAAGCCTCTGAGTTATTTTGTGGTTAGGGCATCCCTTAACCATTCAAAGTTTAATTTTTTCCACTCCAACCCTTCTCCTTCCAAAATCTTATCCCTCATCTGCTTTCTGTATCTTTCTCCAAACATCACACACACACACACACACACACACACACATACACACACACACATTTGGAAACGAGAAATATAGGGATCGAAGGTAATAGCAGCCGAATAGTTCAATCATCTCACAAAAATGCATACCCTTTAAAATCGATTTTTGTATCCTGCTCCACGCCATCGATTTCTCAAGTAAACTCGTGTTCATCTCTGATTTCTTCTTCTTCTCCGTGTTCATCAGGTACCGTCGATTTCTCAGGTAAAATCGATTTTACCTGAGATGGTTTAATGAAAACTCTGATCCAAGTATGGCTGCCAATAACCATGGCCCGATGGTAACATTTTCTGTTTCGTAGCTGCTACTTTCGATCGATGTAACTGATCGACGGTGGCAAGAACTTGCCATCATACGAAAACGAACACCCCGAAAGAGGTCGATCATCCCCAATCTCACTACAATCCATAGCAAAACTCTTTGCATTCTCCAACGCCCAATTAATCTCCGCATCCAAATCTTCATCCGGATCATCCCTCTTCCTCCTCGCCCTCCCCAACCTCATTGCAGCCTTCACCGCTGAATCCTTCGCAATCTCATATCGTGTCCGTTAAAAAAAACCATAGACCCCTCCGTATAAAATGGATACTGAATCGCCTCACCTTCCTCCTCACCACCTCCAAGCTTCTTCTTCTTCCAAAACTTTAATCAGCCTCTCCAACTGCCCTTCCGAATCCAATTTCGCCATAATCATCCTCAATCTATCTCTCCTCTCCATCTCTCTCTCACCGAATAATGTCACCGGTTCCCGTAACCGCCTTAACCTAGACCTTACCGCCTTGTCATTGGTGGGCACTGCTAGTGCAGCAGCACGTTGCTTCATTAAGAAATCATGTTTCGCTTTCTTCTGTTTCTCTCTAAACAACCTGCTCTCTTCTGAAATCTCGTATTCGGGGCCCGAACCATCGGCTTCTTCGTCGGAATCTGCATCTTCGTTTGTTGGCTTTGCAGCGTGTTAGTCCTAGATTAATCAGGTAACAACGATTCAATGAGAAATAACACGAACAATTAATGATTTCAACTTGTCATCCCTCTCGTATACAAGAATCAAGATAGTTACAAAGGTTAGAATGAAGAACACAACTATATCTTTCTCTCTCTTATCTTAGTTTTAGAGTTGAAGGCAATTTGACAATTATACCCTTGTGCATATGTGTTGTTTGAAGTTGTCATCCGTTTTTGGTCATTATTTAGAAAATAAATAACACTATAATCCTAGCCATTGATTTCTATGAATAACGGTCTTGATTTTGTTAGCACGGTTAGTATTAATAGGTTGGTTAGCAAAAGAAGGGACCCTATATATATTTATCTCGTCAATATATATTATATATATATCTCTCGTCGATATATACACTTATATATATCTTGCTATATATATATATTTATAGATACTAATGTTTCCATCGTTTTTATCTATTTATATATATTTCGCGTGGGTTTAATTTTCTACGTTCGAGAATATATTGTGTAAACATCTAGATTATTGTTATCCTCATTTGTTGTTGGGTTTATTGTGCATTTGGATTTCTACTCGTTTTGGGACCTTAGAAATCATTTGTGTGCTTCTCGTATTTTCTTTAGCACGATAAATTTTTCCTAACAATTGGTATCAGAGCTTCGGATCTAGATTTGGGTTTGTGTAGAAAATATACATAAACAGTTTACACATTTTGTTTTCTCTATGGCTAAAGTAGAAAACCCATTTGGTACCGGTCCTTCTAACCAGTCCCAAAAACCGTACCAAGAAGTTACCTTTAATTTGTCCGGGGCTGGGATTCGTATACAGACTTGGAATGGGGACAGTGACTTTGGTAAATGGCAGTTCACAACATCCGCGACACTTAGAAAAAATGGAGTCCATCCCGTAGTATTTGCTAAGGACAAGTTAGACCCTAATATGTCTGACCTTAAGGCTAAAGAAATGGAAGCATGGGCATTTACTACTTTGCATATGGCTATGGGAGATAATGTTATATCTGAAATTGTGTATGAAAAGACAGCTGCAGGTATTTGGAGCAAGCTTGAGAATTTATATCTCAAGAAAACTTTGACCAACAGATTGTTACTGATGCGGTCGTGTCTCTTCTTCAAAATGAAGGAAGGCACAACAATTAAGGCGCACATGACCGAATTCGAAGATATCATCATGAAGTTGAAGGCAACGGATGCGCTTCTTGCTAAAGATGAAAAAGCGCTTGCTATGATCCTGTTGTATTCGCTTCCCGAGAAATATTCCCAATTCACTAACAATTTTATTTATGGAAGAGAAACTCTTTCTTTGTCTGATGTGAAAACAGGAATGATTTCTGAAGATCAGCGAATTCATATGCGAATCGGTAACAATCACAAAGAGAATAATTACAGTCAAGGCCTATTTGCTGACAAAGGCCAAGACGGTCAGCATTCTTCAAGAGGAAGAAACCGTGGGCGCTCTCCGTCTCGCCGACCTGGTTCTCGGGGAAAATCAAAGGCGCGTGACAACTGTAATTATTACCACAAGCCAGGTCATTGGGTTAAGGACTGTCCGAGTCTTAAAAACAAAGACAACGCAGACACCTCAATCGTTGCAGCTGAAAAGGAGCAAGAAGGCTTCTCTGCCACAGTCACACCACCGCAAGGTGACAGGCGATGGGTGTTAGATACCAGGGCATCTTGCCACGTGACACCATTCCAGGACTGTTTCTCTACCTTCGAAAAAGTTGAAGGTAACAGTATTTATATGGGAAACAGTACTTCGTGTGTCACTCGGGGTATCGGTACTGTGTGGATCAATATGTTCAATGGGTGTATTCGGACATTGAATAATGTCAAATTTATTCCATCCATAACTCGTTCCGTGATCTCTGTTGGACAATTGTCCAAATTAAGCTGCAACATTCGAATCGATGATGGGCGTTTGCGCATCTCCAGAGGAAGTATTATTGTAATGAAAGGCGAACGGGCGGAAAATAATCTTTTCCATTTGATTGGCGAGACTATTTCTTCTGAATCGTGTGTGGCCAATATTTCTCAGAATCTTGGTGATGCTCGCTTATGGCATCTTCGTTTGGGTCACACATCCGAGAAGAACTTGGAGATTTTGCACAAGCGAAAGCTCATTAAAGTCTTTGTTCCTGCTAGCCTGGAGTTTTGTTCGGGATGTGTCAAAGGAAAGCAGACGCGTGTTTCTTTTGGTGTTGGAAAACACAACACTAAAGGAATCCTCGATTATGTTCATACAGACGTCTAGGGAGCATCCAGTACTCCGTCCCTCATTGGAGGTAAATATTTTGTTTCGTTTATTGATGATTTCTCACATAAGCTTTGGGTGCATGTGTTAAATTTCACGTCAGATGTCTTCGATACGTTCAAGACTTGGTTGGCACGAGTATAGGTCGAGACTAGCAAGAAGTTGAAAGTGCTTAGATCTGACAACGGTGGATAGTTTACTAGTGGTAACCTCAAGGACTTTTGTTCGCGTAAAGGCATCCACCGTCACTACACCACTCCGGGCGACCCTCAATCTAATGGGTTAGCCGAACGGATGAATACGACTTTGCTTGAAAAGGTTCGCTGTATGTTGTCGACATCGGATTTCCCCAAATCTTTCTAGGCCGAAGCACTTTACACCGCGGTGCACATTGTTAACAGGTTACGTTGTTCGGCCATCGAGGGAAAATTCCGGAAGAGGTTTGGAGAGGTAAAAGAAACATATGTTTGAAATACATACGTATATTTGGTTGTCCTGTTTACGTTCATGTTTCAGGCCAGGACAAACTGGATCCTAAAGCTACCAAAGGATTTTTGCTCGGCTATACAGATGGTATCAAGGGTTATCGAATCTGGAACCCCTTGACTCATAAGGTGATTCATTCTCGACACGTCACATTTGATGAATCGGTCCTGTTAAAGTTACAGGATCCTCAGTCCTCTCAAAATCCGGAAGTCGTCACTACTGTTGCTCCTACCGCCGATATTGTTCCAGAATCACCCGATATTGTTGAAGAAGTCATTCCGCCAGTGACTTCTACTAGTGATTCTGAAGAAGAGATTCTGAATGATGGTGGAGACCAAGGCGATACAATCCCATTTGTTGCACCTACTAGGCGTAGTCAAAGGACTATCCGTCCGCCTAACATGTATGGAGATTGGGATTTTGCTAACATGAGTTTTACAGATCAGCTGGAGTTTGCTTTGCATGTAGGGCAAGAGGAGCCGATTGATGTAAACGAGGCGTTGGCCTCAACCCACAGTTCGAAATGGCTTGGTGCCATGCAAGAAGAGATGGGAGCTCTCTCGAATAACAGCACTTGGGACTTATGTACGTTGCCGAAGGGCAGTCGTGTTATTGGTTGCAAGTGGGTTTTCAAAGTCAAAGATGACAATCGGTACAAGGCTCATCTCGTTGCTAAAGGCTTTACACAACGGAAAGGTATCGAGTATGACGATATTTTTGCTCCCGTTGTTAGACATACATCTATTCGTGTTCTTTTAGCGATTGTGGCTATTCACGATTTGGAGCTAGAACAGCTAGATATGAAGACCGCCTTCCTACATGGGGACTTGGAGGAAACTATCTATATGAAGCAACCTGATGGTTTCGTTTCCTACAACAAACCAGAATACGTATGTAAGCTCCAGAAGTCCCTCTATGGACTTAAACAATCACCTCGTCAGTGGTATAAGAAGTTTGATTCGTTTATGCTCACTTTGGGATTTGAGCGCAGTGAAAAGGATGCTTGTGTCTATCATAGACAAAGTGGTGGAATTTTCACTTACTTACTTCTTTATGTAGATGACATGTTTCTTGCTTGAAAGGACCGGTCAGAGATCGAACGTATGAAAGATAAGTTGAAGTCAGAATTTGAAATGAAGGATCTTGGCACAACGCAGAAGATTTTGGGCATGGAAATTGTGCGGGACAGAAAGTCCCGGACACTCAGGTTGACACAACGAGCGTATATTCAGAAAATTATGAAGTGGTTCAATCTTGATGGTGCCAAGACGTCTAGCACTCTGCTACCGAAGCACATCAAGATTACGAGTGAAGATTGTCCGAAGGACGACAAGGAGAACGTCGAAATGTCAAAGGTTCCATATGCTAGTTCAGTCGGGAGTCTCATGTATGCCATGGTGTGTACCCATCCCGATCTCGCACATTGTGTCGGAGTGGTGAGTCGGTTTCTCGTGAATTCAGGTCGATCACATTGGGTAGCCGTTAAAACGGCATTCCGATATTTGAAGGGAACCGAGAAACATGGTCTTATATTTGGTTTGCACAATAAGTATGAAATTGTTGGATATTGTGATTCTGACTATGCAGGTGATCGAGTTGGCTGGAGATCCACATCCTCTTATGTATTTACCTTGGGTGGAATAGCCGTCAGTTGGAGATCATGGTTACAGTCTATTGTTGCATTGTCAACCACGGAAGCTGAACTTGTAACGGCGGTTGAATCTGCAAAGGAAGTGATCTATTTGAAAGAATTGATAAATGACTTGGGCTTCGAGCAAACTTCTGTACGCATTCTCTATGATAATCAGAGTGCCATCCATTTGGCAACTAATTGGGCTTTCAGCTCCCGGAAACAGCACATAAATGTGCGTGATGCATATCTTGTTAGAATACATAAAGCGAAGGTCGTCTATTTGAAGAAAGTCCTGACAGACGACAATGATGTTGATATGTTCACTAAGTCGCTACTGCCAGCCAAGTTTGGGCATTGCTCAAACTTGATCCAGCTCCGTTTGTGTTAGTGTCGTTGGGCACTTTGCGAGAGAGAGAAGATATTACCACAGATGACAAAATGACATCTTTGAAGGAATTACTTTGTTAAATGCTTAGATCTTTGCTTATGATTTACCTTGTTTAGTGGATTGTGCATTTGAGGTTATTTGTTTGCTTGTGACTTTGACGGGTAATGGCCATGCCGAAGCTCGTCACGGTTGGAATGCATTTTGCTACCTCTTGCCAATTTACTTTGCTACCTACTTGCTAAGATCAACCGTTGGGAAGACTCGTATTCGTTGGATTGGGAGTTTTCACTTTCAAGGATCATGTGCATCATGTGTTAAAAATATATATATATATTACATATATATTTTATTTATGTTGCACATGGTAAATTAAAATACTTGGTCACCAAGTATTCTTGCTCCCTACTCAATTCAAATCCTATAAATACCCCTTAATCCCTTCCCATTTGATCCATCCAATTCTCTTCCTCTTTTTTTTGTTCTTCTCTTGCCGGAAACCACCAAACCACCAAACACTCTCCCTAAATCGTTTTCGGTATCTAGTGTTTATGTGAGGTTGAGAGTGTTCTTGATATTCGGTGGTGTTCAAGAAGATTTGTTTGTTGATCGTGGATCTTAAGATCCTTGTACGAAGCACTTGTAATCTCCTTGGTTGGTAATAAACACTTGCTCTCTCTCTCTTTGGTGGACGTACACTATCACAGCGATAGTGGAACCACGTTAAATCTCGGTGTTATTTTGGTTGTGTTTTACTTGCCATACATATATATATATAGAGAGAGAGAAAGTAAACTCTACTTTTGGTCCCTGAGGTTTAGTGATTTCTTTTAAACAAATACACGTGGTTTCATAAGTCAAGTTGTGGGGTTCATGGTTTTGATTTTGCTCTAGATTCGGGGTCTGGTCACTAACGGTGTTAAATGGCTTCGTTAGAGTCAGGGG
Source organism: Saussurea involucrata (assembly GCA_033807775.1). Taxonomy (NCBI): domain Eukaryota; kingdom Viridiplantae; phylum Streptophyta; class Magnoliopsida; order Asterales; family Asteraceae; genus Saussurea; species Saussurea involucrata. Next base: position 91,370,073 of record CM066325.1, read on the forward strand.
CAATTTCGTCTTTTCACCATTTTCTCTTTTTTGCTCTAGATGGGTGATGTTTGATTTTGCTCTAGATGGGTGATGGTGGGTTTTGGTCCCTGTGATGAGCTTAACCAGTGCAAAAGATCAAAATGGGGAGTGGGTAGGGGAGGCCACAATGAAGCAAGCAAGAAGGGGAGAAAGGGGGTGATCGTGTGGTTCACCGGAGAAGATGGGTGGCGGTGATGTTGGGTTACCGGAGAAAGACATCTCTGTGTGTATGTCTCTGAGTGTTATATATATATATATATATATATATATATATATATATATATATGGGAGGTATCCGTTGCAAACCAGTCAGTTTGTGCAAACTATACAAACCAATCTTAGCCGTTGATCAAGTCTAATAAATATCTGGTTTTATTATGTTTCATAATCTAAAGTCATGATCATAGTGAATGAATCTTATCATCTTCCATATATATCTCAGTCTTAATTAATGAATCATAATGATTATCCATAAATACATCTATTGTTTCCTAATATAGTGGTTTGTATAGTTTGCACAAACTGACTGATTTGCAACGGATACCTCCCCTATATATATATATATAATATTAGAGTTAATTACTTATTTGGTCCCTAAAGTTTTATTATTTTTGCAAACATATGGAAAATCAAAAAGAGTTACAAAAAAGAGACAAAATGGTGAAAAGACGAAATTGCCCCTGACTCTAACGAAGCCATTTAACACCGTTAGTGACCAGACCCCGAATCTAGAGCAAAATCAAAACCATGAACCCCACAACTTGACTTATGAAACCACGTGTATTTGTTTAAAAGAAATCACTAAACCTCAGGGACCAAAAGTAGAGTTTACTCATATATATATATATATATATATATATCGTTATTATATATATATATATATATCGTCAATATATATATTATATATATATCTCGTCAATATATATATATATATATATATATATATATATATCCCGTCGATATATACACTTTGTAACATCCCGGAATCATAACAAGAATTAATCTAGAAAATAGCATTCAGATTACATTATTATCTTGTTCATAAACATTCATTTCGCTATACTAAGCAACATTTACAGCGGAAGTCTCTATTCCACAGCCGAGCACTATATCTATAGTTATCAGTCAAAACTTGGAGTCGCTCTAGTCTCCAAATCCTCCTTGAGTCACTCCTAGCTCTTACTAGAAGAACCCATAGCGCGCTTACGTGAAAATGGTTTAGTTTTTGAAAAGCGAGGGTTAGACCAAAAGGTCTAGTGAATTCCCTCCATAAACATTTATCACAGTAAAAAGATCATTTCATAAAGAAAATACTTTCACATCTTTCTCATAACATCATCCAAGGTTAAACACGGGGTTCAGGGAACTGCATAAGCTACTCCGATCGGGGCCTAACAGACACCCTCTCGTCTACGCCGGAATCCAAATGGACTCCTCGTTCCTTCATGTAGGAGAAAACAAATTCCAACCTACAAGCTAACCTCCATATGCCCAAGGGATCAGAGATCCCAAGGTACCCCGTCCCCACCGTGCAACCGACTCCACATAGCATACACATACATTGAAACCATATTCATGAAAACATAAAACATATTTCGTGTTGTGGGTAGACATGTAAATCATGGAAGCATGCATAGTTTTTTTTTATAAAATAGTTCATGCTCGATAAAGGAACCATATTCAGTAAAAATGGTACGTCATAAAAAGGAGTGAGATAACTCACCTTTGATTATCGTAGAACGCACTTCTTAAACTCTTCCCAGCTAAACCAATCGAACACCTAAGGACAATAGATCCTCATCAGATAAAACGGCTCAACCTACTGTCCAGCACATGATTTCCGGGTACTGACTTGTCCGGATGCTACACTTGTCCGGATACCATACTTGTCCGGATACTACACTTGTCCGGATGCCACACTTGTCCGGATACTACACTTGTCCGGATGCCACACTTGTCCGGATACTACACTTGTTCGGATGTCACACTTGTCCGGATACTACACTGAAAACCCCCCACCCGGAAACTACCATAGAGCTTTACCCAGAAACTAGCATCCGTATCCGGAAACCACCATATCATCATGAATTGAAGGTGTCCGGCAGTCCGGGTACGGCTGCTGTCCGAAAATAGACTTCTTAAAAGTGATTTCTAACCCGATTTTAGCCATTAGTTTGATTAGATAACCATAAGGGTTCATCCACCAACCCCAAACACCCAAATAATCCCACTTTAAATCTCTTAAATCGATTCATTAATACAAACCCATAAAACTCATTTTCAAGGAAAACATGGTGAAAATCCATTAATCTATAACATCAGTCTTAAGAATCCATAACAAAGAGAAGGAGGAGCACTACCCTAATCAGAAGAACGAATTAGGATGTTTTATCTTCAGATTCTAGCTTGATTCTTCCTTTCACTCTTGATTTCTTCTCAAGCCTTCTTCCTTTCTTCCTTAGCCACCAACACCAAGAGCACTCCCACACAACACTGATTTCAGCCAAAATGGAGGTTGCCCTAGGGATTGGAGTCTATATATACACTTCATAAATTGACAATCTAGTCCCTCAAGTTAACTTCCATTTATTTCACTTTGACCACCAACTTTAAAACTCACTAGAATTTTGGGTTGTTACAACACTCCCCCCTTAAAAGAATTCCGTCCCCGGAATTCCTCATTGGGAAAAGATCCGGGTATGTTGCCCACACCAAATCTGACACTTCCCCCAAGGTAAAACTATTTCTGACTCAGTCAACCATCTCATTAAATTCGAAACAAGAAACCTTGTGTGCACTTCCTTCAGTTCTTACGGTACTTCTAACTCGAAGGCTACTGTTCCTACTCGGTTGGTCTAGACAACAGAAGATTAACCAAGGCTTCTCAAGCATCTATACTTCCTTTAAGAAGGAACTTGGCTAAATCCTCCGCCACCACACGAGGTTCATTTACCAAGAGACAAACACCCACTTGACAGCTTGGCACCTGACCAACCCTGTACACCTCGACAACTCATAACCCAGAGTTCCTTCATCATATCACAACTCTCAACCCTATACCACTCAACAATCGTCTATGTAGATAACGTTTCCCCTTTCTCGGACCACCTAGACCACGGTTCGCCAACCATTACACATATCTCCACCACTTCATCACTCCATCTTTGTACGTAACCCAGGGTAGGAACCTTCAAACCTAACGTTGAAGTGTTCACCTACTCGAATTAAGCTTATCCTGAAACACATCAAATCCTCGCTGAGTACCACGTTCGTTCGGTCATAAAACATAACTCCGGTTACCCTCACCCAACTGGGAGGAATAACCATGGTCACACCGTACTATTCTCACTAGCTTAAACACTGCACGACCAAATCGTTTAAACATTTCTCTCAAAGTCACTAACTTAACTCATTTAGGTGTCTCATCCACTTCTTCCCTGCACAAAACATACACAATTTCCTTCCTCAATATTCTTTCCAACGGTTCGCATACTTATCAATGACAATCTACGCAATACTGTACCTTTCGGTAATACTGTCAAGTTTACTACTTCCAATTTACTCACTCGTTCCGACATGCTATCTATACCTTCCCCGCGTTAGCGTGGAGCACTGCTCACCAAACATTACTTGCCCATCTCTCCCGACCTTTCCACATGTTGATACCGCTTTCTCATTGCTTACATAACCAAACAGTTGCACCAAGATCTTATCTTAAGGCATTCAACCAAGCCGTCTTGAAACAAGACCAGTGTTCGACGTCACTACACATTCTTTAATCTCCAATTTTTACCTTCTCAGACATTTCTTTCACACATGAGCAACAATTCACATCTATCCCACCACATTTTGATTAACACAACCCTCATCCTCTTTAAACTTCCAATGACCCCAAAGTATGTTTCTTAGTAACGTCCCCTATTCACTCTAACAATCCACCCCCCTTGGATTCCCTATTACAAACGGATCTATTAACTCAGGAACACCCCGAAACTCGGGTTCCACAATTCTTTCGCTTAACCACCATGATCATAAAATCAGACAGATGCATATATACCGTCATCCCGGCTCTCTTACTTAGATTTACCTTAAATAATTCTTTAACACTCAGTTCTAATCCCAAAAACACTTCCCCAAGAATTGTAACACACCCTGTAATAACAAATGAACGTCATTACTTAACAAATCTATAAAATTTTAATCAACCATCCAAAGGCTTATACCTCTATCATGACGTTTCAAATCACTAATGATCATACTACCACTCCGACCCACAATCATCATCATGTCATTCCTTAAACATAACCAAAAGTTCCAACTATTTCCTTCTAGGATCATTCCCTCACGCACAAGGAACAATTTTCATCTCACCTACTATACTACAGCTTGACTAATCTATTCATCATCTTCTTTAAACTTACTCTGCCTTCAAGAATATACTTAACAACATACATGACCACAAAGCTTGGTCTCACAACTGGGCAATCACCCAATTCTGTCCCGGCATTCCATTCCGATAACAGTCAAAATAAACACCAACTTCTAAACCACGTACTTTAACAACTGAGATTGCAAAACGTACACTCTACCCGAAATCCCATAAGGGTTTCCTTCTAATCCTTCATCTTTCTAACATTGCCTTACTACATCGTCGACTGACACAGATATCTTGGCAATTGAAGCTACTATTCATTCGTACATTCACCACTCCTATCATCACACTACCGACCAAGTCTCTCATGGTCATTCGTACACAATTCACACTTTCCTTCATATTCTCCCGTATACTACAATCGAGTCTGTCTCGCTACTTAGTTCTCTCCCAACTTGTTGAACTATGACTCACGAGTTCACACTTAGCTCAAACACAAACATCCTAGCTAGCTCTTTATGATTCGAGCTTTTACGCAAGCTGGACACAGTCCCTCACTAAGCGATAAAGTCTACACACTCGCTTCGCTCGTGCTACCTACCTCATCTTTCTACGAACCTTCCATACTTCGCAAATAGAACGCTTGTTTAAAACAATAACTTCTCATCTTCTTAACACTCCTACAAGGTGTTCAATCAACTTCCAACCCTTTGGTTCAAGACTTCGGCCTCGGCCACCTTACACAACTGTCGGCTTCTACCACAACAGATAACCTGTAACTACTTTCTTAGTTTATTCTCTAATAAGGGTTCTTTACGGAACCTAATCCTACCAACATATCATAATCACCTCATAATACGCCTCTCTCTTTTCCGAACTTACTCCTGTAACATCAATATTACAAGCTCACCTCAAAACTCATATCCAACACCGTGGACATTTCGCTTCTGCCTCTCAACACTACTCAACGAGTTGCTAGTACCAACACCTCGATGACTTCTACTCCTTCCCATGGGCCCAATCCGTCCCTCAACAACCGTACTTCCAGTTACCGAACGAGGGTGCAAACCCTCATACAACCGATACTATATTCCACTTCCGATTCTATCATTGTTCACCTTTCCTCTAGAACACATATACTGCAACCACGTACGTTCTCCCCTGACTTGTCCAACACCTTTCCACTCTCGGAGTTCCTTCTTAACTTATAACGTAATATTCTACGACCTAGTAGGTTCATAGCCTTCATGCATGACAATACAATATATAAATTTTTTCGCATATTTCATAATTTTAAATAAACAACGTTTGGAAAACACTTGGGTACACATGACCCCATCACTCTTATAACTTCAACGCCCTGCACAACGATTCGAGAATCGTTTGCATGCATCTTTCCGTGAACCTTAATCTTACTCAATTCCGAACGATGTTATCACGGCAGTAATACGTTGAATGAAAATCCTTTCGTACGACACCATTTCGAATTAAATTACTGACACCAAGTAAACCAGTCGGTTCTCACACTCTTTTATATGATATCAATCGGTTAAAATTCATTTGATTGTAAAAGTTTTGCTGGCACACATCTTCTCGCCCTTTTGTAATAATTTAACTTATCATGAAAAATGTGAAATAATTTGCAATCGTTAGGCTCAAAATTTCATTGTGCAATGTGAATGAAATCACCTTTTCTTTTAACATACGCTTGCACATTCCGACCTCTTTTTGATCAAAATTGATATTTACACATTTAATTTAAATCGTGAAAATTTTCATGTGATATTTAAGAAAGCTATGCATGAGACTCTACTTGCAATTGAAGGCTACTCACCCTAGCAAGGTCGACCGTTTTACCCACGCAACTTATCCTTGACACTCTTCCTTCGCCCAAGGGTCGCCCTCTCGGTCAAGCACTAACTTGATGTACATGCGTTCCACATCTCACTCACTCAACCATTTCACACTATTTTCGCTTTGATCGACTATCTCACCTTCTACTTCTACACGCTTTCAATTCACTATGAGTATCTTATTCCATTTATCCTGCAAATGAAAAGCTAGACTAAAAAGTCAGGGCTCCATTGATACTTTCAAGGTTTTGACAATGTTCGATCTTACCCTCCCAACTGATATATCCCATGGTTTCCATAACTAGGACTCTCCCGAAACTGGAGTCTTACTCAAACTCAAACATTCATCCTCTCCGAATCCACGAAGAGCTACCTCTAGACGACTCATAACATTCTTCACAACGTTTCTTCTCTACGATGTCTACATACATCACATCATAATGACTCTTACACGACACTTCCCCAAGCAATGGAGCTCGGTCTATCCCTCAGGGATCTTGCTGACCTATTCCTCAACGCTCTCCCAGCCATAGCGCTAAACTGAAAGAAACCGATAGTTAATCCTTACTAGACGTGACACAACAAATTTGCTATAAGTAAGGTATTGTAAGCACGTACATGTACCTGTAAGTTCGTGATTACACTGGCCAGGTGTAATCCCAAACTTACCTTACACGTTTGTCCTTGGCACCTTATTCTAAGCGCATTTATAGTGATTGTTCCTAGAGGCAATCCTATGTCTCGGCTGTGTTCCTCATCTTACAGTTTAAGTTTAGGCCCTAATGGTCACCTAAATCCCTTAAACTAAGGCTCTGATACCATTTGTAACATCCCGGAATCATAACAAGAATTAATCTAGAAAATAGCATTCAGATTACATTATTATCTTGTTCATAAACATTCATTTCGCTATACTAAGCAACATTTACAGCGGAAGTCTCTATTCCACAGCCGAGCACTATATCTATAGTTATCAGTCAAAACTTGGAGTCGCTCTAGTCTCCAAATCCTCCTTGAGTCACTCCTAGCTCTTACTAGAAGAACCCATAGCGCGCTTACCTGAAAATGGTTTAGTTTTTGAAAAGCGAGGGTTAGACCAAAAGGTCTAGTGAATTCCCTCCATAAACATTTATCACAGTAAAAAGATCATTTCATAAAGAAAATACTTTCACATCTTTCTCATAACATCATCCAAGGTTAAACACGGGGTTCAGGGAACTGCATAAGCTACTCCGATCGGGGCCTAACAGACACCCTCTCGTCTACGCCGGAATCCAAATGGACTCCCCGTTCCTTCATGTAGGAGAAAACAAATTCCAACCTACAAGCTAACCTCCATATGCCCAAGGGATCAGAGATCCCAAGGTACCCCGTCCCCACCGTGCAACCGACTCCACATAGCATACACATACATTGAAACCATATTCATGAAAACATAAAACATCTTTCGTGTTGTGGGTAGACATGTAAATCATGGAAGCATGCATAGTTTTTTTTATAAAATAGTTCATGCTCGATAAAGGAACCATATTCAGTAAAAATGGTACGTCATAAAAAGGAGTGAGAGAACTCACCTTTGATTATCGTAGAACGCACTTCTTAAACTCTTCCCAGCTAAACCAATCGAACACCTAAGGACAATAGATCCTCATCAGATAAAACGGCTCAACCTACTGTCCAACACATGATTTTCGGGTACTGACTTGTCCGGATGCTACACTTGTCCGGATACCATACTTGTCCGGATACTACACTTGTCCGGATGCCACACTTGTCCGGATGCCACACTTGTCCGGATACTACACTTGTCCGGATACTACACTTGTCCGGATACTACACTTGTCCAGATGTCACACTTGTCCGGATACTACATTGAAAACCCCCCACCCGGAAATTACCATAGAGCTTTACCCGGAAACTAGCATCCGTATCCGGAAACCACCATATCATCCTGAATTGAAGGTGTTCGGGTACGGCTGCTGTCCGAAAATAGACTTCTTAAAAGTGATTTCTAACCCGATTTTAGCCATTAGTTTGATTAGATAACCATAAGGGTTCATCCACCAACCCCAAACACCCAAATAATCCCACTTTAAATCTCTTAAATCGATTCATTAATACAAACCCATAAAACTCATTTTCAAGGAAAATATGGTGAAAATCCATTAATCTATAACATCAGTCTTTAGAATCCATAACAAAGAGAAGGAGGAGCACTACCCTAATCAGAAGAACGAATTAGGATGTTTTACCTTCAGATTCTAGCTTGATTCTTCCTTTCACTCTTGATTTCTTCTCAAGCCTTCTTCCTTTCTTCCTTTCTTTCTTCCTTAGCCACCAACACCAAGAGCACTCCCACACAACACTGATTTCAGCCAAAATGGAGGCTGCCCTAGGGATTGGAGTCTATATATACACTTCATAAATTGACAATCTAGTCCCTCAAGTTAACTTCCATTTATTTCACTTTGACCACCAACTTTAAAACTCACTAGAATTTTGGGTTGTTACACACTTATATATATATTTATAGATACTAACGTTTCCATCGTTTTTATCTATTTATATATATATTTCGTGTGGGTTTAGTTTTCTACATTCGAGAATAAATTGTGTAAACATCTAGATTATTGTTATCCGCATTTGTTGTTGGGTTTATTGTGCATTTGGATTTCTACTCGTTTTGTGACCTTAGAAATCATTTGTGAGCTTCTCGTATTTTCTTTGGCACGATAAATTTTTCCTAACAGATGGATGGATGGATGCATAACGAGTATGTATGTGTTAATTAATGGTGTGTTTGCATTGCAGGTTGAATCTGTTCCATTGGTTGTTGATGCTAGCAAGTGAGCAATGGAACTTTTGTGCAGATCGACCTGAACTAGGCCAAGTTACTTGCTATTTTGATGAGCCTTTCATGATGTTGGTTGATCTGTCATTCTCACATGTTTCATGTTTGTTTAAAGGCCATTCAGCTTCAAGGTGATCATAGAAAGAATGTCTCTAGCTTTCTTACTTAGGTAATATTTTCGACGAACTGAAGTTAATTACCCTAAATGTTATTTAGATGTTCCTGTTTTTGACTTGACACTTACTACCAATAACAAGATATATGCTCCATCATAAGTGATATATGTGGGCAATTGTTGTTTGGTTCGTACACGCAGGCATGGTGAACAAGGATCATATCAAGATTCATGGTTTCTAAGGTGGTATTAGATCAAGTAATTAAATTGGTTATGTTTGGGTTGTGATTTAATTTGTAGTAGTAATGGCAGGATTATGAAAATGTGTTTATATATCGATGTTAAGCGTCTAATGATAATAATCGGCGAACAATCGAGATGTTCTACTTTATGGAGAGATTCAATCAATCAGGTAAGGATTCAGATTCAAAGTAAGGTATTGTTTGGTAGCATTGACAAAGACAAAATCAAGTTGGTCGATTTAAATCGGGAAAACTTGTAAGCTCGATAATTGGCTTTTAGATATCGAACCAACATCATATCATTGGGCTTGATACTCGACTAAAAATGGTTTTAGGACAAGTTGGTCCGGAAATTGAAGAAAATATGGGAAGAAACGACATTGATTATTATTACTCTCTTATATTTAGTTGACTTAGGGGGCATTTACCAAACGCTTACCTTCGGTAAAATTCAACTCTATCACTTAGTTATCGGGTAAGAATTTAGTCCATCAAAATGGTATCGAACATTTTTCCGGTAAACGCTAATCGTTGTAAGAGTCTTCGTCATCACATACCGGGTACGACTTTGAGTTCTTGCCTTAGCTCTTATCGGGTACGATTGTTGGTTTGCCATATTCATCCGGTAAGGTAATGTAACTTGGTAAAAGCTTACCCGAGTAAGCATTTCGTGAACAGCCCCTTAGTTCGGATCAATATGCAGTTGATCTTGAAACAAGAGGAGAGAAATTCTTACTTTTCTTACGGATTTTAAAATCTATTTAATGTTATTAGAGGCAAATAATTTTAACACTATTCTTTTTAATCATACAGGATCTCATCTCATCTCTACTCTAATTGATTTTCTAAATTAGATAAAATGAGATCTTGTTTAAACAAATTCTCTATTCTTTCTTTAAAATTGAAAAAAAACTAAAAAGAGAAAATTCCAACTTCAAAAAATTGTCTAAAACTTATAAATATTGATGAAGACTTGAGATCATGTGAGACCATGCTATTTCCGTGAGACCAAAAAACTAACACTAAACCTTCACAACAAAAGACTGTGAAGGTACTGTGATGGTAAACCTTCACAGTGTTTTTGCTGTGAAGGTTTGTTGTTTTTTTATCTTCACATTGAATCACTGTGAAGGTTTAGTGTTAACTTCTTGGTCTCACGGTCTCACGAAAACAAGTTGGTCTCACGTGAACCCAACCCTATTAATGAAAGAGATATTATTTTCGGCAAATTACAAGTTGTATAAAGAAGTAATGTATTTTGTTTTGAGACGTATTTATTAAATTATCTATTTATTTGGAGGCCTATCACGGATTTTATAAACCAAATAAGATCATATGGTTACCTGTAATTAATTGGTTATATATCATGTTGATACTACTACATTAGAATGCTTGAAACATTAGCCACAAATAGATATGTCAAAAACTTGAAACATATATTAGAATCCTTGCACTTGTCATTTATGAAATTTATCATTTTGCAATGATGAAAAGAGTGACCAATCAAATAACTGAATCTAGATTAAAGTCATGTTTTTTTCATCTAACATGATCATCTTCAACCTCCTACGATTCACACCATGCACCTCTTTGAGAATCTTCATAAGAATTTGACTTGATCTTCATAAAAATCGGAAGAATGGGAGGCAAACAACCGTCGTCTCTAGTCATTTTTCTCCTCACTTTTGACGAGTATTGGAGGTGTTTTTGGCCATATTCAAGAACAAGAAGAGGCTATGTCGTCCTACGAACCTGCTCTTTCGGTTCAATAACAAAATATAGGTATGTAATATCTTTTTAGAAATATGATTGTTCATGAGGTTTATCGATTGATTTGAGAATGTCTATAAAATTTGGTATCTAGGGTTTTATGGTAAATTAATTTCAGTGATGAAGTTTTTTGTTTCATTCATCTACTGTGGCTTATAATAGATGCGCAGTTTATGAAATATGATTTGTTCATGAGGCTTCTGATCGATCTTATAGTTTGTTTTTATGGTCATGGAGAATCCCTCCGTAAATTTTGGGTTTCACAACTCACGAATTAATCAGATTTAAGCTTTTGAGTTTGTTGTTTCATTTTCTTGGATTAAAACCTTTCTAGTAAGCCCCGGTAAATATCATATAACTGAATCTAGATTAAAGTTATGTTACGTACCCAACGAACGGACAAGTATGATGCTAGTTATATCTAACTTCAACAGCTACTTTCAGTTTAACAATTCAAGCATTAACCATATTATTAAAATATTCAATAAAATATTATTTATTTTTCCTACAAATTTATTTTCAATACCTTTTATGGCTGATATTACGACACTCTTGATATCTCTCTCTTGTTTTTTATATTTTAAAATATATTTTAACATAGTTGTTGAAGCAGAACAAAATTACTACATCTTTAAAATCTCTATTTTTATTACAAAATATATATATATATATAGAAGAGGGTTCATGTGAGGAGCGCATCAAAACGTGAGAACGTGAGGAGCACCGTCCATGTACAAAATCACATGTGATTCACAACACAGGACTAAAAATCATATGTGATTAACATTTTGGACACGCGCGGTTTGTTACGCGGTTTGCAAAAGCGCGCGGCTTGTCCCGCGGTTTGTGTTGTGAATCACATGTGATTTTGTACATGGACGGTGCTCCTCACGTTCTCACGTTTTGATGCGCTCCTCATTTGAACCCGACCCTATATATATAATATGAAAAGGGATTTATTGTAGAATTCCATCCTTAATATATACACGAGAATTGACGGTGAATTTATCTAAAACCTTGGCATTGCTCAATAGATATTTCAACATTTCTTCCTCTTCAACTTTCCCAAGTCTCTTCACCTCAATCTCCATTAACCGTAACGACAGGCAACACGGCACATCATCTGGCTCCTTCAACTCCACTTCTTCTACCATCTCAAACTCTTCTTCTACCGGTTTTTCCTATATATTCAGAATAGAAACATATATGCATGTGTTAGCTACAGATGATTGACACACACCTCACATTTAGCTAGGTTATGTTTCGCAAACTAGCTTATAAGCTAGCTCTATACGTAGCTAACATCCAAACTAACTTACTTTTGCCAAACAATGCCTTAATAAGACCTGAACCATTGACTTCCAATAATGTAGGGATCCATGGGTAACAAGCATACTACTGTGCCAACCACCCTTTGGTAAAACTTTAAAATTTTGTGGTTAATTTACACTCAATGATCTGTGCAGCAAGAAATAAAAATAGTTTTGAGTTTTCACTAAGTATATGGTTTGACTTCATGGTATTTTAAACCTCACCTTTACTATCAAAGATAGAACCTTCAAGTTTGGGCAACTTTGAAGCCAGTATAACACCAGGATCCAACTACTAGTATGCACATCTAGTTCCAACTTGCTCAAACAAGGCATCATGGGTAGAAGCCATTTTTCGGAAAAAATCACCTTCACAAAAACAGATCGAAAAATTATCAATACATACATATATATATCTCCAAAAATAAAGTTCACTACTACTACTACTAACCTTTGAAGTGCTTGCAGAAACCGAAAGAAACTTAGCATTAACCAGACCATGCAAAAGCTCGTTAAAACGAATGCGTCGTGTGGGACCCACCTCCTCCAAAAACTCAAGAAACTCCTCATCATAATCTCCAACATCAAGCCTAACTTCACTAATTGCAGGCTTGTTTTTCACTACGTATGATGCTACGAATCCATCTTGAAGCCTAAGATACTCTAGATGTGGTGCATCAATCACAACCATAGCATCACAATCATCATAATTATCGATCAATAACTCCAATTCCAAACTTTTTAAACAAATCCCACCAATATTAACATAGATTTCACCACTACAATCACTCAAATCTCCAACTAAACACAACCTCTCAAGAACAGCTAAGCAAGGGAAAAGATTTGTGATCAAATCATCACCGGATTCGTAAAGAGAAACCTTAACATCAAATATTCTAAGGCTTGGAAAACAACCCGGAAACGCAGCCATCTTTAAACCATTATCACTTGTAATCTTGAGCACTTTCAAAGATTTACTATCTGAAATCTTTATGCAATCACCATCCATATGAAAATTAAGAAAAATTCCCAATTCAATTTCAACAATATTTCTGGAGATAACATTCTGGATGAACCCATTAATCCTAGACATGTTCGCCCCACAAGAATCGTTTATATAAAGTCGAAACTTAAGAATTGTTTGGGATTTATTTAGAGACAAAACCCTATCAACAAAGTCAAGAAAAACCCCTGAATTTGATTCTTTTGTTGAATGGGTTAGATAAAGAGAATCATCCAAATCAATAATCGGAAGAAATGCCCATAAATTTACCCATCTTGAAGAGAGAACTGAAGTTGCCACAGCATGTTTGGTCGGGAGGAACGACAGGATGTGGCAGAGGACATCATTCGGCAAGCAGCTGATTCTGTCCATCGTTCGATCAAATTCAGAGGTTTCTGTGGGTTTTGTTCATAACATTGAAAGACGAAGAAAGATGTTTAATCTAATTTCAGGAAACTTCGTTGAACCCTAGAATTTAGGGATTGATAAAGTATTGCTTCTATTTTCATTCTTGTCATTTTGTAACAAAATGACCAAAAGTTGACTTTTGGTTTCTGCATTGCATACATCGTCATCACCGAATCAACCGATCTTTATTTGCTTATTTTGTGTCACAAAACCCTCCAAATCCTCAACCAACCCCACCATCTCCCTAATTTTTTATAAAAAAAAAATTAGAGTACATTACATTCTTGGTCCCTTTGGTTTACAAGAAATCACTCTCTACAATCTACATCATAAATCAAAATAGTTATAGAAAACATTTTTATGATTATACCAGTGTTGTCCATTGTACGTTGCACGGTGATGATAAACTTTTCTCAAATTATTTAATTATAACATGAAATGTTTTGTTATGTGAATAAAGTATACCTATTTATCCCAAAAAAAATTGATCAACTTTTTGATGAATATTTCAACATATATCTTGTCATTTATATAGGCAGTTGCACTTCCATCTTTTTACTTTTGCCATCAATGCGGGACAATCAAAAATTCACTACAATTCACTATTTGATAAATACTTGATTTTCAGTGCGCAATGTCAATAGCTTAAGGCTTTCCTTTTTATATATATTGATTGATGTTACCTAACAATTAACTTGATGATTATGTTAATAATCAAATTACTCATGTAAGAAAATGGATTTGAAGTGCGGTTTGTTAAAAAAAATTATGTTGTATAAATAACAATAATAGAAAAAAATAAACAAAATGAATATTTGGAATAACTAATACAGTAACAGTTTTGATTTATAAATACTGTTATCATACTATTAAAAATTTGGATATGTAAAAAAATGAAAAACATGATCAAATAAAAATGAATATAAAATAGACATAATATAATTAATTAATGATTCTTCCATATAAATTTAGTTTATGTGAAATGAAAATGAAATGTTTTGTTATGTAAATAAAATATAACTATTTAACACAAAAAATAGATCAAAATTTGGATGAACATTCAACTTATATATTGATCTTTATATATTCACTTGCACTTCTAAACTTTTTACTTTTGTCACCAACGTGAGACAATAAAAAATTCACCACAATTCACCGTTTGACGAATACTTGAATTTCATTGCATCAAGTCATCATCTTAAGGTTTAAAAAATGAAAACTTTATTAAATAAAAATGAATGTAAAATAGACATAATATACTTAATTAGAGATTCTTCCATATAAATTTAGTTTATATGAAATTAACATAAATATTTAACTATCACATGAAATATTTTGTCATATGAATAAAATATAATTATTTAACCCAAAAAATGGATCAAAATTTGGATGAACATTCGACCTATATCTTGTCCTTTATATAGACACTTGCACTACCAACTTTTTACTTTTGCCATCAATGTGGGACAATCAAAAATTCATCACAATTTACAATGTGATGAATATTTGATTCTCATTGCGCCAAATCATCATTTTAATATTTTCTTATATATATATATATATATATATATATATATATATAGGGAGAGGTTCATTTGAGTAGTGCTAAATATATGAGAAATAGAGAAGTGATCTTAGTCATTCATTCGGTCAAGATCAACGGCTTTGACCGAGAAGCAGCGAATAATTCCTCATGTGCTATGTGTGTGGTTTGCACAAGATAGAGGGGTAGTTTCATAAAAATACGCAGGACGAGTTCATATATGAATCTGTGTGATTCACATATGAACTATACGTTAATATATGAACCTTTGTAATTCACATATGAACTCTTTTTAACTAATTCATATATTAATCTTTGTGATTCATATATGAATCAGTTAATTAGTTCATATGATAATTAATTAAAAAAGAGTTCATATATAAATCACAAAGGTTCATATATGAATCAGTTAATTGGTTCAACTTATTCATATATGAACCTACAGTTAATTAGTTCATATATGAACCTACAGTTAATTAGTTCATATATGAATCACAAAGGTTCATATATTGTAACATCCCAATTTTTATAAAATATGATGTTTTAGGTTTTATTTATTTGATAAAGTTGTGATCGATTATTTGGTAAATTAATTTTAGAGTTTAACCCCGAGTAAGTTATAATATTTGTTTTGTGAGTAATAAGTTAAGGGGTAAACTTTAAATTTAATTTAGAAGTTGAGGGTATGTTTTGTCAATTGAAGAAAGTAGAGGGGGTTATTTGGTTATGTGATGACATGTGTCACCACCACCACCGATTCTTTTGTTTAAAAGAAACAAATTGGTTTATGTGTCTCATTTTTAGATATCTTGTGTGTGGGTTGTGCTCTCGGCAAAAAGAGAGAGAGAGAGAAGAGAAAAACAAGAACTAAAGAGGAAGAAGAAAACCAGCTAGAAATTATGGATTTAAAGTGGTGAAAGTAAAGGTATGTCTTCACATAATTTATTCCTTTTCTTTAGATAAAGTTTGTATAAGTTATAGATAAAGTTTTACTATGGAGTTTTAGATTTGGGTTTTGTGATTTATAGATGATTTAAGAAATCTGAGTATATGTTAATGTTCAGTTATTAGTTCTAAACATATATGTAGATTTATATAATCATTAATAGTTTGAAAGTATGAATTTGTGTTCATAAACTTTTATGAAGATAAAATGGGTTTTGAGAAATTTTGGATGATTATGAGAATTTGGGTTAGTAGATATGTTATGTTAGTAGTAGAAAACATATCTGCATGTTTATAGAAACAAACATGGTCTAAAACTGATAATTTCTGGGTTTGTACGTTTTTTAGTTGGTTGAGACATGCTTGAATATTAGTTGGTTGCGACTTCGTGACCAAGTCTCAACAGTTGGTTGCGACTTCGTGACCAAGTCTCAACAGTTGGTTGCGACTTCGTGACCAAGTCAACAGTTGGTTGCGACTTCGTGACCAAGTCTCAACAGTTGGTTGCGACTTCGTGACCATGTCTCAACAGTTGGTTGCGACTTCGTGCCATGTCTCAACAGTGGTTGCGACATGAGGAGATATCGCAATAGAGGGTTGCGATAAGAGACTAGAATTTTTAGATATTAAGGATTTCTAGTCGTTAGAGAATCATGTGCAGTGGATTTATACTAGTATATTATATATATGGTATTTCAGATCTTTGGGGAGTTAGTGACGGAATCAAAGAAAGAGTGTCGCATCTAATAACAGGTGAGTTCATTCTTACCTTACCTGTTTTTATAATGTTTTAAATTATGGTAAGGTTTATTTTATAAATGAACTGTTTTGGGTGGATTTTTGGAAGAAAGATTTTATAAAGAAAAATCTTTTATCTTAAGTTGATGGTGGTGCTTAAATCATTAATGATATTGGGAAATGATTTACGACAAAAATATGTACGAGTGGTAATTATTGTGTTTATTGGACAAATGAATTACAATAATATTCATATTAAAGACCGTAAGTGATAATATGATTGGTTAGACTTTTATTATAAGAAATTGATATATTAAATGTGATTTGCTTATAATAAATGATATAAAGGATTTATAAAGGAGATTCGCTTATACGATTGCTATAAGGAATCTATGTGAGGTGAATGTGATTTGCTCATACGGTTGCTATGAGAAATCTAAGTAAAGGAGATTTGCTCATACGGTTGCTATGCGAAATCTAGGTAAAGGAGATTTGCTCATACGGTTGCTTTGCGAAATCTAGGTAAAGAAGATTTGCTTATACGGTTGCTATGAGAAATCTGTGAGGTATAAATATAATTCGCTTATACGGTTGCTATGAGGAATTTATATTTGAGTAAATACCTGTATGTTTAGGTAATATGGATCCATAGGCCTAGTGTTTGGGAAATCATGGAATAGACGTAGATTTATTCGGAATTCCTGATTTCTAAGGAAGAACAAGGGATTGACAAGAGTGATTGTAATCTCCTTCCTTTTTAAGAAATGGGAATGTGTATATTGCGATTTCTTGGATAAGAGCATTAATCTAGAATCTGTAAAGATTTGTAGTGTGGCTCTGGATTATGAGAAATGACTGACTTAGGGTCAGGTCATAGTAATGGAATCAGGCTTAATTTGTTAACAAAGGATGGTTACGCATGTGGTAAGAAAAAGGGTAAAACAGGTTTGTTATGCCTTGTTTACAATGTTTTATCAAATATTATTTTGAAACTGAATGTTCTCACTAGGCATTAGCCTAATCGTATCAAATGATGTTTTCTTACCAGGTACTAGTTCGGGAAGATAAAGGGATGTGGGACGAGAGCTTTTGAATTAGCAAAGAAGTTTCGAATACTGAGGTTTTGAATAGATCACTTAGATAACCTAGTTAATCTGATTATAGTGACATGATTAGATTAATAGGTTATTTGAAGAACTCTAAATATGTAAATGTGATCCTCAAGGTTGAATCTTTGCTTATGTATAAAGTTTAGAAAGTTTATGTTTAAATCTTGTTATAATTTGAGGTTTAAATTAGTCCTGTTTTTAGGGTGTTACATATATGAATTAGTTAAAAAGAGTTAATATGTGAATTACATGGGTTCACATATGAATAGATAGTTCATATCTGAATCACACAGGTTCATATATGAACTCGTCCCGTGTTTTTGTAAAAGTTACGAAACTGCCCTTCTATTTTTGGAACAACCGCAACTTTTGACCAATTAAAGTCGATCTTGACCGAATAAATTGCCAAGATTACTTCTCTACTTTTCATATATTTAGCTTTTCTCATATATATAGGGTCAGGTTCAGGGAAAACCCTAAATAACTGGAAAACCGAAAAACCACGAAAATACGGAGGAAAAAGCATATCAATATGATGTCAAATTAACGAGAAAAATAAGATCGTTTATTTGGTGTAGTTTATTTCGTTCGAATTTTGTTTATTTTTCGTCTTTTTTCGAATAAAAAATAGGGGGTGAGGGTTTTTAATTTAATTGATATTGTTGTAACCGTCTGTCTAATCACATCCATCAGATTATCTAATCTAACGGTTGATAAAGTGTTTTTTAGTTTTCCATTTATTTGAGGTTTTCCCCTGAACCTCTCTCTCTCTCTCTCTCTCTATATATATATATATATATATATAGAGAGAGAGAGAGAGAGAGAGAGGCGGGTTCAAACGAGGAGCGTAACAATTTAAGAAAACGCGAGGAGCACCGCCCATGTACTGAATCATATGTGATTCACGTACAAAATCACATGTGATTCACACCTGATCGGGGGGCTTCCGCCCATGTAGTGGATCACATGTGATTCACGCCTAAAATCACATGTGATCCGGGCGACTTCCACGCGACTCGCGAACTAGGTCGCCCACTACCCGATTTTTTCGAGAGTAGTGGATCACATGTGATCCAGTACATGGAAGGCGCTCATCGCGTTTTTCGTAAATAGATACGCTCCTCGTTTGAACCTTCCTCTCTCTCTCTATATATATATATATATATATATGTGTGGGGGGGGGGCTTAATCAAATGAGAACTCGATAGTGTGTGATAACCGTGAGATTCAATGTGAGCCACTCATTTAAAACAATTAATGTTATTTATTAAAATAAAATAAAGGGTCAATTAGTAATTTATTTATTTTTGACAATCCATAAAACCTTAACACGTGTCTCTCTTCAGAATTAGAAATTCCTCAACCCATAAGCAAGTCTTGGCAGTTTCATCATCAACAGCCATTTTCATCCTCACAGCCTGAATCATAGCCACCATTCTACCATTTCCCTATATTTTACATGACCATTTTCTTCAACATTTTACACATTAAAGAGTTCAAAGTTTTGTTGAAAGAAAGAAAAAACTGTGAAACCAGAATATTCCTCTTGATTTTTTCCAGGTTGTTTTCTTATTCTTTTTGAACAATTACCGAAGACTCCCACAATGAAAGAAGATAAGAATTGTCCTTGTTCTTGGTTTTCGGTCGGATTTTTTTTTGTTAAAAATTTCGAAGCTGTGTGTTCTTGACGATAATAAGGGGTTTTCGAATCTGGGTTTGATTCCGAGTTTTTTTTTGGGGGGGTAGGGTTTTGATGAACCTGGATGTTCGTAAATGATTTTCGAAAAATTAGGTTTTCATAAGAGGGAGGGGTGCTTTTTTGAAACTGGGTTTGACGTTTGGTTAACAAGAAAATGGGGTCAGAAGGTGATCTTCAACACTGTGATTATTGCTTCTTCACCGGAAATGGACCAGCAACATGTACGCAAAACCCAATCTCCACAAAAACCCATGAAAAAAAAATCTATTTAATATACAAAAATCAAAACCCTACTACTGATTACCTCCCTCCCTCACTTCATTTCCACCAGTTCATCAAAGTGTCCTGGAAAGTAGTTGTAGAGCAATGTGGGTCACCAAAAACAAAAACCAATTTCAGTGACCACAAAATCGTATCACCTATTTGGCTATAACAGTGTACCACATCGTATATCTTAGGGTATCACAGTGGATACCAGTCAGTAAACAAAGTATTACATCATGTATCATATGGTATCATAGTAGGTATCACAGAGTATTACATCGTGTATCATATGGTATCATAGTAGGTATCACAGAGTATTACATCATGTATCATATGATATCATAGTGGGTATCATTGTATACCCAGCGGATGGGTGATTCTCAGTTCTTAGGATGCCACCTCATTTTTTATGGGGTTTCCTTTTAGATAGATATAGATTTTCGCATGCCTTTGGTCCCTTTTTTCTAATACTATTAAAAACGTATGTTATGTCGGTTAATTTGGAGATTATTTTTAGTCTTTTTATTAATGTTTAATATTTTTTATTTAAAAACCATAAGGACTAAGAATGTAATTTACTCTATCTATCTATATATAGATATTGTATATAACAGACACAGACACACACACACACACATATATACTAGTTATGTACCCGCACAATGCGACGAGATGCATAATTTTACAAAAAATACAAAGGAAATATTTTTGCATGAATATAGAAGTCCGATAGAAGTTCAAATACTTTAAATAGCAATCTCATTCCAAATAAAATATTAGAGATGAAAAAGGCTTAACAATAAACGCATAAAAATCATGCTTTCAAGAAATCACATAATGTCAAAATTACATAAGGTCGTTCATGAACATCCTCTACCATTGCCATAGTTGCAAGGAGATCACGTGAGTGTATACTCGCATTATACTTTGTGGATTGTTAATGACCCGATCGAGAAAAAAGATGTTTGGAAACAGTGGATATGGAAACAACAGAAGTAGAATGGTCCATCTGTTATGTTTATGCAAAACCATAACAACCAACAATGCCCTTCAGTTTCAGGGGTGATACAAACTCTAACTTACTATTCATTTTTCCTACTCGAAAACGTTGTTCCTTAAAAAAAATTAGAACCAGATGTCTAGATCCACCCCCCTTGTTGATCCAAACTCTCTCAGTGATTTGATGACGACTCTTTAAATACTAAATGAAAGTTACATTTAGCATATGTATGTATTAGTGTTTCACCATCAACGATCATGAGCTGAGTTTGTTTAATGATCGCTGAACACTTCCTATGTAAACTATTAATGTAATGTCTGAAGACAAGACTCGCACCGAAAAGAACTTATCGCTAAAATCAAAGACGAAGCTGATAAACAAGACAAGTCTACTCATGATCTGAAGCGGAATTCAGTGAAACCAAGACAAGTCTACAACGCACGGCAACTCAAGAACAAAGCCTCAACAATAGATGAGACTTTCATCAGACCTCACTGAAAAAAGACTACATCAACGATCGCTGATCATGAAGCTTGCAGTTGAAGATTTGTATGTGTTATCCTTTTTCACAAATAGTACGAAGGTACAAAAGCAAACCTGCTTTTGTCCATAATCGTACAACCACTCTGCCAACTACATTGTTCACCATGCGACCAAGAGCGTGTCTTTGACAAAAGTTAGAAGCATGCACCCAACGAAGAATTGACACGTGTAAAATACCTCAGTCATGCATTATATGCATGAGGTATAAATAGGAGTGATACCCTTCATTCTGAAGGGTCCTGAATCTCTTCTGTGTGCATCGTAGAAAACCATTTTCTACAAACCCCTTCTTTCCCTTTTCTAGTGCAAGAAAACTTGGTGATTTCTTAGTTTGTTTAGATTAGGTTTACCTATTTCTGCAACAAACTGTAAATTATGTTTTTGATTTTCTCAAATATCAATAAACAAATTTAAACTTAAATTTTGTGTTTGTATTCACCCCCCTATACAAACTCACACTTATAGAACCCCTTCGGGACCAACAAGTGGTATCAAAGCATATAGTTTAATCTCATAAACAAGATCTTGCTTAATCTCTTTTCCTTTCTATTCTTCAAATGACATTTAACACAAACACAAACTATATTAATAATGGTTCTCTTGCAAAACCTCCTCGATTCAGCAAAGATAACTTTAGTCTTTGGAAAAATCGAATGATGCTTTTTCTTGAAGGTATAGATCCCATTATGCCTCATTATGTTGAAAATGGACCATATGTTCCATTTGTCATAGGTATATATCCAATACACTCTAGTTATAGTAGACAAGTACTCACACTATACTTGGGTGATGTTTCTTAGATCTAAGAGTGACACTCCAGATGAAATCATTTCATTTGTAAGAAAAATGGAAGTTCTGAACAGTATGACGGTTTGCTCAATAAGGATTGATCATGGAACTGAATTCAAAAACAGTTCTCTTGATAACTTCTTTGAGAGTAAGGGGATATCTCACAACTTCTTATAGGTGAGAACACCTCAGCAAAACGGAGTCACTGAAAGAAGAAACAGAACGATCATCGAAGCTGCTCGATCTATGCTCAACGATTCTCATCTTCCAACTCAATTCTGGGTAGAAGATGTCAACACTGCCTTTTCACTCAAAATAGGTCGCTGATTATCAAAAATTTCAAGAAAACTGCATACGAAATTTTCCATGGGAGAAAGCCATCTATTAGCTTTCTTCATATCTTTGGTTGTCAGTGCTGCATATTAAACAACAGAGATACTCTTGAAAAGTTCGACCCCAAAGCTGACGATGGAATATTTCTTGGATACTCATCAGTGTCCAAAGCCTTCAGAGTCTTCAATAAGCGAAGACAAACTGTTGAAGAAATTATTCATGTCACCTTTGATGAATCCCGATCATCAAATTCTAAACCCACTGCTGAAAATGAAGAACTGAATCAGTGGATGTTTTCTCATTATGTTCTTCCAATTCAATTATGGGCAGAAGCTGTCAACAGTGCCTGTTTCACTCAAAATAGGTCACTGATTGTCAAAAAATTCAAGAAAACTTCCTACGAACTTTTCCATGGGAGAAAGACATCTATCAGCTTTCTTCATATCTTTGGTTATCAGTGTTACATCTTAAACAACATAGATACTCTTGTAAAGTTCGACCCCAAAGCTGACGATGGAATATTTCTTGGATACTCCTCAGTGTCCAAAGCCTTCAGAGTCTTCAACATACGAAGACAAACTGTTGAAGAAACTATTCATGTCACCTTTGATGAATCCCGATCAGCAAATTCTAAACCCACTGTTGAAAATGAAGAATTGAATTAGTGGATGTTTTCTCATTATGGGAACTGAAGCTTACTTCAATTCTGATCCTCAGGCTAACAACCTAATCGCGAATGATGATCCTTTCATCATTCCCAACATGCAAACAAGTGAAGTTGAATCCTCTTCATGGGTATCAGTTGTTCCCTTAAACACTTTACCTCCTTCCGGATCCTTAATGTAACACCCCGATCTTTGGAGGGTATCGATCTTTTAAGATAAATATGAAAAATAGAATTTTGGGTTGAATCCTAGATTTTATGGTCTTGTTGAATGGAGAATCCAAATACGAATCCAACGGTCCTTTCTGGAGCGAAAACGGAGCTAAAACGAAAAAAGTTATGGTCAAAATGGTGTTCAATACTATGACCCGTGACTATCACATGTGTCAATGTCGCTGGTCAATGTAGCGCCAGGGAACAGAAAGTGGTACCAACCCCGCAACTGTGACACGCGACTATGCCAAAGGGCATAGTCGCTGTGCATTGTCGCACGGGGGCACCTGGCCTATAAAAACGGGATTTTCACCCTTTTTCCTCATTTCACTTCACCCATTTCGTTTTTCTCTACCAAACCGAAATCATTCACCCCCAATGTCGATTTTGAGCCTCTAAGACCCCAAGAATCAAGATTCCAAGTGACCCTTCTTCATCTATCATGGTTTTGGAAGCTAAAGCTAGAATCCTTAAATTTCATCTCCCTCGCCAAAGTTTTCTAGGGTTTCATCCAACCCTTTTTCTCCTTTTTGAGGATTTAGAGTTTGTGGTTCGTTTTGGTAACTCTAAAGGTGTTTTGATTGGTTGATCCAAGTTGTGGGTAAGGCAATCTTCTCTTTTCTTCACCTATGGAAGTTAGGGTTTGATATAAGTTGAGATATTAATGTAAAATGTTTGGGGAATGATTTTACCTAGTCGAATATGATTATATTGATGGTTGGAACTCTTGGATCTAGGTTTTTGGAAGATTTGGCTTGAGGATTCAAGTTTCTTCAAAAGGAGCTCAAATTGGGGAAATCTCAAGGTGAGTTCAAGTTGCTTTGTGAAAACGTTGTGCATGCCAAAATGTCCATTTTCAAGTGTTTGTGTGTTTTACATGAAAATTATCTATGATTGAGTCATTTATTGGGTTTTGACAATTTGAAGTATTTAATCTTGAAAACATTATAAAACACCCACATTGGGATTTTTGAGTAAATGAATGAATGTATCTCAAGAAAAAATGTTAAATGGATTTTTGGGTACAAATGGGGGGTCTTTGGTAAAGAATGCACCTTAGTGTCGTTGGAATCCTGCATCATTGTTATTATGGGTCATTGGGATATATATATATATATATGATTCTGAATTGTATGGAAAATGATTTAATCAAATAAATGATGGGATTATGGATTTTATTATATCTTGGAGGTATGTGTTTGCATATATGACACCGAAATGCATTTTATTGTGTTAGTGACCTTTATTATTGGTCAATTGTATTGTTGAGCCCTAGGATTCAAGTGAGTCTTGGGGACTTTGGTCCAAGGTGAATTACTCTATGTCAAGTTTTGAGATTATATGCATTTGAGTCAATCTATTATTTAATTATATGTGTTAAAGATGTTGGACATTCTTTTGTGGGTCATGTAATTGTTTGACTATATTTGCATTGGATGCATAACATATGAGTCGGTCTTGTTTATGAGGTTGCATGAGTATTGCCGGGTTGGACTCCGGGACCCATGTTTTTTTGTATGACCTTAAACTTTTCAAGTAGGCACTAGGAGGGTTGAGTCCGGAGGTACTACCTTGGAGGTAGGCACTAGGACCTTCGCCGATTTGAAGTGGATGCCTTGGAGGTAGTCCTATGCGTGTCGGGCCTTGTGGTGGAATTCATGAGAATAGACACTAAGGTCAACCGTCTCTTGAGGTGAAACTTGTTGAGAAGTCATAGGAACCCTTGGACGTCTAGTCACGAGGTGTTGTATGATTAACGTTGTACGGTGGCATACTTATGTGTTCCCTCTACCCTCAATGGATACGGGTCTCCCCCGTTGTTGTCAATATTATAGTGAGTCTTGTGATATGCATGTTTTGATTACCGTAAGCCTTGTGCGAGTAATTATAAGTATTGACTTTAATATTGGAACCCCTCCTCGTATATTAAGGTTTGCTTGTGTAACAACCCAATTTCCAAATAGATAACAAATAACATACATTGCCTAACATCGTTACATAACAAAGATACATCATATATCAAATAAGGTCCCTTAGTCTTTACAATCCAAAATAAGATAATTCATTACAAACTTTTTCCCTAGTTACATTACATCATAACTACAAAACATGTCATGATCTTAAAAAATATACGCCTTCTCCAAAGCTATTCACCGATTACCCTGCTTACTTGTCCTTACTTGATCCACGACCTGGAATACATATTTTAAAAACAAAATGAGGGTTAGACCTAAAGGTCTAGTGAGAAAATCCCTGTTTCTTTGAAAATCCTTTGCACACCACCATTCACATAATACAAACACAATTACCAGTTATGACTCAATCATCATGTATTTTCCTATCTCATTCTCTTGGCCATATTAGTTGGTTGCAAGCCAACTAATAAATTAACTTTGATGTACGACAATTACAGCCAACAACGCTGTACGAATATTACAGCCAACACACCGGTCCTAAGCCCGACCAACGTATTCTCGTATAGTAGAATACTCATGTAAATACAATATTTCAATATATTATATTTCAGACATAAGCACATAATCACACCATCTATTAGATTTCCAATCCACACATAAATGTATTCCAGTTTAAAAACGTTTTAAAGTAAAACTCACCTGTTAGACTTATCAAAACGTTCTCCAAGCTTTTTCTCAAAACGACTCTGCTTTCACTTCAAGTTCACAGAATCTGTAACAAATCAAATACATAGTTCTCTTTACCATATAGAACACATAAGACTCTCTAGCAGGCTGAGAATCCTAAATAACCTTATTCAGTCCTCATTCATTAAACTATAGTTAAAAGTGTCTAAAATCTCAAAAAGTGACCAAACAGCCCAAACTTTCCGGACAACACAACCTTTCCGGACAACATGAACAATCCGGACAACATGACTTTTCGGACAACCTCCATAATCCGGACAACCCAACTACCCGGACATCATATCAATCCGGATACTATCCGGTAACTCATTTCACCCGAAAAACTAGTGAAAATAGAACTTACCCGGATAAAGAACCCGTCCGGACACCACCAACAAAACTACTCGGACACTATCAACAAGACTACCCGGACACATTCATACTGTGTCCGGAAACCCCTGTCGGTTTGTTCAATTTCGACCCAGATTCAACAGAAATCACTACTGGACATGAAATCGTTTATTCTACTCCGATAGAAACTATCTATTAGCAATTATACACATAATGTGTAAAGGAAACATACCTGAAATCACTTCCAAGTATACCAAATGAAGCCTTAACCTAAGTTTTCTTCTTTTCTCCTTTTGCTCTCAACACACACACAAACACCCACTGATCTTTCTGTTTTATGAATTATCTGAGTTTCTAAAAGATAATATCTACCATACTTACCATTTAAACCTTGTACTATTCATAATTGACCAAAATACCTTTTAACTTAATAATTACTCCAAACCTCCCCTACACATTCACTTTTAAAGTTAACTAATTCTAACGGAAAGGAAATTTAACTAACGAACTTACCCGGGGTATTACAGCTTGAATGACTACTCCCATGCTTGGGTATTTGGACTTTATTTATAATTACGCTTTGCGTGGGTTATCGAGTTGGTCACATGATTCGGTAACATATTATACGTATTTGGATTGTTTTCCATGTTCTTATGGGTGTCGTATTACTTCTCCTTGTTGGGGCATTTCAAATGATAGAGTTTTATTCACGTCCACCTTAATTGGAAACTTAATATTTTTTCATGCTCAAGTGTGTTTTGGATCTAAACCCATTATTGAAGAATGTTTCATTTTGGAGTTTTCGGCACAGGTTTTGTGTGCGTTGGAAAATGGGTTATTCACATAATTAATTATAATCCTTTTTGAAAATCATGATTTTGAGAGTCCTCGTTTGTTTTAACGAGCTATTTTAATCATGATAAAAACTCTTGAACTCACTTAGCGTTAGCCAAACCTTTTTATTTGTCGTTATGTGCAACAGGTTCCAGTTGGGCATTATTTCCAGTGACACTGGGAAGAGTTGAGAGCTAGATACGAGTTCAAGAAGTAAGTGGATTGGTGAAGTTTTCCGCGTTTTGGGGATAGCAACCTTGTAATGAGTTGAGTAGCTCCCGACCTTTATATCTTGGTGTAAGACTTAGGGTTTTGAATTATTGAAGTTGTTATGATTTTATTATCGAGGTATTTCTAAGAGTGGTTTGTATAAAGAATTTTGTCCTTGTTTGTTGTTAAATCAAAGTTTTTGTTTAGTTGCTCTTTCTAAAATTGAGGGTGTTACAAGTTGGTATCAGAGCATAAGTTTGAGAGATTTAGGTGTTGATTTTGAATACCTAGACTCAAGCTAGCGTTCTTTTAAGCAAATGAGGGTGAAATTGCACAATTAGGCACTTTAAGATAGTATATTTTGGGGTTGATGGAGTCACTAGAAACGAAAATCACATCTAGAGTAGCAAGAATGATCATGTACGGTACGCTCATAATTGCACCTGGCCAGTGTTATGGTGAGCCTACAAGTTACATGTGAGTACTTGTACAACTCTGATGTGATAATCGTTGGGGTAGCGAAGAAGCTTCTAAGCGAGTAGTCGTTAGAAGAGGTTGATGATTTTTGCAATTGTCGTTTGGAGTGCCAATAAGTATGATGATTACATTAAGTGGACCGTCTCGGTCGGAGTTGTTGGTTGAAGTAGGAACGTAGGCTTGTTGAATCGACCTTAATTCGAGGAGAAATTTGTAAGGTTAATCGGTGTAACTTCAGGTTATTGCCTTAAGATGTTTGAGTATCCGGATGATGAAAGTGTGACCGGAGGAATTTGAGGATTGTGGTTTTAAGACGTTGAGTGCCGACTAAATTCATGCATAAAATTTATTTTGAAATAAATTGCATCAATTGTTTCTTGTGTTTCAAATCGTCATGTGAATTGTGTTACGAAATCTTGAAAAAAATGTTTAGCACGCACAAGATTTTAAATCATGATTTTGAACATGCATGAAATCATTTTATTGCAAGTAATTGCAAACTTTGCCGGGGCTTGCTTTATTTCTTTTGTCCAACATTATTTTCGGATACCATGTTATCCATATGTTAATATTGTTTAAGATTTTGGACAAGTAACGACGACATAAGATCTTAACATTGGATCTCCTCAACATATGTTAAGGTTTGAACGAAGAGTTACTTTCCGCTATTTTGGTGTTTGAGTTTTATTAGGAATTTCATCCCATGCGGGTTTTCTTGCAGAGTTCTACTTTATATTGTACTACAACAAGTGGGAATTTGTGGAATTATGATATTTTGTCATAACCTTGTTTTATGCGGTTTGACTTTTGGGACTAAACTTTCGGTACCATTTGGTTGATTTGAGGCCATTGAGCTCCATTGAGTTTTATAGAGTTTTGTTTTACGATGTTTTGAGTCGCGTGGGTACAACTTTGAAATGTGCATGCTTTAATTATTATGTGTGTAGATTTATGAGTTATATTGAACATTTTGTCTCATGCGGGTTTCGTTGAGAAATATTATTTTATGCCGTAAGACAACAAAAATGGGATGGTTTTTAGAATTTTGGTGTCGCATATTTCTCTTTTGAAGATTTGTGTTAGCACATTTCGTTGCAACATGTTCAGTGTACGGATTGATTTATACGTGACGTGAGTAATGCATATAAGAGCACCCTGACAGTTTATCTTAATGATTTGCTTTATTCACTTTCGGCTAATTGATTCTTTTATCATCATTTCACGCAAATGCATTATATTGATCCATGGGTATGCATAACTTTGTAGCCGCTATTTTTGGAGCTTTAATATGCATCGTTTGTACGGTCCAAAATTTTGAAGTCGATTTATATTCTTTTAGGTGTCAACCAAAATTATAAGCGCTTACCATTTTCCTAAGTTTCGAGAAAATGCATTGATGTGTGTGAGTTTTGTCAGAAGGTTTTACTCCCATTAATTATTTGCTAAAGAGAAAATTTTGGAACTTGATTTAACGAATTTCCTCTTTTGAGACTTTGCATGGACTGCCTGTTACATGTTGTTTTATCTCAGGAAAACTACTAGGAGAGTGTTACAAGTTTGCATGTATATTCCGATTTGAAATTTCTTCACGATATTTTAGCTGATATTTTCGAATGATGAAAACACGATTGTTATTTGGCTTTAAACTTGGAATCGACGCAAATCATTTTATATTTTAACCAAAGTGTATATATATGTATATAGATCGTTTCGCCATTCTCTTTGCAAAATAAATTGACACGTGCGAATTTTGTGGTAGATTTTACTCCATGTCATTTTATGGTTAAAAGAAAGAATTTTTTGATTCGACGTCGTTTAAGTTTCTTTTCAAAGTTCCGTATGAATACGTTAGTTGCACATTATTTTAATGCCGGAAAATTATTTTACATTCATGACATAAATAAACCAGTGTTAGGTCCATAACGGTTCATTTTAAAAGTTTGATTTAACATACTTTTGCAATTGTCTGTAGATCGAGTAACTTTCAAATGATTTCATATGTGGGGTGAGTGTGCCCATTTTTGCACAACCACTGATAGCTGGTAATAGATTTTATACGTGCGATTAATCGTTATGAAAACGTTCGTGTTGAAAATTTCTATAAAATTTACGATTGGCATAATTGTTGAGTCTGTCACTTAAAAACCTTGAACTCATTAGGCTTGGGAAGGTTAAGCAACCCCGACTAAAGGTGATGGTGTATAGAATCCTATCAGTGGAAGGATGGGTGTTCCGACGCGTATTAGTACCATAAGTCGAGTGGTACCGTTTGCAAGGTCGACGTATTTTGTTGTGACGGACGGGTGAGGCCCATGGTATCTTATGTTAATAATAGGGGTAATCGTTCTCTTCGGCAACCTTGTTGTGAGTTTGTCAATTTTTCATAAAGGACGTGTAGGACCCTTTAGACACCATGTGGATAACCTCGATTTTATCGGGATGCTCGACGAATGAAACTCGTGTGTGTGGAGTTCTGCTGTGGTTCAAAGCTTGGTGTTTTGACTAGGTGTCAACTTTTGGATTTTGAGGTCAAGAACCGTTAGTGTAACAGGAGAGTTGTAGTCCAATTTTAAAGAATAGTGGTATCGATTGTAGTGATCTTAAGAAATTCAATTGCGATAAGTAAATTTAGTGGGATGACCTTCCTTGAGTGGTAAAAGAATCTGTCGATTGGATGATTGTTAATTGGATGTATTCTTGGAATTGTGTAATCGATGGGTCAGTGACGACCGTCTGATTTGGAGACTGATGGAGCTCGTTAGAATTAAGTGTCAGTCCAGCAGCGGGAACAATTGGCATTGGAGGCTTTGTTGGTTTCAGTAGTGATCAAACCTTGGGCTAATTGGAAGAAAAAGTTTAAGAGCATGTGGACATGGACTGATTGGGAGTCGGAATCCGTCGTTGGGGAAGTATGGAACACCTAAGGTTGGGAGACAACCGGAGTCATCTGGTTAGCAGCTACTCTAGTAGATTGAGCGTTCACCCGGACATAAGTGTAATGTACCTAAGTGGACATTGGTTGTGGGTATCCGCATGAAGTTTGTCATAGAAGTTCTGCGTGAAGAAATTTGGCTTTCAGCTGGAAGCTGAGGGAACATGGAAGGTGTTGAGTTCGATAACCGTAAGGGAACTACATTTCGAGGACGGGATCTCTTTTAAGGTTGGGAGGATTGTAACACCCCGATCTTTGGAGGGTATCGATCTTTTAAGATAAATATGAAAAATAGAATTTTGGATTGAATCCTACATTTTATGGTCTTGTTGGATGGAGAATCCAAATGCGAATCCAACAGTCCTTTTCGGAGCGAAAACGAAGCTAAAACGAAGAAGTTATGGCCAAAACGGTGTTCGGTACCTCTTGAACTATGACCCGCGACTATGATACGTGTCAATGTCGTTGGTCAATGTAGCGCCAGGGAACAGAAGATGGTCCAACCATGCGACTGTGACACGCGACTATGCCAAAGGGCATAGTCGCTGGGCATTGTCGCATGGGGGCACCTGACCCATAAAACGGGATTTTTCACCCCTTTTCCTCATTTCACTTCACCCGCTTCGTTTTTCTCTCCCAAGAACCGAAATCCTTCACCCCTAATGTCGATTTTAAGCCTCAAAGACCCCAAGAATCAAGATTCCAAGTGACCCTTCTTCATCTATCATGGTTTTGGAAGCTAAAGCTAGAATCCTTAATATTCATCTCCCTCACCAAAGTTTTCTAAACCTTTTTCTCTTTTTTGAGGATTTGGAGTTTGTGGTTCGTTTTGGTAACTCTAGAGGCGTTTTGGTTGGTGGATCAAAGTTGTGGGTAAGGTAATCTTCTCTTTTCTTCACCTATGGAAGTTAGGGTTTGATATAAGTTGAGATATAAATGTAAAATGTTTGGGGAATGATTTTACCTAGTCGAATATGATTATATTGATGGTTCGAACTCTTGGATCTAGGTTTTTGTAAGATTTGGCTTGAGGATTCAAGTTTCTTCAAAGGATCTCAACTTGGGGAAAATCTAGATTTAAATCTAGCAAGGTGAGTTCAAGTTGCTTTGTGAAAACGTTGTGCATGCCAAAATGTCCATTTTCAAGTGTTTGTGTGTTTTACATGAAAATTATCTAAGGTTAAGTCATTTATTGGGTTTTGACAATGTGAAGTATTTAATCTTGAAAACATTATAAAACATCCACATTGGGATTTTTGAGTAAATGAATGAATGTATCTCAAGAAAAAGTGTTAAATGGATTTTTGGGTACAAATGGGGGGTCTTTGGAATGAATGCACCTTAGTGTTGTTGGAAGCATGCATCATTGTTATTATGGGTCATTGGGATATATATATATATATATATATATATATATATATATATATATATATATATATATATATATATATATATAGCCTTAGGTTCAATAGAGAAGTGCAAATATTTAGAGAAGTAGAGAAGTAAAAAAACACGGGTCCGTTCATATATGAACGTTCATATATAAACAGTCATATATGAACGTTCATATGAACGTTCAGATATGACTGTTATATGAACGTTCATTTATGAACGTTCATATATGACTGTTTATATATGAACGTTCATATATGAACGGACCCGTGTTTTTTTACTTCTCTACTTCTCTAAATATTTGCACTTCTCTATTGAACCTTTCCCTATATATATATATATATATATATAAGGGTGGTATCAGGTACAAACCAAATAGATTGTACAAACTGTACAAACTCATCTCCACCAATCACGTAACTTGTTTTTTATATCCATAAGGGTATTTTAGGGCTTTTAGGATATTTTTAAATTTTTTTTTTAAATATATTATTTTACCCTTTGTAACTGGTAGATGAAAAACTAAATTCATCGTCCGACACCGACGACCGGAAAATATAGATTCATGAAGCCAAAATATAGATTCATGAAGCCAAAATATAGATTCATGAAGCCAAATTATATATTCATGAAGCCAAATTACAAATTCATGAAGCTAGATTGAGTTTGTATGGTTTGTACAATCCATTTGGTTTGTATTTGATACCCCACCTATATATATATATATATATATATATATATATATATATGGTTGTGAATTGTATGGAAAATGATTTAATCAAATAAATGATGGGATTTTGGATTTTATCATATCTTGGAGGTATGTGTTTACATATATGACACCGAAATTCATTTTATTGAGTTAGTGACCTTTTGTTATTGGTCAATTGTATTGTTGAGCCCTTGGCTCGTATTTGACTTCAAGTGAGTCTTGGGGACTTTGGTCCAAGGTGAATTACTCTATGTCGAGTTTTGAGATTATATGCATTTGAGTCATATCTATTATTTAATTACATGTGTTAAAGATGTTGGACATTCTTTTGTGGGTCCTGTAATTGTTTGACTATATTTGCATTGGATGCATAACATATGAGTCGGTCTTGTTTATGAGGTTGCATGAGTATTGCGGGGTTGGACTCCGGGACCCATGTTTATGACCTTAAACTTTTCAAGTTGGCACTAGGAGGGTTGAGTCCGGAGGTGCTACCTTAAAGGTAGGCACTAGGACCTTCGCCGCTTTGAAGGGGATGTCGTGGAGGTAGTCCTAAGCTTGTTGGGCCTTGTGGTGGAATTCGTGAGAATAGACACTAAAGTCAGTCGTCTCTTGAGGTGAAACTTGTTGAGAAGTCGTAGGAACCCTTGGACGTCTAGTCGCGAGGTGTGGTACGATTAACGTTGTACGGATGGTATACTTATGTGTTCCCTCCACCCTCAATGGATACGGGTCTCCCCCGTTGTTGTCAATATTATAGTGAGTCTTGTGATATGCATGTTTTAATTACCGTAAGCCTTGTGCGAGTAATTATAAATATTGACTTTATTATTGGAACCCATCCTCGTATATTAAGGTTTGCTTGAATGACTACTCCCATTCTTGGGTATTTGGACTTTATTTATAATTACGCTTTGCGTGGGTTGTCGAGTTGGTCACATGCTTCGGTAACGTATTATACGTATTTGGATTGTTTTCCATGTTCTTATGGGTGTCGTATTACCTCTTCTCTTTGTTGGGGTATTTCAAATGATAGAGTTTTATTCACGTCCACCTTATTTGGAAACTTAATATTTATGCATGCTCAGGTGTGTTTTGGTTCTAAACCTATTATTGAAGAATGTTTCATTTTGGAGTTTTCGGCACAGGTTTTGTGTGCGTTGGAAAATGGGTTGTTCACATAACTAATTATAATCCTTTTTGAATATCATGATTTTGAGAGTCCTCGTTTGGTTTAACGAGCTATTTTAACCATGATAAAAACTCTTGAACCCACTTAGCGTTAGCCTAACCTTTTTATTTGTCGGCATGTGCAACAGGTTCCAGTTGGGTATTATTTCTAGTGACACATGGAAGAGTTGAGAGCTAGATACGAGTTCAAGAAGTAAGTGACTTGGTGAAGTTTCTGCGTTTTGGGGATAGCAACCTTGTAATGATTTGAGTAGCACCCGACCTTTATATCTTGGTGTAAGACTTAGGGTTTTGAATTATTAAAGTTGTTACGATTTTATTATCGAGGTATTTCTAAGAGTGGTTTGTATAAAGAACTTTGTCCTTTTTTGTTGTTAAATCAAAGTTTTTGTTTAGTTACTCTTTCTAAAATTGAGGGTGTTACACTTAACTTCTGAAAACCCATCCGCTTCTCCTCAACAGTCAGTAAATGAAATACCATCTGAACCTCAACAGTTGATACATGATATTCTAGAAATCCACTCAGATCCACAATTTCAAGCTCCAGCTCAGAGATGGACGATGAATCATCCCATTGATCAAATTCTAGGTGATCCACACGCAGGTATTCAGACTCGATGCAACTCAGGTAACATATGTCTCTTTGTAAATTTATATCGCTTCTTGAACCTAAAAAGACCGATGATGCCCTCAGAGATCCAAACTGGGTCACTGCTATGCAAGAAGAGCTGACTGAGATTGAAAGAAACAAGGTTTGGAATCTCGTTCCCAGACCATCTGAAAAAACTGTTATAGGCACCAAATGGGTGTATCGTAACAAGTTAGATGAACATGGGACTGCAATCCGAAACAATGCTAGACTTGTTGCTCAGGGATACAGACAAGAGGAAGGCATAGACTATGATGAAACATTTACCCCTGTGGCCAGACTCGAAGCAATTCGATTATTCTTAGCTTATGCAGTTCATAAGGACTTCACAGTACATCAGATGGATGTCAAGTCAGCATTTCTAAATGGAAAGCCGAATGAGGAATTCTTTGTTGAACAACCCCCAAGGTTTGCTGACCCTAAGCATCCAGAATATGTTTATAAACTGGATAATGCTCTTTATGGTTTAAAACAAGCCCCTTGTGCATGGTATGATACTTTATCTTCTTACCTTATTGTTGAAAATATGAACGTGGAAAGATTGACAATACCATGTTTTTCATAAAGGTTAAAGGTCATATTATACTTGTTCAGATATATGTCGATGACATTATATTTGGATCCACTAACCCATCTCTGTGTACTCGATTCACTGAACGAATAAAGAAAGAATATAAGATGAGTATGATGGGTGAACTAACATAATTCCTTGGACTTCAGATTAAGCAAACCAATAAAGGTACATTTATTCATCAAGGTAAGTACGTTAAAGATATGCTGAAAAAGTTTGATCTTACTCAAAGCTCAGCAATGAAAACTCCTATGGCACCTCCGCTGACACTAAACAAGGAGCCAAATGGGAAACCTGTTAATGTCACTGCCTATAGAGGAATGATCGGCTCTCTTTTATATCTTACAGCTAGTCGACCCGATATCGTGTATTCTACTTGTTTATGTGCACGATATCAATCTGAACCCAAAGAATCACATGTAATCGCTGTAAAGCGAATATTCAGATATCTGAAGTGTACACCCAACCTAGGTCTTTGGTATCCCAAGGACTCAGGGTTCGATCTAACTGCCTATTCAGATAGTGATTTTACAGGTTGCAAACTGGATAGAAAAGCACCACTGGAGGCTGTTAGCTCCTAGGAGGAAAGCTGGTGTGTTGGACAAGCAAAAACCAAAACTCAGTGCCTACCTCAACCGTTGAAGTTGAGTATGTAGCCACATGTAGTTGTTGTGCTCAGGTCTTATGGATGAGAAATCAACTTATAGACTATGACCTTCAGCTATCAAAGATTCATATCTATTGCGACAACACTAGTGCCATCGCTATAGCAAACAACCCAGTGCTACACTCAAAGACTAAACACATTGAAATCAGATATCATTTTATCAGAGATCATGTGATGAATGGAGATATAGAACTTCATTTCATTCCCACTGACTATCAGCTCGCTGATATCTTTACCAAACCACTTGATGAGACAAGATTCAACTTTCTCATCGGTGAGATTGGAATTCTAAACTTTGACGAATAATCTTCAGTGGTCAAGTATTACATCAGTGATTAGGTTATATATCTGATATTCATCTCCTTATCTCTGAGTAAATGTTCTATGATAATCAGGTATGTTTTTCTATCTTCTCTCACTGAAGCTATCTTCAGCGAGATGTTTTCCAAAAATCTCAAACTTAATCATTCACTTTCCTTGAATGATTAAAAGATTTTTCAAAACTGAAACTCATCACTGACATTTCCTATCAGTGATTCTTCTGAAAACAAAATCTTATCACTGGCATTTCTTATCAGTGATATCTTCTGAAAAATCAAAGGACGTATTTTGTGACGTCATTCTTGAGGATAACCCATGGCACGTATTTTTCTGACACACATTCATCCGTTACTGTTAGTGCCAAAATTATATGATTGTATCAAGTTGAGGGACCTATTTTGTAATATCATAGAATAGGTATAAATAGTTCTTGTTAGCTAATTTCCTAGTTAGTTGATGCTAAGATCTTCATTGTAAACACTCTTTACATCTTGTGCTTACACTTTTGGATATTAATAGAGGGATGACAAGTGGCATACTATTGTGTTATTGATTACTTGTCTCTGGGATCACAATTGGTATCAGACCAAGCAATCAGATCAGATTACACAAGTTTTTCACGTTTTTTTAGAGAGTTCGACAATTTGGGAAGGTTTTCATTGATTTGGATCGATTCTGTGTTCTAGATGGATTAGGATTGATTCGTGTATGTTCTTGGAGTGAGTCTGTGTGAAATGATTCCGCCAATTCATCAGAATTCAAACTAGATTGCTAGAATTTGAGTTTTTTCGTGAAAAAGTGTCTACCTACTGTTTTGGGATCGAAGTACGTTTTCTGTTTGTTTCTTGGATATACACCATAAGGTAAAAGTGTCAGATACACCTTGCGCACCACCCTACCAAGTTTCAAAGAATTTGGAGTTGATTTGAGGAAAAACTTGGATTTTGAATCTGAGTTCATAGTTATCGCAGGCTTCGGTGTTCATCATTGTCGTACGCTTCAGTTTTGGTGATTATCGCAAGATTTTTATCACGTCCTTGTCGTGCGATAAAATTTAGAGATCTTTTTATCGCGCCTTTGACGTACGATAACGGTGAGTGAACAGTAGTTATCGTACCTCTGGTGTGCGATAACTAAGGTGACAAGTAGTTGTCGCATGTTTGGTGAGCGATAACCTTGAGACAAAATTTTATCGTGGGTGTTTTATGTGATAAAATATCTGAAAGGTTTGGTGTGCGATAAAATTAGTGGGTGTGTGATAAATTTTTCTGATCAAGATTGTTTAAAGGTCTTAGACAAGTAAAACACTATGACTACAAGAGATATGTTGGTCATTGGTTCTAAAGATAAGCCTCCGGTCTTATTTCCCAAAGATTTCAAAATATGGAAAGACCGGTTCATGGACTATGTAGAGAGGCAAGAGAATGGATATTGGATTGTAAAGTCATTAGAAGAAGGTCCTCTAGGAGTTGTTAAAAGTCAACCACTACCTGATGCGAATGGAGTAGTTGGACCGGAAGTTGTGGTACCTCCTGATGCATATGATGAAACTCAAACAAAAAGGTATAATGCAGATAAAGCTTCAAAGTCATTGGTTATGCAAGCCTTGACTGATGACATATATCAAAAGGTTGATAGTCAGAATGTGTCAGGAAAAGCAATGTTCGATGAGTTGGTCAAACTTTATCAAGGTTCATCAGTTGAAAAACAGATGAGAGTTTCTAATGCGATTAACAAGTATGAGAATTTCAAACAGAAGGAAGGTGAATCATTAGACAACACTTATAATCGTTTCACGACTATTCTGAATGAGTTGAACAGACAGAAGATCACAAAGTCAATAATAGAAAACAATGTTAAGTTCTTGAGTGTACTACAACCTGAGTGGAAGAAGTACAGTCATAGAATGAAACAACATGAGAAGTTACATGATCTTGCTTCACATGATATGTTTGAAATGCTCAAGCAAGATGAAGAAGATGCTGTTGAAAAGAGAGAGAGAAAAAGAAGAGGAGTGATAAGATAGAGAATAAAGAGGAAAAGAAAGACAAAAAGGATGAAAGAGTTAAAGATGATCCCATTGCCTTGATAACTAACAGATCTGGAAAACGTTCGTTCAGAAAGGAAAGAAGGGATACTGATTCAGAAGATGGTGGTTCTGAAAGTGATGGTCTAGATGAAGCAGAAAGTTTGAAGCAGGATATGATTCTATTGACAAAAGCATTTCAGAAGCATTTTGTTAAGAACGGGATCCAACAATCAGCTATATTCATCGGGTTCTAAGAATTTTGAGCACAAAGATCGTATAGAATCAAAAAGAAGGTTTGAGGAGAAGAAAGAAAGGATAAAATAGATAAGAAAAAGTTGGAAGAGCAAAAGTGTTATAACTGCAGGAAGCCAGGACATTATGCTAAGGAATGTCGGGTGCCAAAGGTAAGAGATTCTGGCTACTATAAAAACAAGATGATGTTAGCCATGCAAAAGGAATTTGGGAAAGCGTTACTAGCTAAAGAAGAGTACTAGCTCGACGAGACGGATGATGAAAATGTAGAGGAGACTACTGCTCTAGCCAAACTGTGCTTTATGAGCAAAGAGACTGAGGAATCTGAGACCGAATCAAAGTCTGAGACAAATGAGGTAGATTCTTATACTCTCAACAAGTTTTTCAAAATACAGGAACTTCAACAAACCAAGTTAAATGATTTAACTGAAAAATTAAAACGTTCAAAAGAAACAGTGCTTTTTCAAAGTCAAAATCTGAAGGAACAAAGTGTTTTAATTGAAACTTTGAAAAAGAGCAAAACATAATTTGACAATAATCAAGTGTATTTTAGAAGAAGAATGACTGAACTGTCAGAGAAACTTGAAAGTTCAGAAACTTGAAAGATGAGTTTGAAAAACTTTTGCATGCCCACAAAGATAGAAACTCAGAATTAGTTGAGAAAGCAAAAGGTCTGGAGGAAAAACTATATAAAATGAGTCAAACTGAACAGACAATTCGAATGAATAAGCCAAGTGAATTCAGGTATTTTAATTCTAAGTGGGGCTTAGGATATGACAACCCTCATTATTTGAGGAATGCCTTATCAAAAGTTCCTACTTTATATAAATTTGAATGGCTTAAAAATCCATCACTAGATCCTTTTTATAAGATCAAATGGCTAAAGCTTGATGGTGAAGATTATGAAGTTGACGAAGAAGTAAAAAGGAAAACAACTGTGAAAATGCAACTTCCTTTTTGCTATGGATTGGATATTAGGAAGGCAATGGAAAACAAAAAGACTTTGCCTAATGATTATTTCCAAAGCTATGTTGAAAAACCAAGGGAAA
Source organism: Saussurea involucrata (assembly GCA_033807775.1). Classification (NCBI taxonomy): domain Eukaryota; kingdom Viridiplantae; phylum Streptophyta; class Magnoliopsida; order Asterales; family Asteraceae; genus Saussurea; species Saussurea involucrata. The sequence continues at coordinate 91,410,137 of CM066325.1, forward strand.
AGATTCTAAAGAAAAAGATACCAAGGAAAAAGAAACTAAGGAAAATAAAGATAAACCTGTTTTTGAAGGTAAAATATATTTTCCACCTTTGGTTCTTGAACAAAAGCTTATTGATCTCGAAAGCAAGATTGAAGATATCAGAAATGATGACAATATTGCTTTTGAAATTGAGAAGGAAGTCATGTTTACTGTATTTTCAAATAGCTTGAATGAGCTAAAATCAAAACTTCAAGAAAAATCTGAAGAGATTATTTCAAAAGAAAAACATTCTTCAGATTCAGATGTTTCTTCATGCAAGGCTTTTATGGGAAATACAATGTTTAAAAGCATGCCACTTGATGACCATGAGGATACTGAATCTTAGGATTTAGAAAACCAATCTTTTGAAGCAACTCCTAAAAAGGTCATTCAACGGGAAGCTGAAAAAGAAAGTCGTAAAAAGTTCAATGAGTTTTTGTATCCAAAATCCTATGGTATTTTTCACACCACCGATGCTTTCCATGATGAGTTTGATATTGAGAATCCCAGCGTGGATAAAGGTAAAGGTATTGATGAAACACCTGTTCAATTTGAATTTAATACTAAACTTCCAGATCATTCTGATTTCTTAGTTAAGGAAGATGAACCTTAGAAGAATTTCTTCAAAGGTGAATCTTCAAAGTCAGATGAGAAAAGTCTTGTTAATGATTATTATTCAAATTCCATATCTAAAAGATCATTACAAAAAAAGAAAAGAAAAGCAAAAAGATCTAAATCTTTTCAAACTCCTAGTTCTAAAACTTCTGACTTTTACTCTTCTGGTGTTTCAGATCATAATCTGAGAAAGCCCAAAAAGCTTGAGTGGAGAGTAAAGAAGTCCACACAGAATGTGGACCAGACGAAATCATCCAATATTTCTTTCAAAATAATGAAAAACAATTCTGATTGATATGTAATAAGCTGTGTTATCTGATATGAATAAAAACTTGTTGTTGCACACAAGATTTACACATTACATCAATTGCTTAAAGTTGCTCATGATAAGATTTGTTGCTCATTTTGTGGTTTGGATGATTTTATCTGCAAAAATGATTCTTTTAACTGGTTTGGTTATGATATTCCTTGTACTAGAAAGTATTATTCTCAAGGAAAGTCTTTCAAAAACGAAAGTGGTACAAATTTCAACCATGTACCAACTCCTAACCCAAAAGGACCCATCTACAAATGGGTACCTAAAACACCTTGATATACTTGTTTGCAGACCAGTCATGTGTGGTACTTAGATTCGGGCTGCTCAAAACACATGACTGGAAGAAAAGAGCTGCTCACTAATTATGTAGAGAAAAATGGTGGTCGAGTCAAGTTTGGTAACGCAATACTCACCAATATTGGGCTATGGAGACATTGTGAAAGATAATGTCACGATAGCCAAAGTCAACTATGTTGAGGGTTTGGGACACAACCTTTTCAGTATTGGTCAATTTTGTGACAAAGACTTAGAAGTAAATTTCAAGAAGAAGAGATGTTCAGTTCAGACTGAAGAAAGAACAGAACTTCTAGTCGGCACTCGAAAGTCAAACATGTACACATTTGATCTTTTTCAACGGTCAAACCCAAAAATGACGTATGTTTGTTATCAAAAGCTTCAGTTGAGCAGAGTTGGTTATGGCATAGACGGTTATCTCACCTAAATTTCAGATATATATTGAGAACCTTATCATAGGTGATTTAGTCAAAGGTCTACCTGTATTGAAGTTTGATAGAGAAAATTTCTGCACTTCTTGCGAGAAGGGTAAGATGAAGAGAGTTTCTCACCCACCGAAACCTGAGCCAAGTACGAAGAAGGTATTGGAAATCTTGCATATGGATCTTTGTGGACCCATGAGGACTTAAAGTATTAGTGCCAAACGGTATGTGTTAGTGGTCGTAGATGATTACTTGAGATACACATGGGTGAAGTTTTTACGCTCAAAGGATGAAACACCCGAGCTAATCATTTCTCTAGTGAAAATGCTTCAAGTCAACCTACAACAATCGGTTCAGACTATAAGGTCAGATAACGGGACAGAGTTCAAGAATAAAACTCTAGATGATTTCTTGAAATCGTTGGGAGTTTCTTATCAATATTCAGCGGCAAGAACACCATAACAGAACGGGGTTGTTGAAAGACGAAACCGTACGCTACTTGAAGCCGCGAGAACTTTGTTATCGTATTCTAATCTTCCTTTATTTTTGTGGGCTGAAGCAGTATCCACGACATGTTATACACAAAATCGCTCGATTATTCACCGACGGTTTGGAAAAACACCATATGAGATAATAAACAATAGAAAACCAAATAATAAATACTTTCGTTCTTTTGGTTACAGGTGCATTGTTCTGAACGACAAAGAAAACTTGGACAAATTCAGTCCAAAGGCGAACGAGGGTGTGTTTATTGGATACTCATCCACCTCAAGGGCATACAAAATATATTTCAAGACTTCAAAAACGGTGATTGAAAGTATCAACGTCAAATTTGATGAGACAGAGGATTTGGATTCTGTACAAAGCAGTACAGAACCCGCAATCACTAGAGTTCTAGCATCTGGACAACTCAGTCCAGCATCCATCAAATCTGTAAAAGATCAAGCTTCTACTTCAACTTCTCACTTAACTGAACTTGATCTACTTTTTGAAATTTTTTATGATGAGTATTTTGGTCGTTCTAACTCATCTACTAATGTTCTTCACAGGAATCCTGTTGCTCAGAATGCTGAACAAGCTACTATGTCTGGTACATCTATGGAACAAACATCAACTGATACTGACGCAACAATTCCTGAGTCTTCACCAAATGCACAAGATATTAATTCTACACATACAGTACAACAAGAATCTTCTAATGATGTTTCTTCAACTGAGGCTGTTTCAAATGTTAATGAGCAGAACGATTCCAACATTCCTGAGGTATCATCTGAAGAGGTTCCTGAGGTCGTACAAATTATTTCAAACAATGAACAATCTGTGCCTCAACCAGAATCCACATTAACAAGTGAGCCAATCCTGGAAGAAGATCAGTCATTAGTAGACCCCAATCAAGACTCAATTTCCCCACACCCGCATTCGAAAAAGTGGACGTGAAGTCATCCTTTACATCAAGTAATATGAGAAGTGTCTGATCCGATGAGAACCAGATCTGCAACTGCCAACGAATGTTTGTTCGCAGTTTTTCTGAGTAATGTTGAGCCATCCACAGTTTCACAAGCCTTGGAAGACCCGTACTGGGTGATTGCTAAGCAGGAAGAGCAAAATCAGTTCGAAGCATTAAAAGTGTGGTGATTAGTTCCTCGACCCAAAGGGAAAAGTATTATCGGCACCAAGTAGGTCTTTAAAAATAAGAAAGATAAAGACGGAATAGTTGTAAGAAACAAAGCTAGGCTAGTAGCAAAAGGTTACCGACAACAAGAGGGTATTGATTATGATGAGATGTACGCTCCGATCACTCGATTAGAAGCAATTCATATGTTCATAGCATTTGCGACCTTTAAGAATTTTACCGTCTACCAAATGGACGTGAAGACAACATTCTTGAATGGCATCTTGAAAGAAGAAGTATGTGTCTCAACCTGAAGGCTTTGTAGACCAAGACAAACCGAACCATGTATACATCTTAGACAAAGCACTTTACGGTCTAAAACAAGCCCCTCGTGTATGGTATGAGGTTCTATCCACTTTTCTACTTGAATTTGGCTTTGATAAAGGTAAACTCAATACGACTCTCTTCACTAAACGTGAACAAGGTGACATTCTTCTTGTTCAAATTTATGTTGACGATATAATCTTTGGTTCGACTAACTCTTCACTATGTACTTGGTTCTCTAAACTATTGGTGACCAGATTCCAAATGAGTATGATGGGAGAATTAACTTCTTCCTTGGACTACAATCAAACAGTTCTCAACCGGAATCTTCATAAATCAGTCAAAGTATGTGTTTGATATCTTGAAGAAATTCAAGATGGAAAACTGTACGGCGATTGGAAGTCCAATGGCACCAGGTTCTAAGATCGGTCCCGATCCGGATGGTAAGGATGTTGATCTGAGAACATATAGAGGTATGATCGGGTCTTTAATGTATTTAACTGCTAGTCGACCGGATATTATGTTTGCCACATGTCTTTGTGCGAGCTTTCAGGCTAAACCGAAAGAGTCACACCTTGGAGCCGTCAAGCGCATCTTTCGATACTTGAAAGGCACACCCTATCTTGGTCTGTGGTATCCCAAGGGGACAGGCTACGAACTCACTGCTTATTCTGATGTTGATCACGGAGGGAGCCTGCTAGACAGAAAGAGCACCTCTAGCCATATACAGTTCTTGGGAGACAAGCTCGTGAGCTGGGCGTCAAAGAAACATAATTGTGTCTCAACATCAACTGCGGAGGCTGAATATGTAGTCACGGTGAGCTGTTGTTCACAAGTTCTGTGGATGAAGACTCAACTCATGGACATCGTGTTCAAATACCAGAAAATCCCAATCTACTGTGATAGCAAGAGTGCTATTGCAATCTCAGCTAATCCTGTCCAACACACCAAGACGAAACACGTTGATATCAGGTATCACTTTATTAAAGATCACGTTGAGAAAGGTACAATTGAACTTTATTTCGTCACAACTGAATATCAACTTGTCGATTTGTTCATAAAGGCTTTGGATGAAAAACGTTTTCATTTCTTGGTTTCAAAGCTTGGCGTGTTGAATTTGAAGGTTTAAAGTTTCTTTTATATTGACCATTTAATAGATGGAAATTTCTGGTTCCCAATCTAGATATTTTATCCAGATTGATAAACATAATTTGTTCATCATATTCTATGTCCAATATATGTTCTTTAAATTTTCATGATTCAGTTGTTTTACAAATTTGTGTTCAATTTGTTACATTTCATTTTTTGTCTTTAATTTTGTTTTATTAAGATACCTGTTTTCGTTTTAGGTGTGTTCATGATTTCAGGGGGAGTTGTTAGAAGTTACATCCATAATTTTAGGGGGGGGTATGCATAACTAACATGTATTGTAAGTGTATATATCGTGAGAATTCAACATGAAGACATCACAGTTAGTTTTCTTATTTGTTTTTTTAACAAACCCTAAATGATGGAAAATAATTTTCAAAGTCTTTGCACATTTGAGGGGGAGTGAAAATTTTGTTTTTTTAAACCTTGTGAGCTTAATCAATTAAAAGTTGGACATCTTTTAATGTGATAATTTTTTGGAATTATTGACTTTTTTTTGAAAAATGTCTAAGTGTTGGTGTTATCGCACAAGTCTTGCACGATAAACATATTTCATTGCATGTGCCTTATGCGATAACAAAGACACCAACTTTTATCGCATATGTATTGTGAGATAAAATCTCGATAATTTTTTTATCGTGCATGTGTTGTGTGATAAAACCTTGTGAATAGTGGTTATCGCACGCCTCGTGTTCGATTAACCTTTTACCCATTTTATCACGCATGTGTTGCACGATAAAATCTGGGTTATCGTACATTGTTCGTACGATGACTCTGACACATTGGCAGGTCAACCGTTGGACCACTCATTGTATGCCACTTGTCACTAACCCAAGGATTCTATATATAGAGCGGTTTTTCAAACCTGAAACTTTTTTCGAACACTGAAAACCCTCTCTGCCATTCAAAAGGTTTTGCAAGGATTTTTCGAAGATTGGAGTGTTTTCTCATCGCATTCCACTCGTACTTCAATCCAGGTTGGTATATTCTCGTTCATTCATCGATTTTTACTGATTTTAATAGACTGGTTGATATTTTACGGTTTTTATTCTAGGGGTTTTAGGGGTCTGTTCGTATTCTGCTTTTAAATCACTCATTGTGTTAGTGTTTGTGTCTGAAAATGATAAGATAGGTTTCTGTACTAAAAACGAGTCTAGGGTTCAAATATTGTAATCTAATTTTGCATTCCATAAAATCTGGGCTTCAACACTTAGTTTATATTCAAGTTTTCAAGATTATCGCATGCAACGTGTCTTCATATATTCATCTTTATCGCATAGCACTACGTTCATAGTTATCGCACATTTGTGCGACAAATTTTTGTCGCATATGTTCCATGCGATAACAACATTGTGCGATTACTCCTTTGATGTAGTGTGCGATAAAACCCAGACTTAGGAAATGTTTGGGAATTTTTTCCAAAATCCCAGTTTGAGCACCTTGGCTAATTTTTCCTCATACAGGATATCAGATGGCACACATTGGAAGAAATGATGGCAATTCATCAGATGAAGGTAATCCAATTCCATCTCACAAATCTTCTCATCCATGTGTGAATGCCAGAAATCTGGATGACGAACTCTTGCCTAGATCTGAACATTTGTAGTTGCAGGATAACAACTATACTCTTGATATGAGTGTTAACCTGGATTAAAAGGTTATTCTTGAAGTTCTGAAGGGCCATCCATTACGTATTGCTCTCACAAAGACAGTGATTGTGCCAGTTATCTATCTACAGCAATTCTGGAACACCATCCAGTTCCATCCTGTAAACGAGAGGAACCAATATTTCATGGCCAAGGTTGATCACTTTGATGCAAAGATCACCCTCAAGAGACTCCGAAATGCTTTGGATCTGCCAAGGCAACCTAACTTTGAAGATCTTATCTCTAAAGACGATCTGTGTCATGACATCATGTCACTTGGTTATCAAGATGAAACCTCTGGACCTCTAACCCGCTCGTCTCAATTTAAAAGAAAGTATCTGCCTAGAATCCGGTACACCTTGTTCCGCATACTGAATAGGTGTATGACCCCAAAGCATACCGGTCTGGACAAATGCAACATCGGTATTCTCCGAATGTTCCATGTTGTGGCGTTCAACAGACGGATAGATTATGCAGTATTAATATGGAGTGAGCTGATCGAGTTGGTTGGTGACAAGTCATAACTTGCCAAAGCCCGCACCTTTGTACCGTTCCAGAGATTCCTACAGATACTCATTCACAGTATTACGGAATCAAATCAAGAGATTCCCAGACGTTCTGATGTTGTTCATGGCCCGCAACAGTGGATGCACTTTCTGAAATTACTTGCACTGATTAATTTTGCTCATATTGTCGTTATACCTGAAGAGGTTTTAGCCTATGCTGACCAGCAGTCACCAATCATAGTTGAGTATAGGTTAGAAGATGTACTCATGGTCCTGCCAAAACCGGAGAAACCTCCCTAGGGTGCAAATCCTTTAGGTGGTGAGGGTCAAAATATTGAGCAGGTTCAAGAACTTGGGGTTCCTGAACGGGATGAGTTGAGAGAAAACATTGATGTGAGGGGATCCGGAGAAGGGGGTGTTGTTGTTCATGCATTTGTGGCAATATTCATTGATGAAGAATCCCTTGCTGCTGCAGATGATGATGATGAATCTTCCTCGAATTCTAGATATGATGCTTCTAAAGTAATTTCTGCATCTTCTACTTCCGATGACAATGATCCTAAAACAACTGAAAGAGGTGGTGATTCCAACAGTGACTCAAACTCTGACCATGATCCAAATGTACATAAGATACCGAAACATGTTGGCCCGAGACCACATGTAGAAAGTTCTGATGTTGATTCCACTTGGAACATCGAGAATATTGATTTTTCTGGTGGCATAAGGATGGATGAGGGAGTTACAGTTGAAACAGAAATAAATGTGAGATGTGACGAAGGGAGAAAAGAAAGTGCAGAGTGTGAGACAGGGTCTGAAAAACAAAGAATGATAGACCCTTCCCAAACCATTTCTAGTCGGGTAGACATATTTACTGTCAACGTGCGTTCGTCGCCGTTAGACATTGAAAACGACACAGTGGACCCAGTTATGCATTGCACAACCCCACTCATCCACTCATCAGTTTCTCAACAAACTAGTGTTTCAGTTTCACACGGGGATAAAGCACAAACACTATCGGCGACACACTCAGTGTCTGTCGGTATTGAAACAGATAGGCCGTTGCCCCTGCCATCGACTTCTTTTTAACGCACATTGAGTCTAGAGCCCTTTGGATTCACAACCTTTCCTAGTACACGTGCGCCGGTCACTTCTCAAATGGTGACACAATCTATTGGTAACTTTAATGCACCAATCGGAACACCCCTAGTGTTGCCGCCATTCGTTGGTGCTTCACGAGGATCGGGTGGAAGTCCTGTCAATGCCAACACCATGCCAGCATTAAACACAAGCCATGCGGTTGTTTCAACTATCATGTCAAGCGGTAACCTACGTGGTCCGCGTGTTACTCCTGCTAGAGCACAACAATTGAGAGCAATGATGGGGCCGCCTCCATACTATGTCACAGTGGAATTATTACACACGACGTTGAATTCTTTGAACGTTTCCTATCAAAATTAGACGACGGAGATGCAGAAAATCATAAGTAAGTTGTCGGAGGAGGTACAGATAGCAGTCAAAGGAAAATATGTTTTGGAGACACCTACTTTCATGCCTGAAACTACAAATCCTTCCCAACCACTCTCAAACACTCAATCTATACCCAATATTTCCATATCAACTCCTGGTACTTCATCTCAACCTGAAACCCAAATTCCTACACATGAGCTCAAATCCCAACTCTTAGCCCGTTTACTTGCACAGGAAGAGAACATTGATGCCGAAGAAGTTAACTTGGTTGGATTATTAAGGAAAGATGTTGAAGTTCAATCCCAAATGGCAACAAAGTCAGATATTCAGACTCTTCAACAATCTTTAAACCAACTTACTCAAGCTGTGACTTCAGGTTTCAAGGCAATCTCTGACATAGTTACAGTGTTGGAACAGTCATGTAAAGCTCAGGCTCAGTCAAACAAGAGAAAGCATGATCATCAGGATGATCCGATCACCATGAGGGGGAGAAGAGAGCCAGCATTGAATCAAATGTTAAAGCTGAAAATGTTAATATTGGGGGTACAGGTCAGATAGTTACTGATATACCGGAAGGACAGGCTGATGATACTGTCCAGAAAGTTGTAGATGATGTCACACCTAGGGTTGAAAAGCCTCAAGGTGGTGATAATAGAAATGATGAAGAGAGGATGGCAGATGAAATGATCCAAGATATTGTCTATATTGATTCGGAGGATGAACCGGACAGGACTAATTCTAAGATCAAAGAAGAGATAGATGATGTATTTGATGCTACTGGTAATGTGCAGACTGTGGATTCTTATTCGGATGATGATAATGATCAGGTGTTACAACAACAAGATGATCCGGTGATAGGTATTCCTGAAGTCAACATTCCTTTCATTCCTGATGGTAAAATCAAAGACCCAGTAATAGAAGCTGAAGTTAGAGTATTTCAAAGATTGGTTGATAATGAACCTAATCTAGCTGGAAGATGGCACATGATAAGAATTTTGACTCTGTTCCAAGAAGATGTGAGAAGAGACTTGTTTGTTAAAAATGTTCAATGAATTGATCTGGTGAAGATGTACTCCATTGAAAAGTGGCCTTCAATTCATCAGACTGAATTTCTGCATGTTATGAAGAACAAGGATCAAGACATTGATTGGGTTAGAACAGATATGTGGATTGTGAGAATTGTAAAGATTGAATATCAGAAGCTGCTAAATATGTGGTATCCAGAATTTATTATGTACAGAACTGATGGGAAAGAATGGTTCTTCACTGAAGCTGATTACAAGAGTCTAAATCTTGACGATCTTTTGAGCTTATATGACATATTGGCCCGTACCCCGGATAAGAAGAAAGATTGGTCAGAAGCTTTCCAGTCTGTCAAAAGATTCATGAAAAACATGGTAAAGTTCTCCTATCTCACTAACTTTCAAATGGCACTAGAAGCAGGTCAAGAGAGAGTTAACATTCTGAAACCCAACAAGAGATTGTCTAATATTCAAGGTATCTCGATCTACACTATCCTTGAGAAGCCAGAATTTGGCATTGTTTACTTTAATGGACAGAAGAATAAGAGGTTCTTAAGATTTACTGAAGTAAACAAATACAGTGATGGGACGTTCAAGATAATTCAGATTCAGCTTGAAAGCAAACTTAGAGTGGATGAAAAGGTTCATGTTAAACTGAAGCCAAAAGAGAGAAAGCTGAATGGCCGAGCCTTGGAAGCCATCAACAAAAGAAAGGAGTACCGGAATGCACTGAGACGTTTTGAGATCATCTTTGGAATCAGAAAGAAGTACATTGCTCCTGCTCAAGCCCAGTAGCCGCCTCAACTTTTGATACAAAGGAGGAGAATGTTAGTGCCAAAATTATATGATTGTATCAAGTTGAGGGACTTATTTTGTAATATCATAGAATAGGTATAAATAGTTCTTGTTAGCTTATTTCCTAGTTAGTTGATGCTAAGCTCTTCATTGTAAACACTCTCTACATCTTGTACTTATACTTTTGGAGATTAATAGAGGGATGACAATTGGCATACTATTGTGTTATTCATTACTTGTGTCTGGGATCACAGTTATACTCTCTAAGGCAAGAACAACTTTGAGCACTCAAGAACACTAAGAACTCGTACTTAAACCTTTGCAAATTTCAGATTTTTCTTCTTATTCTTCATGCACATTGTTAACAAAAACCACATTTTGATCTTTATTCATTGTTAAATAGGATCAAAAACAAGTTTTTCTTCTAAAAATCATATTCTTCATGATTTTTTTTCCAAAACCCTAAAAAGGTTTTTCAAAGTTTAAAAACCCTTTTCAAAACTATTTCTTTTTCATCTTAAATGTAAGTTACCATTTCTTTCTCAAAAAGGAAACCGGTAAACTACATTTTTCTACCATTTCCATCCTTGTTGAAAATTGGAAAACCTACCTTTTACCTTTTCTTTCCCAAAAAGGAAACTGGTAAAACTGCATTTTCATCATCTTAAAACTTTTAGTCTTAAACCTTCTATTCTAAGACACATTCTACATTTTCCATTTTTTTTCTTTCTAAAAACATAAATGGCCTCTCAAGCTGCCTTTTTCACCTGCTCCAAGAACGTCCAATTTGAGATGTCAGTGATACAGTTCAAGGTGAACAACCATCTTGCTCTACTAAACTTCCCAAAGTCGTAACCCTCCACCCACCTTGAGGAAGCTTCTACATTCCTCAATAACTCTCCAATTGCCTACGCTCTCATTATCTATACCCCCGCACACAAAAACCTTCTTCAATAGTTCTGGTATACTGCTGAGAAAATTGAGAAGACCCTGAAGTCAGGGAAGTAGGTGACAGTGATCGCCTTCGAGACTGAACATGACGAAGGGAGTATCTGTGGATCCCAGATTAGTGCAATAGATATGAAATCAGTAATCAATAGCAATAAACACGGTTGATTCAATACGTCATCCATCTCATTCATTCAATATGATAAACCATTCAGAGTGTTTTTACAATACATTTTACAATGGTTATGGATGATTAACCTAAACAATTAGGCTAACAAAACTATTTATACCCATGCTTAAAGCCTAAGGCCCATGGCCCATTAACTAGACTAAGCCCATTTAAGGTATTTACAATATTAACCCTCGAACTTCTATTCAATACAAATTTAACCCTAACAATCTCCCCCTTTGAATTGAAGTTCGATGTCGCGCCAGTTCGGAACGTATCTCTTTCAGAGGGCAAAAAGAATCTTGAAGCTTCGGATAGATTTGCGGAACTCGATACGGTCTTCAACAGTTTCCAAGGCTTCTCGAGTGTTATGCTCTTTAAGACTTCCCATAAATTCCTTCGAGATCAGCTCTTCTTTGGCAATTATCTCTTTCAATACGTCTCTGACCTTTAAAAACGTTCCATCGCAGAATCTGTCAACTGACTGAAGCGGAGAAACTTCTTTTCGTCCTGTTCATTGAGGTAGATTATTCCGAACTCTGATTCAAACAACATTGTGTTGACTAGGTACATCTTTAATTCAGGAGCTCGTTGATCGGGTTTCAGCTGATTTATCTTCTTCGACTTGTGTTCGATTCCCATCTGAAAATCATTAATGTAAGACATGGTGATTGTGAATTTCAGGAATCGTTTTATTGCTTCAAGTGCCTTTGTGATATGGATTGGTCAGATCGTTCGGGTTCGGAGGTCTTTGATGATAGCGTGGAAGTCGTTCAGTCTTAGATTCTTGAAGTCGGCTTCGGAGAAAGTCCATTCTTTCCCATCTTCTCTTTTGACGGTAAAGACTGGGTACCAGATCTTCAGAATGCGGCCTGACCTGATGTTGGTGACTTCGGTTATCTTATGCTTCGTTCGGACCTGACTGACCGGTTGACACCTTTTCATGACTTCTAGGTATTGTTTCTTGTTGGCGTCGTCGAACTTTGATATTCCAAGGCACAAGGTTGTGTCGAGGGGTCTTAACCTATGTACAAATAGATTCTTTAGGGAGTCTTCCAGGTAGGGAATCAGGATTATGATCTTCTCCCATTGTACAGGTTGTGGTGGTTGATCAGGAGCATTATCTGGTTGAGGAGATGTTGGTTGAGTAAGGGTAGAAGTCTCGGGTAACATTTGAGCGTATGCAGGCGTACTCTGAATGGACTGAAGAAGAAACTGATCATAGTCAAAGTCGTCATCAGCTTCGGTCGGGAAGATAAGGTTTACCTCATAATTTATTGCACTTGCGGCTTTTTCGTGTCATGCGTTCTCGGTTTTCGGGTCCACTTCTGACTCTAGATCTATCATTTCAAATTCTGGCCGTTCCATTGCTGTGAATTCGATCAGTGGTTGTTTTTCTCCCTCGGGCTTTTCAACCGTTGGGTCTTCTTCATCTGAAATGTCCATATCGACAACCATGTCGACTAGACTTAACTGGTTTTGTGGCTAGTCTTCTAATGGTGCCACAGTTGATGGTTCTGGTTGAACCGCTAGAGTAGTATCGATGGTGATTGGCTCAGACTCGGATAATCTTTAGCGCTTGTTCTCCCCCTCACGGTGATCAGGATCATCCTGGTCATCGTAAGAGCGCTTTAGTCCGCCAACTTTACCTTTACAAGTATCTTCGAGTGAGGCGACCCTGTCGGACAAAGTTGAAAGTGGGTTTTGAACGTCCTTCAGGGTCGAGTCAAGCTGGTCTAATCTGGTGTGGAGTGGTGCTGGAGGAGTGGTAACCTGTGACCGAAGTAAGGAAATCAGATCGACTTCGGTTGAGAAGTCAGAGTTAGAGTGTTGGAGCAGTTGAGCAAGGAACATGGTTTTCAGATCGTCCATCGAGTAGGATGGCTGAGCAGTTGATGGTGGAGGCATTGGTGTGATTGCTGTTTTGACCACTTTCTCCTTTCCCTTTAATAGGCTATTGACTTTATCCAGTTCGGTCTTAAACTCCTGGGTCGGTGCTTCCCGGACTGCCTTTAAGGCGCCGTCCAAATATTTCCTTGACACGAAGTCGGGTAAGTCACCGTCGGGATCACTTAGATTTCCCTTTGAGGTCACGACTGTTGAATCAACAGAAGTGCCACCTACGTTCACAGTTGGCATGAGGATAGCTGTGGTAGGATTTCCATCCGATCCTTGTAATTCGTACAAGGGCAGACTTACTACAGATGTTCCGATCGTTTCACTCAAATCACCGATAGTAGCAGATGTAGGTACTTGTGTCTTAGCCAAAGAATTTATTAATTCATCAAGAGGCTCTAAACTCGATGGTACACTGAAAGAAGGCGAGAACTGGGGCAGTTGTTCTCTATTTTCAATATCGAAACTCTCCGAGTGAGAGAACGATAGATTATGTGCTAAGTCCCTTGAGAATGTGAAACAAGGAACTGTTGAGAGTCACTTGAGTGGCTCGGGAGGTTGTGCAATTGCTTCGCTAGGTCCACGAAGGCTTCTTCAATATCTCGTCCCAACGGATGAGACGAGATAGTAGATGTGGCTACCTGGGCGACTCGGGATCGGTTTCGCTCATTCTTTTCCCTATTGAGTAAGCTAGATCTCTCATGGTTCTTTTTAGATCTCCATTCTCTTCGCCTCACCTGTTCCAGATTTTCAACTAATTCTCCCTCCTTTCTCCTTATGTCTCCCATATTCGGCTCAGGGTTAGGGGTTTTGGAGTGTGTGGGTGAGGTAGACGGAGTTTCCTCGATCATTGGTGGGCGACGTCCGATACGGGCGGGTATCTTGGCTAGTTGGATGGCTTGATCCGTATCAGATTCGGTGCTCTCAGAATCCAAGGCGCCTGTTTGGATGACCGGGGATAGTGGTTCAGTTGTATCGGTTTCGGGTCTTGATCAAGTAGCGGGCCAGTGACGACCGGGACCTCGTGTAGGGTAGTCGACGGTCTGGCATCATCGGTGGTACGGGTGGTTGAGGTAGTATGGGGGGAGTAGGTGGTCGGCTCCTAGATGGTCGAGAAGGTTGGCTTGAGGAAGGTCGGGTATGGCTAGTACCGGCACGCGAATCCTCTGCACCTGATAGGCGGGTTTACACCCCCCTAAATCTAACCGCAAATGTACGGTGTCGAATCAAGTAATAACGTACGGCAAGTACGAGTATCGAATCCACGGGAACTAGGAACTAAGTATCACAATTACTATAAGCTCTATTAACTGAACTATCGATAATTGAATGGTTGGTATTAAACTACTTAAATGCGAGAATTAAATCAAACACAAGACAAAACAGTAAACAGCTTTGGAAAATCAGATAGAGAAAACAGTTGAGGGTTGGAAATCCAATGGTTCTCGCATACAAATGTCTGACTCAATTCAAATACCAGTTATTCCTATCAATGAATACCCAATCTTTATCTAATCAATGTTCTTTCTCAAGCTACAACGATTTTATGTGCAAAGTATGGTTCGTTTCAAGCAACCGTGATTTCTATTTTGAAAACATAAGTTTTATCTTTCGATCTCAACATATAGGGTTCAAAACGCATTAAGCTTAAGATTCAAACGGGACTAAGATTTACTCGGTATATCTCTATCCTTTCTTAACTTAGACATGCAATTCCTAATTCTACTTCCCAATTACTTCTCTCGAACATAAATTGAAAGCAATAAAACAATTGTAAGGTAGCTAATCTCACAAAAGCATTAAACACCAAATTGCATTCATTCATTAAAATAGGAAAACTGATAAAGGTCTCAGGTCATCTGTTTACAAGCTTAAACCACATTCATTCCAACCCCCAACATGAACCGGTTAGTTCATGTCGGTGGTGGATTCAAACGCAATAGAAAAAGATGGAAACAAGTATGTAAACATGATAATCGTGGCAACTGTAAATGGAATGGTTACTTCCTTCTATCGTGCTCGTCTCTACTTCGCGTGATGAACGTGTATCTGATCCTCCCTCTATCGTGGCTCCAATGGGTGTCACTCGGCTCTGAAAATCGCCCCCGGAACTGCTCTGGCCGTCGTGTGAAAGTTGCGTCCGAATGAATGACCTAAATCCCGAAATTAACAACTTAAAATCGACAAACAGTGGGTTACGCGACCTACCACGCGACTTGCAAGTCGCGTGGCAAGTCGCGCGTATGCTTTTTGCTGCGTGGGTCGATTTCTGGTTCGCGGATCGGGTCCTGGTTCGGTTGCGGGTCTTGGGCTTGACTTTTGGGCTTCCGTTAGGCTTCGTTTTGGGCTCTTTTTAGCTTCTTTTCTCGATGATTGCCGCCTTTTAGATATCCTGTATATTTCACTAGATAAAACCATAAAATTCCGCTTTTCTACTTGAATACAAGCCAATCTCATTGGTTTGAGAATTGAAAATAACGCCAAAAAGTGGCGTTATCAACAACCCCAAACCGAGCGTTGCTTGTCCCCAAGCAAATTAGCGATAAAAATAGAATAAAAGCACACAGTGAAATAATAATGACTGCACAATTCCCAATCGGTACCAAGTGATGCATCGGTGATTTCCCATACCCGTGAATATCTATCTCACTCTCGCCTCATCTATATTTTGTTTGATCTATGACTTTCCATTGGGAGTTGAACTCGTGACCATTCCGATTACATTAGGGTTAGACTAAGTCCAAACATATTAGGAAAAATATTTCGCCTCGACCCTACCTCACGGGATACTCTCTTTGCACTCGAACCTAGGTTATCGCTCGTGTTGTCATGTTTAAGGAGGTTATGTACAAGAATACTCAAATTATTACATGACAACTCTAAGTAAAGACGCACAATTGTCCAAAACTTTGATCTCAGAAGGAGTCAAGTAGCAAGACAGGGAATATCGATAAAGGTGGTCATAGACTCTAATCACGTTTTCCAAAAGATCATTCAGGTCTTTATAAGGGTTGTAACGGGGCTCGGGTTAAGGCTATGCAACGAAGGGTAAGAGGATCAAAAATCCTTGGCGTGTCAATCATTGGCAGTTCTGAACTTTTCTACTTCAACCTCTATCATTTGGCCCTCTTTGTCACTATTGGAGTCGCTTTGACTCTCTTATTCAGCTGCTATAAATACTATCTGACTAACTATTTTTTTTTTGTTAGGACTTCATTGGTCCTCTTTATTTGATTGGGGCAGCATTGGCCCTCTTTTCTATCTTTTCTATTTCTCGGGTTACATTGACCCGTTTTATTCTCATGACTGGCATGTTCTATTCTTTTCTGCTCTATCTTTCGTAGTTCATCACTGCCTTTGATTTACACGTTTTCGGATAAGGGTTGGCTAAGGCTTTTGGCTAATGGGTTAATGATGGGTTTAGAAACGAATAGGGTGCGTGTTTGGCTGCAAAAGGGCTATGGATACACACAAAAGGGTGAAAGGGAATGATAGCTAAAATGGTTAAAAACAAAACACATAATGCCTGGAATCATATCTTAAGGTCCACACGATATGGTCTACTATACCCTTACCCAGTATCCCGAGGTTCGTCTTTGCTACTCAATGCAATAATGTAGCGAGATCATTCTACATTCACGACAAGGGATTCGAAAAAGTGTATAAGAGTTAGGTGTATGAATCCCTCGAAATGAAAAACGTCTTTTAGGCTCAAAACTCACTATCGGGTGGTCTCCACTAATGTCCCTAGTCATGTCCTTTCCCAGTCTTTCCCTAACGGTCACGTCGCTATCACAAGATTCTTCCCACAATGGTTGGTCTCAATCATTCAAAACAAAAAATTTAGCTACTATGATCTAGACACTCAGAAGTGCAGGAAATCTACGTGCATAACTTGGGCCCGATTGGGCAACCCCAAACCTTACCCACACATTGTCCCCAATGTGCAAGTAAAGTCGTAGGTGATGCGACTCGAATCATTGTGCAGTTATTACAGTTATCAAAAGGACGGGCAAGGCATTACAAAACATCAAAAAGAAATCCCAAAGTTTCTAATATGGGCACCCCAAACCTAGGTCGTGGCCTAGGTTTTCCAAATAAAAGCCAACCCCAAACCTCGGTAAAACCGAGGTTTGCACAGGGTTAAAAGTGAGTGTGTAGATGTGAAAGATGAGGCACCCCAAACCTAAGTGAAACTTAGGTTTGTGGCATCTCGCTTAACTAATAAAGACCATACATCATACACCACTCGTTAAACAGACAAAGTTGAGAGCGTACCTGTTTTGCCCGGATGAAGGAGGATTCTTGAAAGGTTGAGCATCAATCGGAGGAGATAGGGAGAACATGCAAAACAAAGGAAATCAAAGCACAAGACAAAATGCAGGAAGATGAAACCCACAAAGCAAGAAAGGAAACAAAAACTGCACGAAAAACGAACAGGGGACACCCGCGGTTTGCTGTGCGGCTTGCAGGCCGCGCCACATCGCGCGTAACCCACTGTTTCACAACAGTTAGAGGAGTCCCACGGCTTGACACGCGGCTGTTCCAGCTATTTTTGATTTTTCGATTTTTATGGTTTTTCGGAAGTAAAAACACACTCAAACTAATAATAAAAGGAAACAAACCTTGGTGGGTTGCCTCCCACCCAGCGCCTTATTTAAAGTCGTGGCACGACTGTGCGGTTTTCAACTTGGCTCCGTATCCGCTGACTCGAACCGCCCACACTTGCGGTTCTTCGCGGATTCTTCTATCTTCGGTCTTCCATGACCAGCTCCGGATCCTTCTTCTCTTCCAACTCGCACTTTCTCAAACATTTTGAACATCACCTTCTCGCCGCCAACTCTGAAGGTCACCTCTCCTTCTTCCACATCAATCAAGGCTCTACTCGTGGCTAGGAAGGACCTTCCCAATATCAATGGGACTTCTTCGTCTATGTCTATCACTACAAATTCCACCGGGAAGTAGAATTTACCGACCTTGATGAGCACGTCTTCTACGACTCCGTACGGGTATCTGATTGATCGATCGGCCAGCTTTAGCGTCATGTACGTTGGCTGCACTTCACCCTGTCCGAGTTTCCTAAAAACAGAAAGAGGTATCAGATTAATACTAGCTCCTAAGTCACATAACACTTTATTAAATTTAAACTCCCCTATCTGAATAGGAATAGAGAAACTCCCTGGATCTTTAAGCTTCGGGGGAAGCTTATTCTGATAGTTAGACGAATTACCTGGTTGTTGTTGAGGTTGACCCCATGAAAGATTAGGGTGCTTTTTCCACCCCTCATTGTAAGTGTTCGAGAAAGGATCGTTCCTCGGTTGGTTCCGGTTTTGCATATATTGGACTTGTTCGGGTGCTTCCGGGCTACCTTTATTCAGATGATTTGTGATAAAGGCTAGTTGAGCTTTCAGTTCATTCAGTTCATTACTTTCCTGCACACTTGCTACCCGTCTCACGGCTGATCTCGGGGTGGAAAAACTATGCTCGGCCAGGTTCTCGATCAGCTCGCATGCTTCTTCATAAGACTTGTCCATCAGTGCTCCACCCGATGCGGCAGTGATATCGTTTTTGAACTGCGGGTGGAGTCCACTATAGAAGGTCTGGATAATTACCCAGCCGTGTAACCTGTGGTGTAGACACTTCTTCAACATGTCTTTATACCGCTCCCAAGCCTCATATAACGTCTCTTGGTCCCATTGAGTGAAATGGGTGATCTCGGCCATTAACTGCGCGGTTCTTCCCGGTGGAAAGAATTTCTGAAGGAAGGCTGCCTTCAGTTGCGCCCAAGTGGTGATCGAGTCTGGTTGATAGGCGGGTTTACACCCCCCTAAATCTAACCGCAAGTGTACGGTGTCGAATCAAGTAATAACGTACGGCAAGTACGAGTATCGAATCCACGGGAACTAGGAACTAAGTATCACAATTACTATAAGCTCTATTAACTGAACTATCGATAATTGAACGGTTGGTATTAAACTACTTAAATGCGAGAATTATATCAAACACAAGACAAAACAGTAAACAACTTTGGAAAATCAGATAGAGAAAACAGTTGAGGGTTGGAAATCCAATGGTTCTCGCATACAAACGTCTGACTCAATTCAAATACCAGTTATTCCTATCAATGAATACCCAATCTTTATCTAATCATTGTTCTTTCTCAAGATACAACGATTTTATGTGCAAAGTATGGTTCGTTTCAAGCAACCGTGATTTCTATTTTGAAAACATAAGTTTTATCTTTCGATCTCAACATATAGGGTTCAAAACGCATTAAGCTTAAGATTCAAACGGGACTAAGATTTACTCGGTATATCTCTATCCTTTCTTAACTTAGACATGCAATTCCTAATTCTACTTCTCAATTACTTCTCTCGAACATAAATTGAAAGCAATAAAACAATTGTAAGGTAGCTAATCTCACAAAAGCATTAAACACCAAATTGCATTCATTCATTAAAATAGGAAAACTGATAAAGGTCTCAGGTCATCTGTTTACAAGCTTAAACCACATTCATTCCAACCCCCAACATGAACCGGTTAGTTCATGTCGGTGGTGGATTCAAACGCAATAGAAAAAGATGGAAATAAGTATGTAAACATGATAATCGTGGCAACTGTAAATGGAATGGTTACTCCCTTCTATCGTGCTCGTCTCTACTTCGTGGGATGAACGTGTATCTGATCCTCCCTCTATCGTGGCTCCAACGGGTGTCACTCGGCTCTGAAAATCGCCCCCGGAACTGCTCTGGTCGTCGTGTGAAAGTTGTGTCCGAATGAATGACCTAAATCCCGAAATTAACAGCTTAAAATCGACAAACAGTGGGTTACGCGACCTACCACGCGACTTGCAAGTCGCGTGGCAAGTCGCGCGTATGCTTTTGGCTGCGTGGGTCGATTTTTGGTTCGCGGATCGGGTCCTGGTTCGGTTGCGGGTCTTGGGCTTGACTTTTGGGCTTCCACTAGGCTTCGTTTTGGGCTCTTTTTAGCTTCTTTTCTCGATGATTGCCGCCTTTTAGATATCCTGTATATTTCACTAGATAAAACCATAAAATTCCGCTTTTCTACTTGAATACAAGACAATCTCATTGGTTTGAGAATTGAAAATAACGCCAAAAAGTGGCGTTATCAGCACCGCCCGCTCCAGTTCCCCTCACAATATGTTCTCTCAGCACGCCCCGTCCGGGAGCCCCAGCTACCCGGACTCTACCTCTTCTTGTTCTAGGACCCTTGCGTCTCTCGGGCCTAGCTCCTCAGGGAGGTCCCTTCGGCTCTGGCTGGACCATAAGAGCACCTAGCGCTTGCCTATAAGCTATCACACTCGGTGCTTGCGGATTCGCGTAGGCCAGCAGGGCATCAAGTATACGCATGGCTTGTGCGTTGGACGGGTTACGAATAACAAGATAATTGAGGCTGAAAGTAGGACATACCGGGTGATTAGCGCATCGTATAATGTCCGGGTTAGCGTCCATATGCTGGCGGATGGCAAGTTGTAAGAATCAAATGTACGGGATGAACTTGCGCTCTTTCGTTCCGCCGTTGTCTCAAATGTTCTTCACCATTTCGTGCCAGATGATTGTGGAAAAGTCCACGTGGCGATTGTAAACAACGGCATGTACGAGGCATAGGAAGTTGCCGGTGTACAGATCGATACCTTTCCACCTTGAAGAGAGGCACCGGTTCAGGCTTGTGAAGAGGGTGTACCATAGTGGTTCCAGGTACTTGCGGTTGAAGGCAGATGGGCGGTTCAGCGCACGGTTATACCCCAAGGCCCGAATCTCGGCACAAAGGGTGTCATCCTCGATCGCAGGATCGAAGGCAGCTTGGCCTTCAGGAGTGACTTCCGGTAGGGATAAGAGTCGTCTGAATGAGTCTGGTGTGAGGACGAATGGATATCGGTCGATTGTAGCTTCAATCCTCTGAGAGTTGTTGCCGGTGACCAATCGGATTGTGTTCCAGACTTGTTGCACGTAGAGAACCGGGACGTCGGTGGTCGTCGTGAGTGCGTGTCGGAGTGGGTGGCCGAGGAGGATGTCCACGACCACGCGGTGTTAGGGTCGGAACTCCGCAGCATCGAGGTGATGGTTGTTGCCCTCGATTTCTGAGATGTTATCGGGTGAGACTAAGGCGTTGTCAGCCGCCTCGTCAATGAATTCCTCATGGTGTTGGTCACCTTGGTGTTGTTGTTGATCAGCCATTGAATACCTGATAGACACAATGTTAGTATTTGACTGAGAGAAATGTAGCAGTACGTACCTTGGCGATGATCGGCTCAATTTCATAAAAGTTAGAAATGTGGCAGTGAGGCAGGGTATGAAATTGGGCAAAGTGACTGGACAAGTATAGAGTCCGGATACAAAGGGGTGTCCGGTAAACAAGGGTGTCCGGATATAAGGGTTACCGGATAACAAAGTTATCGGATACCTTTAGTAACCGGATACACCAACTTACCGGATCAAGGGAGTATCGGACACTATATTAAGCATAAAACATACCGGATAAACAATACTTACCGGACAAAACAAGGTGTCCGGATAAAGTTGAACTTACCGGATGGGGCGGTTACCGGACACATGAGACTTACCGAACAAAAGGGCTTTCCGGACAACTAGGGTGTCCGGATGATAGGACTTACCGGATAGAATGTAAGTTACCGGATGTCTTGAAGGTGTCCGGATTAAATCGAATCAACCATAGCAGTTATCAAAAACCAAATCCAACTTAACCAATACTATGTGTTCGTGTGCAAGAGTAGTTTTCGACAAAAGAAGAGCTAGAAATAACCCCAAAACACGGTGGAATACGAACCGACAAGGGTTCGGTCACCGAACGATCAAATCGAACGAGAAATTGATCGTGTGGGAGTGCGATTGAAGTGCGGTTGTGATGGAAATGCATATAAGAGAGAAAAATGTGGTACATACATGTGATTGGAGTCGAAAATCGAAGAAAACGAGTGATTTGAGAGAGGTCACAATGAGAGGGTTTTGCAATAGTTTTCGGGAAAAAAATCGAAAAAGGAATGATCCGGGTATATATAGGGTCAGGTTACCGGATAGCTTATCCGGAAACTTACCCGGTCCGGATTGGGTGTCCAGATAGGACGTCCGGATAGGTGGGTTTCCGGATGATCCATCCGGATACCCTGTCCGGGTACTTTGAGGAATTTTCAAAACAATGACCCTAAGGTTTTGCAAACCAATGTTTTCTCTTCAAAAACAGTTATGGGACTTTCTAAACAAACGCTCCCCCTCAGAATGTGCACAAAAATAATTTGCTCCCCCTCGGATTGTGCATGATTTGTGCATTTTGAAAAATGAGAACAAAAAAAAGTTATAATGTGAAGAAAAAGTGTGTGACGCTCCCCCTCAAACAAAGAACGGACTTACTTGGTGCATTCTTTTGGATGTGCTCCTCCTGAACACATGAACAAACTTGTGAAAAGCAAGTGCGGTACGAGAAAAACATAATAGACGAGAAAATAAAATTAAAGGAAATCACAACCAAAATGTAAAGCAAACAAACGAAATCTACCTAATAAATACAGAGGTTTATTTAGAGATGTGCGCGATATAATTAGAATACATAGACGAGGAAGTGTGTACTCGATCATCTGGAGATTAGACACCAGATGAGTAATAGACAGTTCCACGTACTTGTATGGAAATTGTATCGGGCTCATATACCTGTTAAACCTTCAGATTAAGCATACCAAGCTTGGACACTAGATAGTTAAAGCGTTTTTCATCCAAGGGTTTTCTAAAGAGGTCTGCAATCTGATGTTCTGTATTAACAAAATAGAGTTCAATTGTACCTCTTTCGACGTGATCCTTAATGAAGTGATACCGGACGTCTATATGCTTCGTTTTAGTGTGCTGAACCGGATTGCTAGATATTGCGATCGCGCTCTTCGAGTCGCAGTAGATGAGCACCTTTGAGTAGAAGAATTTGTAGTCCTTGAGCTAGGTGCGCATCCAGATCACTTGAGAACAGCAGCTCGCGGTGGCCACGTACTTCGCCTCAGCAATAGATGTTGAAATGCACTACTGCTTCTTGGATGCCCAGCTGACTAGACTGTCGCCCAGGAACTGCACATGTCCCGAAGTGCTTTTCCGATCCAGCATGCTGCCCGCGTGGTCCGCGTCCGAATATACTGTAAGCTTGAAACCTGTCTCTTTTGGGTACCACAAGCCAAGATCAGCAGTACCTTTTAAAAAACGAAATATGCGCTTTACATCAATTAAGTGAGACTCTTTTGGTTTTGATTGAAAACGGACGCATAAAAAGGTTGAAAACATGATATTCGGTATATTCTCCGTCAAGTACATTAAAGAGCCTATCATCCCACGGTAGGTCTTGGTGTCCACATCCTTTCTGGTAGGATCGGTGTGTAACCGCGTACACGGAGACATTGGAGTTTTCATGGGCGAAGACTGTTCCATCTGGTATTTCCGAAGAATATCCCGGATGTACTTAGCCTGGTTAATGAATATCCTGGTCGACAGTTGCTTAACTTGAAGACCAAGGAAGAAATTCCATTCACCCATCATACTCATTTGAAAATGTCTCCTCATGAGAACTGAAAAGTTCTTACAGTACTGAGGGTTTATAGAACCGAAAATAATATCATCAACGTATACTTGGACTAAAATAATATGACCTTCTTCATTCTTAATAAACAAAGTGGTATCGATTTTACCTTTTGAAAAACCAGCTTTGACTAAGAATGTGGACATAGCGTCATACCAGGCACGTGGAGCTTGCTTAAAGCCATACAGAGCCTTGTCAAGGATGTATACGTGCTTTGGATTAGAGTCATCCACGAACCCGTCCGGTTGCGAGACGTAAACTTCTTCTTTGAGTACGCCATTGAGGAAGGCGGTATTGACGTCCACCTGACATACCATGAAGTTTTTATGCGTGACGTAGGCAAGAAACATCCGTATTGCTTCAATTCTTACAACTAGAGCGTATGTCTCGTCGTAATCTATTCCCTCTTGTTTGCGGTATCCTTTGGCCACGAGGTGTGCCTTGTTGCTTACGACGATGTCATCTTCATCCTTCTTGTTCTTAAACACCCACTTCATGCCAATAACCGTCTTGTTAGTTGGACGTGGGACAAGTCGCCATACCTTGAGGGCCTCGAACTGGTTGAGTTCCTCTTGCATCGCGATTACCCAGTCCGGATCGCTGAGTGCTTCGGAGACGGTAGTGGGCTCGATTTTGCTGAGGAAGCCAGAGAAGAGACAAAAGTTGGCGGAGGCACCTCGCGTCTGAACTGGAGTGGAAGGATCACCGATAATCTGATGGAGAGGGTGTGCTCGTGTCCATTTTATGGTATGTGGAAGTGGTTGATGAGTTTCATGGGAAGTGTCCGGGTCCACATACGCACTGGGGGGAAGATCTTGGACGGATTCAAGTGAAGAAGGACAGTTCCTTGGAGGAGATGGTGCAGGATTCGTCATTGGTTGGGCAACTTCTGAGGAATTTAGAGGTTGAACCATTTGAGTTGTTGAGAACGAAGCTTCTGAAATGATCTCAAGAATGGGCACAGGGTCCTCCGATGGAATGGTCGTTTCGGTAGTGGCATCACTTGAGCTTTGAGGGGTTTCCATAGACAGCGTTGGAGTGCTTGTGGATGGCGGCGGACCAGAAAGGTTCACTGAGTTTTCGATTAGAGCATCTCCAACCCTAGGATGTACAGTAACACAAGGATTAGGTAAATTAAATAAATCGTCATAAAAGTGCTCAAACAGTAAATCTAAATCAGAAAGATGTGATTTTGACGTAGATGTGTGATTTGGGTTTACTGGAAGTTTTGTAGATCCCAAACGAGAGTGTTCGGAAGCTAACACGCCAGTTAATGAAGGTTCTGAACTGAGTTGTTCAGAAGCCAAATCCGCGGCTTCGTCAAATGTCACGTTTACGCTTTCTAAGACGCTTTTGGTCCGTTTGTTGTAAACGCGGAATGCTTTAGCCTGCATGGAGTATCCGATGAAAACTCCTTCATCTGCCTTAGGACTGAATTTGCCGAGGTCATCCTTGTCGTTCAGAACGTAACACGTGCACCCGAACTCGTGGAAATACTTGATGTTCGGGATTCGGTTGTTAATGATCTCGTACGGGGTCTTGTTGAACCGTTTGTTGATGATGGAACGGTTTTGCGTGTAGCAAGCAGTTGCAACTGCTTCAGCCCAGAGAAATAATGACAGTTTCGATTGAGTCAGCATTGTGCGAAAGTCTTCGAAAAGGGTACGGTTCCGCCTTTCCACGACCCCATTCTGCTGAGGAGTCCTTGCGGCCGAGAAATTATGAGAGATACCTACTGAGGTGAGGTTTTCGTCTAGAGTGTGATTCTTGATATCCGTCCCGTTGTCCGTCCTGATGGTTTGAACCGGCTGTCGTAGGTTTAGCTGAATGGTCTTCAAGTGGGTGATGATCAGCTCTGGAGTTTCGTCTTTCGAGTGCAGGAACTTCACCCATGTGTAGCGCGAGAAATCGTCGACCATGACCAGGAAATACTTCTTCTGATTGATGCTTTGAACGCGCATCGGTCCACACAAATCCATATGGATGAGTTCGAGGGACCGGGGCGTGCTCGGAGCGGCCTTTGGCTTGTGAGTAGCTCGCTTCATCGTTCCCATTTCGCATGCCCCGCAGAGTCTATCCTTCTCGAATTTGAGCTCGGGCATGCCATTGACGTGTCCGCCTAGCACCAGTTTGTTGATGTTTTTAAAGTTGAGGTGCGAAAGACGTCGATGCCAGATCCAAGCAAGCTTGTTGAGTGTTGGCCTTCGACATCAGGCAGACGAATTCATCGGTTTTTTCAGTGAGGAGAGGTCGATGGTGTAGAGGTTGGTTTTTCGCGTGCCAACCAGCAATTTCTTTCCGTCTTCAGTGCGGACACGGAAATAACTAAGTCAAGCGAGCGTATTTCCATCGAAATAAATCAACAAATATATGTGTGACATGGAAATAACTAAGTCAAGAAAATATTGGATGTGGCGATAATGGAAGTTAAAGTCGGAGAATAACAAACACAAGTAGGTTATTCAGAATGAATTAACACAGTCTTTGAATTCACTTAAAAATTCAGTTATTGAGCAAAGCCTCGTACTCCCCCTAAAAAATAGCATAACCTTTGAATGTAGTCATGTGAAAAGAAGATTCTGAATGTTATCACACATGACATCCCTGCAAAACAGATTACAAAGATTTTGGTATCCATGCTTTGATGGATCCTTGATGGTTAGATGCCTTAACTTTAAAATGAGGACCAGAGATACTATAAGTACCATACCAGTTATTCACATACGTTGGATGTACAAAACCATTCTTCCCACAATGAGTGCAACATCTCTTTGCTCGGCTCAGACTGATCAACTTAGCCGTAGAATAGACATAAGTAGGATTATCAGTCTTTAAAATGAATGACTTTGAATTAACTACAGGAGAGCTATAAGTCGTGTTTCCATCACTGTCTTCTGTAGTTGATTTCGTTTTCCAAACCATTTTGACTTTGCGAAACACTTAACTATCTTTATTATCAACACGAGAATTATAGAAAAGATTGAAAGTACGAATCTGATCTTTTGAAAATTCATTTGATTTGACAAAACTCTTTGAAGAACTATTAATGGAACTTGAAGCATAAGAAGATTGAACAACTTTGAAATTGCTTTCTTCAAGTTTCTTGACTTTAATGGATAAAATATTTCATTCTTTGAGAATTAAATCAAATCTCTTTTGTAGATCAGATTTTACCTTTTGTTCTTTCAAAATTTCGGTTGCTAACCTAGATAATTTCTGTGAAAGCTTGCGAATTTCGGTTTCATAAATTCTCCTTTCACATTCAAAATCCTTTTCAATAGTGTTGTGTTTATGAGATATTTCTTTGAAAAACGCAACGTTTTTCTTTTCAAGCTCTTACTTTTCACTCTCAAAGGATTTTCTTTGTTTCTTAAAATTTTCTCGCTCAAGCACTAGAAGTTGTCCAAAATCAGATATATATTTTTTGAAAGTTTAGCATTTTTAAGCTCAAATACTATTCGTTCCTCGAAAATCTTCTTTGAAATATCAATAATCTTTCTTTCAAAAACTTTCCGCTCATCTAAAGAATCAATCTTTTCCTTTTCAATAATCGAAATCCTTTTCTTTAGCTCAAGATTTTCACACTCTAAGGCTTTTCCTTTCTCTTCAAGTGCCATATGCTTCTTTTTTCTAGCTTCAAGATCTGCAACCTTTCGTTCAAGTTCAGATATTTTCACTGAAGCTTCGGCACTTGTCAAGTCACTTCTCTTCATATCAGCTGCTTTCTTCAGATTGGATATTTGTTGTTGGAGATCCAAATTGCTTTTCTCTAGATCAGAAATTTTTGCTTTCGAAGCTTTTGTTCTCTTCTGATAAGTTTCACAACTATCCCAAAGAGCATTTTTATCTCTTGTCAAACTCTCAATCTGTTCCTTGCTTTTCAGATCTTTTCTCTGATAGGCTTGAATTTGTGCTTCTAAACCTTCTATTCTTCTTGTTGGAGTTACATACTCATTCCAATGAGACCACGACATTGTTACCTGAAAAATTGATCGTTGATCGGTGTTGCTTTGAAGAATTAGTTTTAACTTCGATAAAACTTAGCAAGACAAAATCGAATAATCAAACTTTGAAGAACCAGAAAAATATAAATGCGGAAGAAAATCAAAAGTAAATTTGAAAACAAATCTAAAAATAAATCCGTTTCCAAAATTTAATTCTGAAAATCAAATCTGAACGAACAAAATCAAACTTCTAGGATAGAACCTGCAAGAAAAATAAACACGATTAGATCAACGACGGGAAATGATAACTGTCGTGAAAAAAAAAAACTCAAACTGACACAATATATCTCAAACTGTCGCTAAAAATCCTCACAATTTAGACCCATGCATTTTCATGCAAATTTTCACTAAACTCGCAAACCGACACAAAAGAATCGCAAACCGATGGTTAAAACCTCACAACGTTGTGGTTTCAATGGTTTTCGATAAACAAGCCACTTAGCGTCAAAAATGAACCAAAACCGATTATCAATGATTTGCAATAAGCTCAAAATTTCAAGTTACTGTAATCTCGAAAACTTATCGTATGATCTCGAAAACTTATCGGACGATCTATATAACTTGTCGCACAATCTCGAAAACTTCTTGTAATGGTAAGGTGCGGTAATACTTGTGTGCAGTTAACTTGTTTACCGGTCGAAGAGATCGATATGCGGTAAACTCCAACAACACTCAGTGCGATATATACAGTCAAAATCTAAAGCAAACCATGCATGCGATTATGAATGGAAAGAAAAAGAAATATGTATGTTATTAATAAAGTGCAACGTTGAAAACTTGCAGCAAAAAAATGGTAGATGGTGTATGGAAAACAAATTTTATGGATTATGATGGAGTATGAAGAAAAGAAAAAAAATGTGCATGGATGTATGGTGATGCAGCAGCTAACAATGGAAAACAAGATAAGTTAAAGATGAAGGTTGCTGTGATTCCTTCTGCAGTAAATAATCTAAGACAAAATACGATGGAGTATGAAGAATTAAAAAAAATGTGCATGCATGTATGGTGATGTAGCAGGTATATGAACGTGAGCATGCAACAACAAAAATATGTGTATGTATGCGGAAATTAAAGTGTATGCATGGAGATGGTCAAATAGAAAAATCAAAACGATCAACAAAGGTGTGCTTTCATGCAGTATAAGTGTGAAATATATGTGATGTGCACTTATTCCTTATTAAACTAGACTATCTCCACACATTTTAATAATCCACTCTCACATTCTTTTATCATCTTTCCATTTTTGGAAACTGGTAAACATCTTCAAACAACCACATTTTCATTGTTGAAAATTGGTAAACTTCTTTGAACATCATTTTTCCTTTTAAGGAAACTGTATCTTTCAACAAGTGCTTAGAAATCTTAAAAACTTTCTATTGTAAGTATTTATTTGTTCTTTCTTCTACATCTTCTTCACGGAAATGGCCTCCCAAGCTCTCACCTTGACCCGTGCTACCAATGCTTATGTTGAGCTCTCTGACGTTGACTTCAAGTCAAACAACCATCAACGACTTCTTACCTTTCGCTCCACCAAGCCTGCACCTCACTTAATTGATGCTGCAACCTTCCTTCAGAACTCTTCTATCAGCTATGCGCTGACTATGTATCCTCCTGGCTGCAAATCCCTTCTACAACAGTTCTGGTACACTGCTGAATCCTCCACAAAAACCCTCAAGGCTGGAAGGAAGGTATCTATCATTGCCTTCCAGACTGAACATGGTGTTGGAAGCATTGCTCCATCAACAATCTGAGCAGCGTTGAACCTTCCAACTGCTAAGACTTTTGACCCCACTCCAACGGACGAAGAGCTGATCGCCTTCCTGTACGCAATGAAATATGACTGGGAGACCAAGAAAGAGAAACCAAACAAAGCCCTCACCAAGATTCTCAAGGCTCTCATGCCTACTAAGTTGAGTTACATGTTTGCACACTTCGTACATAGCATGGGCGGGAAGACAGGGAGCATGGATCAAGCTAGCTGTGTGTCCCTGGACATAGGTTACTCAGTGATAACCGGGCGCAATATTGACTATGCGCGCATCATCTTTGATGATCTGATGCTGAAGGTGGTGAAGTCTGACAGGAACCCGTCATTCCCTACGTCCGTTTCGTTAGTGTTCTTCTGCAACACTTGCTCGGTCCCCTCTATCCCATTGAGGAAGACTATCAGATCCCCAAATTAGGATCTCGTCTCTTGGATCGCCAGCCCACATCTGATGAGGTAACGTTCTCTACTCCTCAACACTCTCTCTCCTCCATCTCTTCTACTTCTGCAGCTACAATCGTGGATCAACCTTCACAGTCTACCCCTGCTGCAACAACCCCTTCCAAGAGAAAACAATCTACAACCTCTCTTGGCTCTTCAAAGAAGCCCAAGAAACAACAAAAGGAGAAAGCCTCAACAACAACATCAGGGATTGACTCTTCACATTCTTCCCTTGATCATTTTATGGTCCGTTCCACAACATCTGCCACCACAACCACCTCAGCAATTCCTTCAGTTACTGACTCTACACTGGCTTCTACCTCAACAACCCCAGTGCCTCAACGCACTGAAGGCGTAGCTTCAAGCATCGTTAGTGCTTCTCTGTCACCTTGCATGGCCATCTTTACCTCTATTGCTTCTTCACCAACAGTTTCATTGGTCATCACTTCTACACCGGCGGTATTAGGCGCTTTCCTCGTTGATACAAACGCTCCACAGTTCTCGACTCCTTTCGAGCCGGACATGGCGACACACTTTAGGGGAAATCAGTTGGATTCCTTCTCTATTGAACCCTCAGGTATTCCATCATCCCTACCCTTAATTCTTTCGGTTACTAATTTCGAGCATCATCATGCTCAGCTGTTTGTAATGTTTACATGTCCTAAATTGGAGGCAATGGATCTCTCTCTTCAAGACATCAAAACCTCCATCACCACTCTCTCTGACAACCTCTCCACTAACACCAGCACCATCAACGCCGTTGACAACGCACTTAAGCAGCTCACCACCAGCCTCTCCTCAAAAGCTAATAAATCTCAGCTTTCGGCTCTCCAAGAGGTGGTGGATCAATTAAAGAAGGACGTGGCCGCCAACACCTCCTCTCTCAGCACTCTCAACACCTCCTTCTCCGACCTCTCTGCCAAGGTCGATGCCAGCAATCAGCTGTTGGCTGATATTCTGGCACAGCTGAAAACACCCGCTCCTCAGCCCTCTCCCTTCTTCACCGCTGATGACAGGAACTCACTCAACATGGTAGCTGACTATGGTGTCCTGGCCTCTGATGCCATTTCAGACCTTTTTGTACATCTAGAAGGCCTGGAAGCCGCTGCCACCACTGTCACTCCTCCTCACGCTGATGACAAAGGGGGGGAGAAGAAGAAAATTGTTGAACCTTCTTATGCTGATCGAGGGGGGGAGGAAGAAGAAAAAGAAAAAGAAACGTTCGTCATTCCGTCTGATGATGAAGAGGAAGAAAAGAAAGACGAAGAAGAGGAAGATGAAGACCTTGTCATCATTGATGATGACAAGGATATCGGTTCCATCGATAATAATGACGACGATGAAGATACTGATGGAAACTGGTTTGTTCCAAGATCCATCAGCATTCCCCTCAAGGGAATTGTAATAAATGAAGCAGGGGGAGAACCTCTGGAAAGACGCCATCAGCATGGCAAGCAGAAATGAATATCTGATGCGGGGAACCTAAAAATTATACACACTTATGAGGGGGAGCAGCCTTCAGAGGTAAGTCTCTCCATTACTCCCTTCTCCTTTCCCCCTGTCTTCACAAAACCCTTGATCCTTCACTCAAATCTACCTTATTATGTAGACTTACCTAATTCTCCTCCTTCCAGCCAGTTCTCTCCTCTTCTTGTGTCCCAAGCTGAAGCTGATGAAGTTCCAATAATCCTAGCAACTGCTGATGACTCAATAATCCCAGTCTCTATTCCTGAGATTGAAGAACAAGAAGAAGAGGAATATTTGCTGAGCCATCCAAGAAGAGCCTCAAGACCAATTTAAAGGTCTGAGGATGAAGAGAAAAAAAGAATGGCAACCCTTGTCTCTCAGCTAGAGAAACAAATAATCAAAATCACTCCTCGAACAAGCGCTGATCAAGATGAACTCAGATTCCTATCTTAAGCTGAAAAGGAAGAATATATCCGAGTTGAGCAAGCTCTAGAAGCATAGAAACAAGACATTCAACTCGTTTTATTGATTGCTTAGAATTCTGTCTGTGATAGAAAACTCAAAAGGAATCCTATCAGAGTTCATGCACACTTGTTAAAAGAAGCCGAGAAGGAAGCTCGGAAAGAAAAGGCCTTCAAGGACTTAGAGATCGAATGGTGCAAAGAGAAGATAGAGAACAGACATCTTCTTGAAAAGATCACTGATGTTTCTATTACAGGGAAGACAAAGAAAGGATCAGTGATGGTTTCTATAACCATCTTTAGAATAGATACCTCTGCTAAAACAATGTTCATGTCAAAGCTGAAGAACTTCGGATTTTACGAATGGCTGGAGATCAGAGATGCCCTTCAGAAATCGAAGTCCAAATATAAAGTTTATGTGATGAACTTTCTGAAGAAAATGCTCAATCGAATCTCAACGGCCGTAGAAATCCCTCCACTCCCTCAAAAACCAGCACGCCAAAGAAAACGAGCATCTATCTCCGGAGAAGAACCTTCCTTCATAAATGAAACTGGAATCGAATTTTCAGAAGACACAGTTCTTGATCCACCACCTGACCTTTCAATGCTTGATCTTTCACTACCAAAAGGAGGCTTCTTTACTCGTGGTCAAGTGATAGGCGTCCCATATGGAATCATCTTCTATGATCACGAAGGACAAGTCAAAGTTTAATGAGATTCTGAAATTCATCTCTGTCCTATTGCCCATCTGAAGAATCTCATCTATTGGTGTGATATGACAAAATTCGGTGCCTTTATCAAGTCTCATATCGACTTAGAGTGAAAGGCCAGAAGGAGAAGAGGAGAACAAGTGCCTGACTACCTAATCATAGATGAAGAACCAAACGACGAAGTCTTAATAAAAGAAGAAGACCTCTAGCTGATAGATTCCCATTTCTTCCTTGTAATTTTTCAATTCTTAACCTTTAGTTCTTGTTTTGTACTTTCACTTGTACTTGTAACTTTCAGATTCCCTTTGTAAAACCATTACAGATTAATGAAAGTTTTCAGTGAAGTACTTTACTCCATAAATACTAAAAAAAGATCCCCAAAACAGTAAATGGGACATGTATATTACAAGTCCTCTTTATCCTTATGTTTTGACACTTAGCAATTTTCTTATGTTGCTTTGTCATCAACAAATAGGGGAGATTGTTGATTCAAACTCTCTCAGTGATTTGATGACGACACTTTAAATACTTAATGAAAATTACATTAACCTATTTGTATGTATTGGTGTTTCACCATCAGCAATCATAAGCTGAGCTTGTTTAGTGATCGCTGAACAGTTCCTATATAAACTGTTAATGTAATGTCTGAAGACAAGCCTCACGCCAAAAAGAACTCATCGTTGAAATCGAAGACCAAACTGATAAACAGGACAAGTCTACTCATGATCTAAAGCGGAATTCTGTGAAACCAAGACAATTGTACAATGTGCGACAACTCAAGAACAAAGCTTCCGCTATAGCTGAGACTTTCATCAGACCTCACTGATGAAAGTTAGAAGCATGCACCCAATGAAGAATTCCGCTACAACCACTCTGCCAACTACTCTGTTCACCATGCGGCCATGAGCATGTCTTTGAAAGTTAGAAGCATGCACCCAATGAAGAATTGACACGTGTAGAGTACCTCTGCCATGCATTAAATGCATGGGGTATAAATAGGAGTGATACCCTTCATTCTGAAGGGTCCTGAATCTCTTTTGTGTGCATCGTAGAAAACCTATTTTCTATATACCCCTTCTTTTCCTTTTCTAGTGCAAGAAAACTTAGTGATTTCTTAGTTTGTTTAGATTACAAACTGTAAATTGTGTTTTTGATTTTCTCAATAATCAATAAACAAATTGAAACTTAAATTTTTTGTTTGTATTCAACCCCCCCTTCTACAAACTCACACTTGTAGAACCCTGCGGGACCAACACCCCCTATCTGGAATCGCTTCAAACATGCAAACCACTACCATTCTCGTTGCTATAGATGCCATTCAAATTGCAGTTATCATACCTATGTGGCGATGACGCTGACTTACCATTCGCAAATCCTTTGTTGGTCTTTGTGCCAACGCTTTTCTTTAGCAGCGCATCCAACTGTCCGCTAGCTGCTGCTATAAGCCCTGTAGTATAGTCCTTATCATTTAGTTTAGATAATTACCATTAATCATCCATCGCCCAACATATAATTATATAGTTGTATAATTAGATTAGTACCTAAGAAAAGCAAATAAGGTTTTTCTGGCCTACACTTAAACTCATGATGAAACTGAACCCCACAAAATACGGATGATTACCAAGTTCAATAATATGCAAACCTAGTTAATTATTTAATTACTAAAATATTGCATATAAAAATCTGTAATAATAAAACCAAATACAAAACCTGCATTCGCCTACCACTTTCATCAACCTTGCACTTCATGTTATTAGGGGAAATACTTTTCAATTTAACAAAGCTTTATAAATTAATCATTGACTAAATATTTTCCGTACTAAACATTTTTCATACGTGCTATACAATTCAACCAAATAGAACACACATAGGCTAAAATAATTTAACAAAATGTATTGAATTCACATTTTAAAGGATAAAAGATATCTTAATTAGACAATTGTTTTGATAGTTATTTGATTCAAAAACGATTTTACAAATCACATTTAGATCATCTCTAATGAACCCTCTATTTTACTCTCTACCTCTATTTTACTCTCTATAATAGAGAAATTAATAGTAACTCTCTAAATATATAGGAACCAGGGTTCTAAAAAGCGCGTCATGGCGTGATATGGCGTGAGACGCGTCTCCGCCGTTACGATATGGGTCATAACGTTTCTGTAAGGCGTGGCTCACGATATGGCGGCTCAAGGCGCGATATGGCGCGCTATAGCGTCAGTTTTTTCTAAGGCGTCACTTGTATTTTTTACAATTTGTACTTTTTTGTCTTTTTTTAAAACTTAAATTGTTAAAGGTTAAAACTGAAAAGTTAAAAGTAACAGGGTAAAAACTAAAAAGTTAAAACTTAAATTTGTTGACTGATTTAAAATTGAGGTTTAGTCAATGTTTTTCAAATTGAAATCACGATTACACAATTAGGCGATTACACGAGCAGATAATCTCTTTCGGCGATTACACGATTACACGATTACACGATTACACACACACACACACACACACATATATATATATATTAAATTGTTTGATATAATTGTATTCATTGAATAAAAAATAAAACATCTATTTATACATATATAATAATATATAAGATATATTAATTTGCCGCCTTAGTTCACGCCTTAAAAAACGCCGCGTCCTCGCCATATCTTGTAAGGCTTGAGGCTTGACCTCGCCGCCACGCCACGCCTTACGCCTTTTTGAACCTTGATAGGAACACTATTCATACTCGCTATTTTTTTCTAGAGTAGATAGAGATGATAGTTGCTCTTATTGCTTTGGCTACTACAAAGAGAACATATAAGTTTCAATTTAACATAAAACGGGGAAACCAAACCTCTCATTCTCTTGAACTCGAGCTAGACGTTTCCTTCAATTTCTTCTCCTCTTCTGGAAATGGCTAGAGATCTTATTTCCAGTTAGGGGTCGTTTACCAAATGCTTACCCGGGTAAGTGCTTACCAAGTTGCATTACCTTATTGGATGAATATGGTAAGGACAACAAATATTACCTGGTAAGAGCGAGGCAAGGACCAAGAGTCTTACCCAGTAAGGGAGGGCCACGACTCTTAGCATGGTTAGCACTTACCTGGTATATTGTTACATACGATGCCGTTTTTGTAGACTAAAACTTTACCCGGTAAATAAGCGATAGTGTTTGAATTGTATCGGTAAGTGCTTACCGGGTAAGTGCTTGGTAAACAGTCCCTTAGTTAATAAAATAAACGAATGAAGACCTCCAATTTGTTGGTTTTGTTTAATGTAAAACGTTTTGGGTTTAACTGGTTACCAAACCGAATAACCTGAAACCGGATACACGAACCTTATTTGGTTTTGTTATTGGTTGGTTTTAAACTTTTAAAAACCAATAAAACTGATTTATGCAACATGTCATGTGGTGTCCAATAGCATTCTGAAGTTTGCACCAAATGTTGTATGCATATCATATAGTACTCACTGGATATAGGAAAAGTGAAATTCATATAGTCAAACAACATTTGAAAACAAAATTTTATGATTAAAGATCTTGGTAATCTTTAGTTCTTTTTGGGTATTGAAATTTTAATATCTGAAAATGGTCTTTGTATGAGTCAACGTAACTATTGTTTAGAATTGTTAAATGATTTTGATTATTTGGGGTGTAAACCCATTAAGACTCCTATGGACATGAATCTCATTGTTACTGACTCTGCTGAGTCTTCTTCAAATTCCCCTTTTAATTGGTAGACTAATATACTTGTTAGCAACCAGACCTGATATTTCTTTTGCAGTACATTGCGTGAGTCAGTTTATGCATGCTCCTAGGCGTTCACATCTTAATCTTGTGCTTAGGATATTATGGTATATGAAAATATCTCCAGAAAAAGGTATTTCATTTTCTCGTTCTGAACCTTTTAAACTGAGTGCTTATGTTGATGCTGATTGGGAAAAGTGTTTATCATCTAGAAATTCAGTTACTGGATATTGTTTGTTTTTAGGAAACTATTTGATTTCTTGGAAAGTAAAAATGCAAAATACTGTATCTCGGTCTTCTACTGAATCAGAATATCGAGCTTTGGCTGCCGTGACTTGTGAAATTATCTGGGTTTTGAGTGTGTTCTCATGTTTAAATCTTGTTGACTTACTTCCTGTTAATATCTTTTGTGACAAAAATTCTGCAATACAAATTGCAAATAACCATGTTTTTCATGAAAAAAACTAAACATATTGAAATAGATGTTCATTATGTTTGAGAAAAAAATTATGTAGGAGTTGTTAAAACTTTTAAAACTAGTGTTTGATATCACGCATTGCGCGATGATCAAAATAAATGTTAACAAAAATGTAAAAATCATTTTCATTGATTATTTTTATCAATATCCCCCCTCTCTCTCTCCCCTCCCCCTCTCTCTCTACACACACACACACACACACACACACATATATATATATATATATATATATATATATATATATATATATATATATATATATATATATATATTGTTGACTTCACATGAGAACATTTATTTTCGTAAGACCCGTGAAACCACAAACAACACTGAAACTTCACAACAAAACATTGTGAATGTAAAAAACTCCGAACTTTCACAGTGTTTTGCTGTGAAGGTTCAATGTTATGTAAGTGGTCTCAATGATCTCATGGAACAACTTGGTCTCACATGATTCCATGTCTATGTATTTCCATACATGATCTCTTAAATAGATAAATGTAACATCTTTTAATACTTAGAATCTCTTATATTTTTTTCTCTTTTTTATTTATTTTTCAAAATGTAGAATATGTTAAAGACTTCTCTATGTTCATATGTAATTTATATTTTCAATAAAAATGAGGGGCTTTTTAGTAATTTTACATATCTATTGCAATATATATATATATATTATAGAATATTTTGTTTTAATTAAAGAATCTCTGGGTAATCTGTCAATGTTTTGCATTACCCACCAACTTTTGTGACAGTTTTATGACGAATCACCCTTTAACGACAAATTTTTCAAAGAAAGGTTAGTAGACAAAAGTCTTTTGTGTACTAGTGCCACAAACAATCAATAAAGCGAATTTATAAAGTAAATAAACATCAGTGAACAATACTTCAGCTAATTAAAGGGTCATTAAGGAAAAAAAACATGAAGTAACCAAGTAATGTATAAGAATTCATACCACGCCTATGGCGATTTTCAAGATTGATGTGTAGATAAGCCAAACCTATTCGTATTACCTACAAAAATGTTGAGACCATTAAAATGGAAAAAGAATCAAAATGCCCTTAAAAATAGAGAAACAGCAAACAAACATGAAGTAACTGAGTAATGTATAAGAATTCATACCATGCCTATCACGATTTTCAAGATTGATGTGTAGATAAGCCAAACCTATTCGTATTACCTACAAAAAATGTTGAGACCATTATAATGGAACAAGAATCAAAATACCCTTAAAAAGGAATTTTTAAAATCCAATCACATGGAATTTATCTCTATCTAACCCCCAAATGGATGCATAACAATACTAAAAAATTCCCGACTACTATACATCAAGAAATCTTTGTCGATGTAACATTAATCAACACTATAAAATGAGAAGGAACCTCTAAGGATCTAACATGGCAAATACATAAACTCTCACATATTGAAGTTCTAGAGTGTTTTGTTTTGGTTCAAATCAATTATAGCACAGTTGAACAAATTAAGTGTCTTGAACATGACTAAATGTAAATTGAAATCTCTATTAAGAGAAAACACAAAAATATATTTGTTCGACTTAATAAGACGGAGGTAGTCTGTGGTCAAACAACAAATTACGAAACACATAATAGAAAAAGTTTTTATTTACACTTCTTAGAACTCACAAAATATTAACAGGATGCCTACCAAGTAACACAACTAATACAACCAAGACATAATGTTTGATAAATTTCATCTTCATCCCTATTTTTTTGATGTCGATATTTTGTTCTTCAAGTTCAATATTGTGCATGTATATACAAGGTAAAATTTAAATTGATAAGTTGGTTAGTCAATACTGAAAAAGGAAGAATTGTGTATCTTTTTACATGGGGATGTAATAGACCTGCAAAAATATTAAAATATCCTAAAGAAACTATGCACTTACATTTGCGTTATGGTGGAAGTCTAAATTACTTAAATTCAAAATAATGTATCTTAACACAATTTCTTGGTGAGAAAGTCATAACACCTCTTATTACGGTGCACTATGAAACCTCATCATCATTCAAAAAGACCATGTTAAGATTTTAAAGTGAGACTTGATATAGTTCTCATTCACCAAGTTTGCTCTTGTAATCCTTCATACCATGGATATCAACATCCCATGGGATGCCTAATTACCTGTTTTATATAGCAATAAAGAAATTTTCTACAAAAGTGATCGTCCGACCGAGAAACTTATCACAAGCTTTTAACAGACAAATTAAACAACACCCAGTTCTATCTTTAGTTCTCGCAATCTCACCAAATTCCTCTCTCAATTAACCTCTCACACATGAAGACGAAGACTCCTTCACACAATATCACACAATCAATATACTATCATATGCCAAAAATACTATTAGGATAAAAACACTCACCCGGTTTCTACACAGATTTCTAACGTAAAAGAAACAAAAACCCGCCGCCTGGTTCAGTAGGTAGACGGTGATAAAAAAAACTAAGAAACATTATCTTTAACTGATGTAAAAGAAACAAATCAAAGTAAAATTTTGAAACACACCTCTTTGTCGTTCACGCCTACACGATTGTCGTCCACAATCGACACTTCTTTTAATAAAAAATAATTAGATTGCCTGTGAAAGAAGCCAAGCTGTGATAAGAGATCAAAAATAAATGACATTAGGAAATTCATTTTAAAACCCAATGCTAATGTAGGACATCTACCGAAGTAATAAAATTTTCCGAGGGTCATCAAACTAGAAAATCCCACATTACTAAAATGAGTAATGTGGGAAAAATAATATTATTAGAAAGTGGAAAGGCCATCCCCATATCAATTATCATATTGTTGTTATTCAGAATACTATGTTGCTTGCTTTTTTTAGTAGTGTATTAACAATTACATCTCGTTGCCTTTGAAAGATTTTCTTCAGTTGTCGGTTTGCCGCTGAAGTTATGGAGTGGGAAAATCTAATGCGTGATGGGAAATAGAGAAGAAGAGATTGGAAAATGGAGAGGATGAAGGTGTACGTGAAGCAAGAGCATACCAAAGGTTGGAGGTGTACCATAAGCATATAAACAACAGTTTTTAGGATTAGCGTAGCATATGAAAAAGCTTAAATGTCTCCAGCATTATTAAATATTTTGAGATAAAAAATTCCAATATTTAGAAAAATCGAGGAAACAAGATTTTAAAATATTCATTTGTGGAGGTAAGCGGCTTTAGGGTTTTACTTGTATAAATATAAAGATTGGACTAAATCAAATACAAATGTACGAATTCAGATGTTTTCAGCTTACAAAAACAAACAGTCTTTTTTATTCAGATTTCAGACTTCAGCGCCACCACTTAAAAAATCAGAAATGAAATCAGTATTCAGACTTCAGCACCACTTAAAAAACAAAATCACCTTAATCAATAACCGGTTTAAAAAGAAGTTATTCTAGAACCAATAATCAAACTAAACATAGCCTATTCCGATCAGCTTTGGTTCGGTTTTCCAGTTTTGTTGATGATTTTTGCTCATTTGTTAGAATATTTTCAATGAAGCCCCTATAGTATTTATTTTCTTACATTCAATCCCTCCAATGTCTCTATTTTTTCTTCATGATCTCTACAACATTCAACTCGAATTCTTGTCTTGTAGAGAGAGAAAGTAGAGAGACAGGATGAGCAGCACACAGTCGTCACACTCGCTAGCCTTCAGGGTGATGCGACTATGCCGGCCGACGTTCCACGTCGAAACTCCACTCCGATTCGACCTCACCGATCTCATCATCGGTGAGGATCTATTCGACGATCCATCCGCTGCACCTCACCTCCGTCGTCTCCTCCAATCTGAAGCCACCGCCACTGACTCCTCCACTGATCTTACTTACAGTAACCGGTTCCTCCTCCGTGATGATCCCTCCGACGCCATGGGCCTTCCCGGTATGCTTGTCCTCCCTCAGGCATTTGGGTAAGACTTATCTTTTACACTTGTTCTTTTGGTTGTAAATTTTGTTGCTATTTAAGACCGTTTGTTTATTTTTGTCATTGTTGATATGAAAAACTACTTTCCCCCAATAATAGCAGCTTATTTCTTAGCATTGCTTCTGATTTAGTTTCATGTCAAAACTGGCACTCAGTGAGGAAGAATTGATTCCTTCTTTGTACGTATTTAAGATTTTTTTTTGAAGTTTAATACAGCCTCAAGCTTTTTATCGTCGCCTCTTCCACTTTCTGAGCTAGTCGATACTTGTGAATGTGAACAGCTCCTAGCAAATCTTTCAGAGAACGTACCCTTTGTTTCTCCGTAACATGAAAAAGAAAAATAATTCATTTTTGATTTTTGAAGAATTCATGTGGCTTTTGCAGTTGCAAGAATAGTTTAGTGAATCTCAAACTTCGCAATATAATGCTGTTAAATTGGATACATGTTGTGAGATTTTGTTTGATCTGTCTGTGTGGGTTTTTTAGGGCCATATATCTTGGAGAAACATTTTGTAGTTATATAAGCATCAACAACAGCTCCAGTTTTGAAGTGAGGGACATTATAATAAAGGTGATGTTTCTGTTCTGAAAACCCCTTAATTCCATTTGGTTATATCGATATGCTTCTGTATTCTCTTAATTTTAGCATCATTTTCTGTGTTTAGGAGATTGCAAAACCTGAGAAGCTTTCTTTTGGGTGTATCATTAGCGTCTGCTCAAAGAGTGCAAAGCTTAATTTAAAAAAAGATGCGCCCACAAGGAACATTGGTGTCCCATTCAATGTGTTTTTTTGTAGTTCTTTTTTTATATCTGAGCCGTCCTGTGCAGAGCATTGCGAATAAAAAAGATACTGTAAATTAAAATTACTTATGTCGGAAGTGAATACAGTGTGACAAAAACCAAATAGGGTCTCTTTTATAAACGTACAACCTCAAAACTCTAGTTGTCAAATTTATATGATCTGGATTTTGATCTTACGATTCAAGTTGTTTCATGAAGCACACACTATGAACTCATTGGTGAGGAATCCTGTTTGAATCATTATTTTATTGCGGAATGACATTGTATTATATGATTCTATGCAATTTACACTAGAACTCTTACCTTATCAACGTTGTTTTGTGGAATTTCTGTCTTTGTAGCACATGAATAGAAATGTTCTTTTTCTGGTATTAATGACGTTCTAACAAATGATGAATGAGATAAGAACATGTTCTTGTGACCAATGATATGTATTGGCTTATACATCATTTGAATGCTTATTTTTTGGGTTTTGTATAAGTATTATATAATTTGGTATAAAAGGTTGAACTAAATCTTTAATATGATTCACTCAGAATCATGCTTAAAACCAATAAAATGTATAAATATAGCTATGGATTTTGGAATTGATGCTGATAATCCAATTTTACTTTTACCGACTTGCTAGTTCAGTTTAAGAAAATGTAAGTTTAAATTATTTTTGAACTGATTGATTTGAGTACAGGCAGAAATACAAACAGAAAAGCAGAGGATACTGCTTTTAGATACAACCAAAGCACCTGTCGAGACGATAAGAGCAGGAGGACGATACGATTTCATTGTTGAACACGATGTCAAAGAGCTTGGGGCACACACGTATGTTATATATTTTAAGGGCAATATCATATTTAAAATTTCAAATGTGCTTTGCTTTTATTCTTTCATACAATTGTATTCGTTCTAATCTCACCATCCATCTATACTTTGCAATCAGCCTGGTGTGTACTGCTCTATATAGCGATGGTGACGCTGAGCGCAAATATCTCCCTCAGTATTTCAAGTTTATAGTTTCAAATCCACTTTCTGTCAGGACAAAGGTACCACTTAACTTCTAAACAAGTATTGATTTTAAAATATATGTCTTGCGGATCTTTTCTGTCTACCTCTTCAGACATATTGATGTTGCATACTTTCTTGTGCAGGTCCGTGTTGTGAAGGTAGGTTGGCTTGGTTAAAAATATATGGGTGTAAGTTCTTAATCTGCCTATGTAAATCTTTAAACATTTCAAGACTTGGTATAGATACTTTTTGCTTATTGTATATTGTGAGTCTAGTGGAACACCAATCTACAATATCTGGTAGATTGGAACATGAATATATGGTTTGCATAAGGCAAGCAAGGTCATATATTGAAGCTGAGGAACAAATGCAGCTGATTTCTATTGCATAATTCATATGTTCAACCATTAGATTTTCTATCTATCTTTATTTTTGGCAAATATGATTTAGTGACAATACTATAGCGGGAGATTTGCCTGTGATTGTTATTGTTGTTATCATTGTTTTTTGGAACATAATTGATTATCATTACCATCAAATCAGTTGATCTGAATCACATGTGTGAATCATGATCAAGTCTATGGTATTCTTTTTTGACAATATCTTGTGATTGTTCATTCCATTCTCGGTCTCAGGAAACCACTTACTTGGAGGCTTGTCTAGAGAATAATACAAAATCAAACCTGTATATGGACCAAGTGGATTTTGAGCCAACCCCACAATGGACTGCAACATTACTAAAAGCTGATGACCACCATTCCGAGAAGCGTGCTTTGACGAGGTTGCATGAATAAATAAAATTATTGAATAGTAATGCGATTGTAGTTACTAAGTGAATGCTAATTTTCAATACACCCAAGTACCCAACTCTTTAGTTGTCTCATAATTTTAACTCATTTTAATTTGAATCTTGAGCACAACAGCGAGGTATTCAAGCCACCCATTCTAATTAGATCTGGAGGAGGAATTCACAACTATCTGTACCAGTTAAAATCGTCACTGGATGAATCTGCACCAACAAAAGTTGAGGGGAGTAATGTCCTTGGTAAACTTCAGATAACATGGCGTACGAATCTGGGGGAGCCTGGGCGCTTGCAAACACAACAGATAATTGGCAATGTAAGTGGACTTGCTTGAAAACAACCTTATCAATGCTATTTTATTTGGTAGACTCTCTAAGTCTTCAACATGTTTTGTGTCTTTTGTCACCAAGTGAATACAATTAATATATATATATATATATATATATATATATATATCATAAGGTGCACTTTGCTTTGAATGCTTGTAGAGCTTTGCCATCTGGTTATT
The DNA here is from genome assembly GCA_033807775.1 of Saussurea involucrata. Classification (NCBI taxonomy): domain Eukaryota; kingdom Viridiplantae; phylum Streptophyta; class Magnoliopsida; order Asterales; family Asteraceae; genus Saussurea; species Saussurea involucrata. The sequence continues at coordinate 91,454,030 of CM066325.1, forward strand.
AGCATGTTGGGGTTGTAATATAATGCTATGGCATCTCAAATTGTAATAGACTCTTTGATTGTAATGCCATTCAGTGGGTTGTATCAGTTACATTTCCAACGTCAAACTAGGTCCTTTTTTTCAGTATAGAGATTGTGGAAAGGAGCTTGGTCAAATCAAGCGACCTGTTGTTTCTTTAATATAATAACACCTGACGAGGTTTCTTCAGCATCTGATTACGTTTTTCATAATTGTGTAGCCAATCACACACAAAGAAGTTGAACTGAAAGCAATGCAGGTGCCATCTGTCATCATCTTGGAAAAACCCTTCACAGTAAGTAATGCTTTTCCTCGTAATTATGTATGTTTGTATTCTTAATTACTGAGTTTAGATAGAATAGAACAGGTTAATAATTACATGTTTTCCTCTTGACATTGTCATTTGGGTTATGGGAAAACCTTGAATCCTCTGTGTCCAAAACTTGAAAAGAAAAGTAAACACTTGACATGGACATGCAGCACATTAGTAAGAAAGACGAAATGGAAAAATGTTGGGGATAAAATGAAGGAAACACAATGAGGTCTGTGCAAAATCAAACCTAAGAGCTAGAAAGCACATATCTTTGCATGGGCGGAGCCAGCTTTGGCCCAGAGGCCTCATTGGCCCACCCTTAACTCCTCAAGTGTAATTTTTCTTATTCTAAATGGAGTCCAAATGGATTTAATTTAACTTCATAGCCCACTCTTAGTCCACTCAAAGACCCAATTTCAAGAGTCCAACTTCAAATCCACTGCTCCATTTCTTTAAACAGCGCTGCCCAATCTTTATTCTTCAAATCTATTATCTATAATTTACGGATTGATATGTTTATTTATCAGTTTATGTTTATTATATTGAATTAACTTTTTCAATTTTACTTGGTTGTGGTATTTTTTTGTGGATTATATATATATATATATAGGGGTCCCTTAATTTGAAACCCTTTAAAAGGTTGAAACCATTGCAACCCACTTCTTAGCCATATATTACTATTTCAACGGTATAGATCAAATTGATGAATCTATATTATTAATTACATTAATTATTATTTTTTTATTGAATCTTTAAGGCGTAAAAGGGTAAAATAGGGAAAACACACAGAGGAAAAATCAGTTACAGAATCAAATCCTGGAAAAAACTCAATCACCTCGATTCAACATCCCTCCAAAAACTCCGGTGAAAACTTCGGCGTAAGAAAAACGCTACCGATGATTTCACTCGGTTTTCATCTGCGTTGAAGGTCTTGTGGCTATCATCATCTAATTAACTTATTCATGAATGGGAGATGAATTTACAGAGATGAATTTACAACCATGAATTTCCATTCATTAATATGTGATCAAAAAAGTGATTTAGAATTCATGGTTGGTTACACATTGCTTAATCATGAAGTTGTCGTCATGAATATATGTTCATGAATACGTCTTCATCATCATCTTCTTTATCCGGAATCATCGTCTTCTTCATCCGGAAATCGTCTTTTTCAAATCACCATCTTCTTCATCCAGAAATCGTCGTCTTCTTCAAATCACCATCTTCTTCATCCGAAAATCATCGTCTTCTTCAAAACATCATCTTCATCATATGGAAATCATTATTTTCTTCATCCAAAAATCATTGTCGTCTTCAAGTCATCGTCTTCTTCATCCGTAAATCATCGTCGTCTTCAAATCAACGTCTTCTTTCATGTTTTAATCGATTTCTTTCTGCCATGAATTTTGTATAAGATTAAAAATTCATTTTCCTTCAAGCATCCATCATCATCGACTTGTTTATTCATCATACCGTCAATTTCCATGGAGAAATTAAACTGAAAATAGGAACTTGGTTGCAGGATGCATCAATGAACCCATCCTTCTTATCTGGCAGTGAAACACAACGAAACCAAGTACTTGGTTGCAGGATTCATCATACCGTCAATTTCCATATCGTCGTCGGTCTTCTTAATTTTAATAACCAAGTACTTGTTTCCAGTGGAACAACCGAGGATCAAAATCGGAGATGGCATGAATGAATTGAGAAACTGAAATGGTAACCTAATTGGTAAGTCGGTTATGATTTTTTAATTGAGATTTAATAAAAAAACAATTAAAACCGGTCAATTTAAAGGATTACGTAATTACCCTTTTGGCATAATAAATAAAATTAATTAATAAATAATTACCGGGATTAGATCAACGGCTTAGATTAGGGTTTCAAGGGTTTCAACCTTTAAGAGGGTTTCAAATTATCCTTCCTCTCTCTCTCTCTCTATATATATATATATATATATATTATCTCATAGCTAGTTTTCAGGGTTATTTATATTTTTTGGTCATAACTAGTTTTTAGGACCATGTGAGTTCCAGTTTGATCAGGTAACAACAAATAACACGAACAATTGATGATTTCAACTTGTCATCCTCTCGTATTCATGATTCAAGATAGTTACAAAGGTTTGAATGAAAATCTCAACTATCTCTCTCTAAAACAATTAAGCTCACGATATTATGAATTGCTCTTATGAATCTCTCTCAATCGCTAACCTAAAACTAATGTTAACTAAACCTTATATACTTAGGCCTTAAACTAACAAGGCCTAAGCCCATTAAGCAATTAAGCCCAAATAACATAATAAAGGCTTTTACAATAATTAATTAATCTAATTAAGCACTATATAATTATTTATATATCTTTCTAATATGTAGGACATTTATGGTCCTAACAATCTCCCCCTAAAGATATATAAATAAAAATCGGTCTTGAAACCTTCAAGTCTTGATCTTCTCTTCTTTTAGAATCTTTGAAATGCAATGATGTTGCTTGTCTTCATGTCTTTTCAGCGCTCCCCCTTGAATAAAGCTCTTGGTCTTCAATGAATCAGTCTTTGAACTGCGAGTTGAATTGGCCTTCAACTTTAAGAACTTGTAGAATCAGTATGCTTGAAGGAGGAAATACTGAATTGTAGCGAATACCACTTGATAAACGATGAGAAGAGTTGATCACTTGTAAACACTTTGATCACATGTATGCACTTCGAGCTCTTTGGATCTCGGAACAGATCAATCATTCGATTAAAAATCGGTCAACAGTTACTCCCCCTCGGCTTTTGCATGGGGACTTCTTTACTCCCCCTCGGCTTTACTCCCCCTCGGCTTTTGCTAACTCCCCCTCAACATGATATTCGGTGTCTTTGAATCTGTATCCTTTCTCCCCCTCATGATGAGTAGGAGCATCCGGAGCATCATGCATGTTCAAAGACAAAAGTGACGAGTAGCAAAAACATTAAGTAACCAGAATGGGGTAAAAATCTAACACAGAAACACATAGTAACTGTTATCACAACAATCTAAAAAATTTTGTGGCCTATGTTCAGAGTTGGCAATGGGGTATCTCTGATAGGACTTCCAGTTATCACTGAAGTAAAATATTAAAAATTACTCCTCAAACTGTTTCGGCAATATCACGAAGATATGCAATTGGAATCACAAAGACTCGTGCATGTGAGAAGGAAAATAAATTCTATCTGTTTGGCTCAAAATATTGATTTAACCTGGGACGCATGTTAAAATCAATTGACACAGTGATTAGAATATGAAGTTCGGAGACCGGAGCTGATGTCTTCCTTTTTCAATATCTAAGACCTCCGAGTGAGGAATAGATAGATTATGTGCTAAATCTCCGTGAATATTTGAAACAAGCATCTGTTGGGAGATACTTGAGTGGCTGGGTGGGGTGACACGAGTTATCGACACTGGGTCCATGTCTGTTTCAATATTCATCTCCAAAGAACGAGAATGAATAGATTATGTGGTTACCCGGATAACTGACTCGGTTTGGTAAGGACCAATAATTCTTTTAAGTCCTGTCACAGCCTCACCATATTCTTTTCTCTCCAAACTCATCTATCAATCTAGACCCCTCACTGTTGTCTATAAATGGATGTGTTTCTTGGGTAGGTCCTTCCGGTTCTGGATAGACCATAGAAACAATGTAAGTCCTAACACTCCCTTCATGCATCGAGTAGAACAGTTTAGTAAAACAGTGAAGTACGAGTTCTAAACTGAAATGTTTAGAAGTCATTGCATTTAAGAATGAGTCCTAATCTGAGGTAATCAGAAGTCATAAAATGAAGTCCGAGTTCTGAACTGAATTGTTCAGAAGTCATAAAATGAAGTCCGAGTTCTGAACTGAATTGTTCAGAAGTCATTAAAAATCATTTGAAATATAGAATTTCAAGAAACAAGATCAAGCGCAAAACAGAAGGACTCAGTAAGCACAATATTTGCAATAAATGAGACAATGATCAGAAAGTTTAATTGTGAAGAACAAGTCACAATTATTATATCAGATAAGAATGAAATCATTTGCAAGAAATAGCAAACTTGGAAAAACAACTAGGAATTCAAACGAGTGTATTTCCATCGAAAAATCAACGAATATGTGAGACATGAAAATAACTAAGTCAAGAAAAATTGACACGTGGCAATCATGAAAGTTAAAATTTGAGAATAACAACACAAGTAAGTTATCCAGAATGAATTACCACGGTCTTTGAATTCAGTTGAAGTTCACTTATCTTTCATGAGATAGTACTCCCCCTCAAAATTGGCATAACCTTTGAATGCTCGTCATGTGATGTGAATAATAGGAATTAAAACCGCACATGACATTCCTGCAAATCAGATTAAAAAGATTTTGGTATCCACCTTTTGATGGATCCTTGTTGGTTAGATGCCCTATGAGGACCAGGGATGCTATAAGTACCATACCAATACTTAGCATGGTCTTTCTTTACAAACTCACTTGTTCCACAATAAGAACAACACAACTTCTGTGTAGAGAAGCTGATCAGCTTATTAACAAAGTAAGCTCAATCAGTTTTCACAAAAGGTTTAGCGTGGAAAGCTGTGTTGTTCTTGTCACTTTTAACGGAGACGAATGACTTTGGAGCAAGAGTGGTTCCTTTAACTCTCCACACCATGTTTACTTTCTTGAAAGATTTATTATCTGATTTGTCAAAGATAGGGTTATAAAACAGATTAGAGGTATGAATTCGATCTTTTGAAGTACTATTTGATCTAATGCAGGTCTTTGAAGAAATATTTCTGTGAATAGAACTTGAAGCAGTCTTAGAAAAGATAACTGAATTAACTGAATCACCGTAAAGAGACTGATTAACAGTATCTGGACTAGCAAGATTGAGTGATTCAACATCAGAGTTTTTGCTTACAAGTTCCTTGTCATTGTTAAACAGAACATTTTTCTTTTCAAGCATTATATCCAACTTCTTTTGGAGATCAGATTTTAGCCTCTTCTCTATCATAATATCAGATGACAAAACAGATAATTGCTTTGTAAGCTTGGAAATCTCAGTTTGAAAGATCTTTCTTTCGTATGTAAAATCATCTTTCAAACTTTTTGCTTTAAAATCTTCAACCTTCTTCTTCTCAGTCTCTTTGCTTAGAATGTCTAATTCTTTCTCCAAATCGGATATTTTCAAAGAAAGTTCTCCATTCTTTTTAGTAAAAGATTTGCGTTCAGTTTCAAACTTCTCTCTTTCTAAAATCAAAACTTTTTCAAAATCGGAGATCTGTTTTGAAAGTTTTAGACACATAAGTTCAAGACTCTTCTTCTCTTCAAGAGATTTGGTTGAAAAACCAGATTGCTTTTGTACAAGCAATTGTCTTTCCTTTGCAAAACATTCTTTCTCCTTTTCAAAAACCTTTTCAACAGTAGTTAGTTTATTTTTAAGCTCAAGGTTTTCACAGTTCAGGAGTTTACCTTTCTCTTCTTCTTTAGCAAGCTTCTCAGAACTATTCCAGATTTGAGATTTTAGTTCCTTCAGTTCTTTGATGTACTTGTTGCACAAATCATCTGATCGCTTGATAGTCTTTTCATGTAGTCTTGCTTGCTCTTTCTTAGTCTTCTTGATATCATCTCGTGATGATAAATTTGATAGCTTCTTTTTCAGCTCAGTATTTTCAGTTTCTAATAAACTCTCCTTCAACTCAAACTCTTCTTTGTCTTGTCACCTGGTTTTGAAGCTCAGTGACTTTCTTTGTCAATTCAGCATGGTTATTTCTTAACCAAACATTTCTAGCTTCAAAATCCTTCAGTTCTTTGATGTACTTGCTGATCGATTCATCTTTCTGCTTGAGATGCGTTTCATGTAGTCTTTCATTTGCTCGACACTCCACATTCAAGCAATACGACATTGTTACCTGAAAAATTGATCGTTAATCGGTGTTATTTTGAAGAATCAAAATTGCGGAAGAAAATCAAAAATTAAATTTGAAACACAAATTTAAAAAATAAATCCGTTTCCAAAAAATTAAAATTTGATTATTATCGGAGTGAACGAAATCAAACTTGAGAATGAAATCAAAAACTTACTGACCAAACTTACCTGATGGAATTGTTTGTGACTTACCGGGTGAGATGAGAGACCTTATCGGGTGAGATGTACTTTCCGGACACAATTGGTTCCCGGATAAAATTAAAGTCAAGTGAACTTACCGGACGAGGAGTGTTTCCCACACAAACGTACACTTACCGGATGAAGATGGTTTACCGGGTGATTGAGGTTCTCGCAAAAAATAGCACTTACCGGATAGGATTGTTTCCGGACAAATGGAGTTTCCGGCAAAGGTAGTTACCGGATGACCAATTAGGCTTACCGGATGAACTTGTTTCTCGATGAAATTAAACCCAAAAAAAACTGATATGGTCAACAACAACAACAAAATAACCACACTGCAGCAATGTATGTATGTATGCAATCGTGAGTTATGAGCAGGAAGATGGTCAATAATGAGTGGTTGCTACGATAGATGGAAAACAAAAAAGGAGGAAAGAAGAAATTAAATAGTAATAAAAAAAAACTACACATGCAATGTACGTGTGTGTGCAGTAGGTGAAATGGTTAACTAACAAAGATTGGTCAACTATGGGTGGTCAAATATGTCAAGCTACTTGAGGTTTCCGGGAAAGAATTTTCATCCGGAAACTTGGTGACTTCCGGTAACTTGGGAAAAGTCACCCGGTAACTTGGAAAGTTATCCGGGAAGATTGGTTTTATCCGGAAACTAAATGGGTATCCGAGAAGTCTGAGTTATCCGGACAAAATTGGTACCCGGAAAGATTAAGGTGACCGATTAATTTTACCGGGTAACCAAAATCAATCCGGATGATTTGTCCGGATAGTGAGAAATAGGAAACTTACCCGGAAACTGCGGCTGGTTGAAAAGATCAGATCAGGGATCGATAGGGTTGCTTGATTTCACTCCTGTAGGGTTAGATTTTGACCAAAAACACAAACACAAACACAAACATACCCAAATCGATTTCTAAACAAAATATATCCTATTTTCCAATAACCACCACAAAAATTTAAGAACACCAAAAACTCAAGAATTGATTTTTAACTTGAAAAATTAATACCTTTGAGACTTGATGTAAACACAGATAAACACCAGATTAAGAACGATAAACAATCGAGATCAAACAAAATAATTATTAAATCAACGAAAAGCTTTGCAAACCCGATTGATGAACGATTTTTTCCATAGAAAACTGCAGTCTGTCGAAAATAATATGGGTGCCTTCTGGACCTCAAACGATTAATCCCACCGTTCAGAATGTAAAACGGAATGTCGTGGAGCTACTGTCCAAAAATCGTGACGATCCGACGGTTCAATATCTGGGAATAGGCAAAACGGCTCGCTGCGATTTCCAGAAAATTCAATACGAATTTTCTGCTTTTTCTTGCTTTCGTTCGATTTCTTTTCTTTCTTCAAATCACCGATTCTGCTCTGATACCAATTGTGAGTCCCAGACTAACAGGTAACAACGAAATCAATGAGCAATAACAAGAACAATTGATGATTTCAACTTGTCATCCCTCTCGTATTCATGATTCAAGATAGTTACAAAGGTTTGAATGAAATTCTCAACTATCTCTCTCTAAAACAATTAAGCTCACGATATTATGAATTGCTCTAATGAATCTCTCTTGAATGGCTAATGAATCGCTAACCTAAAACTAAAGGTTAACTAAACCTTATATACTTAGGCCTTAGCTAAACAAGGCCCAAGCCCATTAATCAATTAAGCCCAAATAACATAATAAAGGCTTTTACAAGAATTAATTAATCTAATTAAGCACTATATAATTATTTATATATCTTTCTAATATGTAGGACATTTATGGTCCTAACAGACCATGAATTTAGTAAATAATTTTTTCAGTTGGAATCATCTCTTTTTTCGGTTTATGTTTACATTGTAGTGAAATTATTGGGTTATGTTACATATATAGATAAATTTGTGATAAATAGAACAACAATTGTTGATTCCTTGAAGCCAACTAAGGATGATAGGTTTAAAGAGGACCACCCTTCATAAAATTTCTGGCTCCTGTATCTTTGTTCAATAAAGTAGATGTACATCAAATGCTCTTAAATGCCATATCATCAATAAACAAACAAAGCAGAAATACTGGGAAATTACTGAAAAGGAAACAAAAGGTATAGAAGAGCAGAGATGTACAGCCAACAACTGATGTGAATTACAGGATAAACAAGCAATCGAGAAGTATAAATATAAACTTATTCAGAAGAACAAAAGCAAGCAACAGAGATCGATGATGAACAAAAAGTGAGATTCAGGAGATTAGATAACAAAACAACAGAAAGCTAATTATTTGTCGACTGAAAGTGTGAATATTTTATGTTCTCGGAAGCTATTTATATAAGCTGTCCGTCAAAGTAAGCTCTATGATTTTCTTTTGAACTTACATATCTCAAGTTTTGAAACCAGAATTCACAATGACAAAAAGAGGTCAAACTTTTGCATAGTTGGCAGAGAATATATTCAGGGGTTGGGTATAGAAGATTTTCAAGGGTATAGATATAGAACATATTCAGGGGTATGGGTATAGAAGATTCCAAGCCAGAGTAACCTTTTGCATAGTTGGCACTTGGCAGGCAGAGAATGCATGAACCAATAGATAGATGTTTTCGGCAGAAAAGTACTTTTAGTTGGTCGGTCCATTATAAACGATGTTTTGGTTGCTAGTAGTAAAATTCAGGCATTTATTCTCTATTTGGACATTCATTTTCGTTTGATGCGCCTATTTGGAATTTAACACCTCATTTTGGGGTTTCTGTAGGTATGCTTGAGTCTCACTAACATGACTGAGAAGAATCTTGGCCCATTCGAAGTTTTGTTATCTCTAACTGATAACCAAGAGGAAAAAGCTGTAATGGTTACCGGACTTAAAAGGGTGGTAAGTGTTTGCTGGCTTTTCCCGATATGTATGCTTCCTTACTGATTATTTAATGGTAACTTTGTTGGAAAATTTTGGTAATCAATGGCTACTAATTGCAATATCTTTCTGGCTAGATTCTAATGGGTCCATTTTTTTATTCATGTGCATCATTCTTTTTTTCATCCTAGATTCTTCAGAAAGTGAGAATTTGTGTACTGGGCACTAATGTTAGAAGCATGCTTTATGCTTTATGGCGCTAATATGCAATATAACATATTATTGTGCAGGAGTTACCTCAGGTGGAGGCATTTGAATCTCTGGATTTTAAACTGGTATATGCTGTACTTATATCTTTTTATGTTTTTCTTTTCTACAACATTCAGCAAAATCTTATAGTGAAACTCAGCACAAATGTGATAAACAAAACAGGGTTTGAACGTTCAGATATTTAATGTCAAAATTTACCAACAATTACCACATGGTGATTATAACTTGAAATATGGTTATGGGTTTTACCTAAATAAACTCGTATCTAGATTTTCAATTTATCTCATTTGCATTTCTCTCTTTTGCACACTTTTCACAAGCCCGTGGTCTTCACGGAAACAACAACTCTATTGTTTGAGGTAGAGGCCAAGGCATCGTTTGGCAAAAATAAACTAGCTTATAAGTTAGCTTATCTTTTGAGTACATGTCTGGATGGACATAAGCTAGCTTATTGATAAGCTACTTGGAGTAGCTTATTGATAAGCTACTTGGAGTAGCTTATTGATAAGCTACTTAGAGTAGCTTACGAGGAGCTTTTTGTGACTATTTCCAGTTATACCTTATTAATATTAATTATTAAGTTTTAATTATTAATTATAAATAAATATTAATTATTAAAAATTAGTTATTACTAATATTAATTACAAATTATTAATTAAATTTTAATTATACATTGATGATATTTTTTAATTATTTAAAATTATTGTTAATCATATTAATTATTTTTATATTATTATTTTTTAATATTAGTCAAATATATTCTAGTTATCAATTACTATTAATTTTTAATAATTATTTATTTTTATTCATATTGTATGTAATGGTTATTTAAAATCATAAGTTAATCTAGATTTTTTCCTAATTGTTTTAACAAATTCAAAATTTATAGTGTATATTAATTAAAAAAATTATTTTTTTATTAATATATTATATTATTTAATTTTTCTTTACTATCTTGTTTGTATTAATTAACATATATTATTACTTTATATTTGTTTTAATTGTATAATTTGTATTATAAAATATTGTAATTGATTATTTTTTCAAGATGTTTTTTGGTCATTTCACATGTTTATCAGCTAGTTTTTGTCAATCATGACTTATCCATCAGCTAGCTTATCAGCCATAAGCCAGCAGTCTACATACATCTTATCCCTCCTAGACCCCACCTTCAGGTGGGATTATACTGGGTTGGGTTCGTTAGGTTAGGTTACCTAAAGTGACGTTTGTACTTGACGGCATTGTTTGTTGCTTTTTAATCCATGTTAGTTTTTATTTTTTGCAGAACCTGATTGCTGTGGAACTTGGAATGCAGAAAATAAGTGGCATTACAGTGTTCGATACGATAGAGAAGAAAAGTTACGATCCCTTGCCAGATGTGGAGGTCAGTTTACATACTAGCTTGTCACCTGTTGTTTTTAGTTTTTCATCTTATACCCAAAGAAGCAAGAAAAACAAAGATGATATCTCACGTTAAACGTCTGTAATTTACAAAGGAAAAAGAAGTTTTCAATATTTTTTAACATTACTGAGAGACAATAATCCCAACTTAATGGTTAAAAAAGATAGAAATGGAGCGTGTAGGTATTTAAAATTTTGATTTCCTAGTTATGGTTATTTATCTTCATTTTTCCTCACTCGACTAGATTGGATTGGACCCAAAATCATATTTCTATTTTCTCCTAGGCTATATCACTATTGTTGGCTATTTATTACTCCCGCCGTCCCAACATAAACGTCCACGATGAAAAATGCATACAGTTCTAGAAATGAGTAACTATTACATCTTTTAATCAACAAAATGACAATTTTACCCTTCATAATAGATGGAGTAATGAATTTTATCCTTATAATTAAGGACAGAATTGAAAAGGAGTCACTTATTTTGGGACAAACTAAAATAGAAATGTGGACGTTTTATTTTAAGACGCAGGGTGTATATCTATATCTTTTTCGTGGGACCCATTAAACAGCCTCTCAACCCCTAGACTTTATGCTGTGTTGGTTTGGTTTATTTTGTGGGTGACAATTACATGAGAGGAGAAATGAAGATGCAACTCTGCCTGCCTGAGTACCATTTACTTGGTGCAAGTGAATGGCACGTAAATTACAAAAACAAACAAATAGGAACTAATTTAATTTCTGATATAGAATATTATGTATGATTTAACAAATTGTTCTGAATGTACCCTTTTCAACATACTTCCTGCAGATCTTCGTTGATGCATAGTGATGCCAAAAGTTACGTGCTTGCTACCTACACAATCATATGCGGTTACAAAATATGGGTGCGATAAACTGTTTTTTCTTTGTTAAATGTGCCTAACCCCATGGGGCGTGAAGGAAAATCCTGGTTATTGCCATTGATCAAAGCCCTCAAGGTTTGGATAAAGTTCCTGTAAGAAAAGCTAGTGTTGGAGCATATATATATATATATATATATATATAATATTTGGTTAATGGTAAATCATAAGCATAATTCATTAGAAATATAACCAAGCTAGCTACTATCAATAAATAAATAAAAAAAAACTCCACAATTCTTCCTTCCTTGATAGTAATATGTAAACAGTCCTGAAGTATTTTGAACCCCTCATCTCACTGGGGTCTGTCTACACAAACCCAGAAGTAGTACTACTACTACTGCTCATCTCCAACTTGTTGAACTCACCACAACTAATTAATGTTTAACATTCTTTATACTAGCTTTTATGTTTTCTTTTAATCAGTTCAAAGTTGTTACGAAATAAACATACCAAACACATAAAAACTAGTTATCAGATCTTACTGTGCTTCTTGTTTTTTTGACTTGTTCTAATTGGCAACAAACCTTCTTGGATAGACATAGGTGTTGTTCGGTTCGTTTTCTATTAAGATCTGTATGGATATGGTTGTCTGTATTCATATAGCGGTCTATATGATAACAGATAAATTGTTGTTCGGTTGTTGGGCTGAATTAACAAACTGAATGTCAAAAATGACCATTTTACCCCCAATCTATATTTTTGTTGAATAAATCAAGTATTTGATAAATTAATGAATATATAACTTTTAATTACAGAAAATATCAATAATAAACATTTTTTTTAAATAAAACACAATTTCCTAGTGAAACCCACTTCCATCAGATTCCTTTAGCCACAATTCTTGTCCTTCATGTTTCTTCATCTTGCGCCATGTGATAAGCCCATATTTCAGATTTTTCAGTGGGAATCAAAATTCATGAACGAAAACTTTATCAGGTTTCGTCCGTCTTCATGAAAAAAAATCCTAACAGATTTTAGATTTATAGGCGGAATGGAAGAAGAAACCCTTCGTACTTGCAGCAAAAATGGAAGAAGATATCTTTCGTACTTGTAGCAAAAATGGAAGAAAAAACCCTTTTGTGGAAGAAGAAACCCTTTGCAGCAAAAATGGGACTGAGGTGAATCTTTAATGGGGTAGATGGGGAATAATCCCATTTTCTAGCTGAGCGAATCAGCCCTTTTCTGAGCCAATAAGCCGCTACCGAACAGGTAGATATGAATCAGCCATATCTACCACACAGCCCATTAAGCCATAAACAAACAGCCCCATAGACTGGTTGTGTGGTTCTAATTGGCAACAAACCTTCTTGGATAGACATAGACTGGTTGTGTCGTTCTAATTGGCATCCCTAACGTCTGTTTGGCTCTTGTTTTGGCCTTGGCTTTTGTGTAGTTTCGTTTTCTATTCTGGCTCCTTGGTTTCTGTAGTGGGTAGGTTGTCTTTTGTTTCTGCTCCTGCCAGAATGTAAGTGTATTGCTTTGGGGTTCTATCCTGTTTTTAATATTATTGCCTTTAGAGAAAAACGTACTTGTTCAAACCTTCAATATATTCCTTAATATAGACTAGGGTAAGGGTTTTCTTCCTCACCGGCTAAGATTCTTGGTCTTTGTCATGTTCGGTAAGATAAGCAACACCCAATAGGCGCTTATTGCTAAGTGTTTAGTAAATAAACAGTCCCTAAGAGAATATGTGTGTCTATTTTCATTTTTTTGGAAACACTTATTTTCCAACGGAAAAAAGCCGTACTTGAGAGAATGAAAGTTCCGACATATATTAAAAAGAAATTAGTGGTCCAATTTAGCCGATATGAGACTCTTAATACACCTCTATTTAAAGAGCATAATGAGTGGGAAATGTGGGATTTTTTTTTATGGAGACTAAATGACCACAAATTGTTCTATAGGTTGCATTTGGTACATGAGACTGAACATGGCAGAACAAAACTCGTTGTTCTACGTTTGGCGTGACACAGGACAACAAAAAACTCTTTATTCACATTTGACGTGACATCGTACAACACAAAACTCACTGTTCCACGTTTGACCATAGGGCAGGGACAAGATGACGAAAAAATGCTCTTTTTTGTTGGAACAAGATGGGGCAAGGATGAGACAAACAAAAAAAATTACTAATCTACTCTCATTTAATATAACGCTAATATAGTATTTGTTTTAATGGTCACCATCGCCCCTCGTTCATCGCTGTCACCACCACGATCGGCCACCGCCAACCATAGTCAGCCACCTCCTGCTTCACTACAACAAATTTGGTTCTATTATATATACATGAAAATCGTGTAAAAACATTTATAAATTAGATTGTTTATATATTTATTTGATTTGTGTCATTCATAACTATTATATGATATATAAAATCACCAGACAAATTTTAAAGGCACTTTGTCTAGTCCCGTCCTATCTGGTCCTAGTCATACAAAATAGAGACCATGGTTCTAAATAACTCGTTATGGTCTTGTTACGGCGTGTTATGGCATCAAGGCTTGGGTTCGCCGCCACGTTAACCCCTATGACTTCACTTTAAAGTTTGGCTTGCATTGTAACGCGTAATGGCACGTTACAACGCGTTAGAACACGTTATGACAGACGATTTGTTATGTTATGTCATGTCTAGTTCTGTTTAATCTTGTCCAATTATATATGCGTATCAAATGCTACCATAATATTAAAAAGGGACTAGACAAGTTCAAATTACCCTATAGTCATGGGCGGATGCGGGGTGCGCCTTTATATAGGGGAAGGGCGCACATGCCCCCGTCCATAAGTAAAACAAAATTGAAATATTCTTTAAAATCCTAAATCTCGTATTTACTTTTTGTTGTTGTTATTCTCAACCTTCACTCGTTTCCGGTGACTCGGTGTTTTGCATGTCGTAATTTTCAATAATTTTAGTGTTTACTTTTTATTTTTGTAAGATCTTGATATTCTAATCTAACGTTTCTTTTAGAATACTTGTTAATTTTGTCACATTATGTGTTCTCGTTGATGTTAAGGACGCTTTACTAAGAGTTTTTTTAATAACCCCATAAAAAATAACCCGAATCTCATTCGGTTCGGATGAGGTATTCAACTTTTGGATTTTTTTATATACCCCTAGGTATGTCCCAGTCACTTTCTAGATCCATTACTTCACACAATGTCAAGTTCTTAAAGTGGTAGACCTTAACTCTGATACTATATTAAAATATGTGTACCCCTAGAAATAACATTTTAAATAAACTTTTGAGGAAAGGACAAAATTCCAAAATATATTGAAAAAAATTAGTTCAAGTTTAATTGATGTAAGACTGTAACAAATACCATCATTGACAACTTACGGTTGTGACACAATATCGGAGCAACATTAATTATGACTTAATGACTAACATTGTTGTTATAGTTTTGACAGGTGCCAACGAACATGTTGGTTCTAAAACGTACTTGTTCTGTCTTAAAATTAAGTGTTTATATTTTTGTTTTAGTTTGGCTCAAGATATCATGTCGTAGTTGATTACAAATATAATAATTATATGTTATTTTTTATTTTGGATATTTATTTTTTTAGACAAAATGAATTATAAGATCAAACATTGTATTTATGCAATGAAAATAACATAAATAACAAAAGGATTCTTCAATTCAAGTGAGTCAAGTTTACAAGCCAAAAGGTAAAACAAAACCAAATAATTAAATTGCTAAAGATTTGGAACAATAAGTGGACATTTTGTATCAATGGAATGAAAGACAGACTAATAGTGAAGTCAACCATGATAAAAGTCAAACACCTTGGCCCCAATTAGCTTCACTTCCAACCCTAGGCATAGCTTGGGTCTTTGAATATATGTCAACTTTGAATGTAGCACCACACATTGCTCCCTCACTATCAACCCTTGAAATTGCTTTCATTTTCTGTTTTGGATGCTCAAAGCTCATTAACCCTCCTTCTGTATGGTACATGCACCCTATAAATTTTTTTACAACTATTGTTAGGTTCAAATGGTCAAAGTCAACAAAGACATGTTATGCCTACTTGGATTGGTCCAAATGATGTTGGACTAATCTTGGATTTGGGCCTTCTAAGGTATACAACCCAAGAGGGTCTTAATACAGCCCAACCCATGTATATATTTGTGAAAAGGACGAAAATACCCTTGAACCTAAAACAAAGGGAAATTAAAGGTTAATTTGGATCCCTACCGGTTGGAAAAGGAGCAAATGACTTGGAGCAACTGGATTTTATGACCCCCAAGTTGTCAGAAATAACAACAGAGCCATCAGGTGCTATACCCCAGAAAAGCTTCACTCCTCCATCAGCACCCTATGGATTAACAAAAAGTCAGAAATGTCCTCCGCCTCCCTTTTATTATAATAATATTACATAACACATGCATGCATGCATGCATGCATGGGATGGTCATGGGAGAGAGAGAACTTACAAGTGAGACAAAGACGGTTTTAGCCTTGAGATCATAGAGTACAAATCCAAAACTACCCTCAAGGTCCTTGAGAACCGAGTGGGCCGGATATGGGCCACGGTCCCGGAGGGTCTTATAAGCTTGGATGATAAACATGGGCTCATTGGCTAGCTTGGTTAGCCCATATTGCTTGTTAAGGGTGCATAAGTTGTTTAAACCTCCCAAGAAAATGCAGTAGATGTCATCCATGCTACAGAACAACCTGCAAATTAATTAACACATTTTATCAAGTAAAATCCTTGAGAACTGTATTTAAAAAACTTTTGTTTTGAAAGATGAATAATACCTTTGATGGGGTAGTGGGGTTTGAGAAGAAGAAGAAGAAGAAGAAGGGCCAAAAGCCAAAGAAACATCATCTCCAAAAGCCATAGAGAAAGCATTGAGATTGGAAGATAAGAAAAGGCTTAAAGGATCTTGTTTTTTATCATGTTGGTGTTGGTGGGGGCTGATGAGTTCCTTTGGTGCATTCACCAATTCTTTCTTGAAAATACCCAACATTTTTTCTTGATAAATATATAATAAGATGGAGGTTATGTATATGAAATTGTAGAGAGAGAGAGATATTGAAGGAATTGTGGATGTTCAAGTCTTCCTATATCAAATGGTATTTATAGTGTCATATTTGGTGATGTGGCAATATTATCCAAACAAAAGAATGGATAAGACATGTGATGAGAGTGTAGTTTTTAAGATTATTTATGAATCTTTATGGCATATTTAATATAGGAATAATCTAAATATATTTGATCTTATTCTCTCTCTCTCTCTCTCTCTCTCTCTCTCTTAAAGGATATTTGATCTATTATAAAAGAACAATAAAAATGGAAATGATTATCTCTAGTTATATCTTAATTAATTAGCTTTCTAACTATTGTTTATTTTATTAAGATCTATTTAAATACTTCTCAATATTTTTTTTCTTCAGTTTTCTCCGCAATAAAAAAATCACAAATAAAAAATTATATACACTTAATTGTAGTAAAAGTTTGATCATCAGAGTAAATCAAGGAGGAAATATATTTATTTTTCAATTTTTTTTTTATTAAATATTGTAGTGAACAAAATAAAATGAGATTATTATACTACTTTAAAAATAAACTCATACGATTGCATATATGCCGATTTCCTGTTTGTAAAATAAGAAAATAATTCTCTAAAAAATTTAAAACATTTAATTTGACTAGAAATCTACTCGCGCAATGCAGCGCGATATATCTCGATTTTAATGTTCTAATTTATTTTAATGTGTGGTTTTGAGAAAACGGTCAAAGTTTTTTTTATTAATTTCTTTTAAAGAATGACGTTTTTTGAGGAGTTCATGATTTGAGGATTTGAAAGCGGTTAGAGATAATGATTAATTAATAAGAGTCCACGATTTAGGGATTTGAAGGTTGTTAGAGATAAGTCTTAATCAAGTAATTAACATTAAAAGCGGTACATAATGTTTCATTGATTGTTTTTAAGAGATTTTAAGTAATTAACATTAAATAGCGGTACATGAAACTGTATGAGTTGTTTTTAAGAGTTTTTTATAACTACTTTATAATATAGTATAGATAGAGGAGATTTAATTGATAAGGTATAAGAGAAGATATAATAAAAACCAGAACATGATAAAGTTTTTAAATGGTATTTTTCAAAAATAAGAAAATCATTATTTTTAATTTTCAATTCTAAATATAATATAATATTTTATATATTTGGATTGCATTTTAGTTTTATTTACTATTAAAACAAGTTAAATTGGAGTATAAACAAATTATAGACTTTTGAGTCATTATTAATCGAAGTCGACAGTTTTATCGGATTTTCGAAGTTGTTTTATAAATAGTTATTGTTTAACATTTAATATTTTCGTAATTTTTAGTATTTGTTTTTTTAAGATATAATTATAGGGAAAAGTGACTGGTCCACACGTGCAGCTGACGATGACTTCAACCCAACCTATTCGTCCTCATCTTTATTTCTTTAACTTATTTTTAATTTTTAAGTTGGTCCGACTCTTTCAAAAACATAATAATAATAATATATATTATTATTATATATATTATTATTATTATTAACAAACTACTAAAGTCTAAAGCGTTTGAATATTTTTACCTCAATTTTAATAGGTTTTTATGCTAAATTTGTATATGGTTATAAATAAGTTGGGTTTTATTTCCATATTTTATGTTTTATTTTTTAAAGACTTATTTTATTTCTATATCCTATTTTTGAATGCGATTTATTGAATTAGATTGGTTTAATGAAAGATTTTGTTTTGTGTATTTAGTAAATTATGAAATACAGTTATAATAAAGTGGTAAAATTTGATGAAACAAAGAAAATTCTAATTAGTTTGGTTTAGAGAAAAAAAGGTTGTTAATTAAGCACTACATTACATAAACAACAACATATGCCTTTACTAAAGCTTTAAAAGCATTATAAAAATAATCAACATTAGGTTACAAAATAAATATTTTTCAAAACTTGCTCATAAAATTTAACAATTTCTCTATTTTATCTTCATTTTAAAATACATAATATGTTGCAATTTTGATAAGCATCATTTAGCTTTATCCAACAAAAAAAGGAGTTTGATCCTAAAATTGTTGATGAAATTGTTTGTGGATTGTAAAACAAAATCTAAGCCCCATAGTCCCCTTGCAAGTATTTATCCTCCGGATAGTAGACAGCCGTCACAACGTTCCCTCCGAATTTCCGACCACCCAAAGAATCCTTTGCCTTTGCGCAATCAGACGACTCTGCATACTCCAAGAACACCTGCAACAACACTTAACAACATCAAATCTAACCACCTAGTATTATCCAGAAGGAACATAAAAGAACACCAGTGATGCATACCTTCCCAAGACCAGGAATTTGCTCTCCGTTTGGATCAGGACGAGGAATTACCACATTTGTCAAATCGCCTACAAATTTCAAACGCGATATATGAGTTTATTTAGATGCATTAAGAATAAAAGGTTTATGGTTGAGCATGAAACAGTGTACAACAAATCTAATTCCACCATTAAGGCTATGTTTGGCAAACTAACAGATAAGCTAGCTAATAGCTGAACTGATAAACTAGTCATGTTTGAAAAAAACTAGCTGATAAGCTAGATGACAATGTAAAATGACCTAAAAGGACATATTGAAAAAATAATTGGGAAAATATAACAGGCGTAATTATAAAAAGATAGAAAAAAGCCCGTACTGAAACGCTACTTGAAGCAACTTTTAAAAAACATGGCTTATGGCTAACCAAACGAGCTTTTTCAATAAACACAAAAGATAAGCTGGTTTAACAAAGAGGAGGGTGAGTTTAATTTGCCATATATAATTATTATATACTTAAAAAAGAACTAGTTTGTGGTTGCCAAACATGGTCTAGAGTCGTAAGCAATTCATGAGATATAAGATATGAGAATGTTTTACCAAATTTCCGTCCTTCTTCCCTCATGTCCTCTAATATTTCTTCGTATTCTCCATCATCCATCAATTCATCAGCACTTATCACCTTCATTGCACCCAAAAGGATCATGATCGTGAATAATCATAGCAATAACATTCGAAAAGATAGTCAATAATAACTTGCTCTTTTCTTTTGGGACTTGCAGTTACATTATGGGACAGTACCTCAGTTAAGCACAAAACTTTAGTTGGAACCTCGTCAGGTGCTCTGGGCATCCCTACTCCTGGAAGGTTGAACCCACCAACTTGTAAGGCCATTTTCTACAATCCAAAGACGGATGTTAGGCAACTAAAATGTCCGTTCCATGTCCCACTAATCATTCTAAGACGCATCATCATTTTAACATTCTCTCTCCACAAGAATAATATTAAATGAGTAAATGACGTGTCTTACAATAGTTGGTGGGTCAGGGAAGGGAAGGGAAGGGAAGGGACATGAAAAATGGAGACAAGTGATTTTATTTCCAACCCGATACCTGCATAGCTATATGTTGCTGTGCCTGGGCTAAGATGGTCTCCTGTTCTGATTTCATCTGTCCGCTACTGTAAAAAGTGGGTACAGGAAAGGGTTAGGACATGTCGGTGCACCAACAATGAACAACCAAATTGCAGAATTTAATATCAGCACTTTGAAAAAACCAAACCAAATGAGCTATAATGTACGCAGGCCTGATCTCTACCCCAAAGAGTAGAGCAGTTGTTCCTTGGAAGATTTCCGGCTTGTGAAAATTGTGATGAAGAGAAAAACACAGATATGATAATAGTTTTAAAAAATGGGTTAAGAGTAAGCAATAACATACAAACAGAATCAGTTATAAACGACTATCAGGGTGCTTCTGCACCTTTTCATATCCCCGTATCAGGTGCTTTCGGATACAATTAGTGCACTGAATGTGGCATTGCTGGTATTTGTGAATTTTGACCATTAAATCACAGGGATACAAAAGCAGGGGATAAATTTTGCTCTTTCTATTAGCAAAGAGAAATTTTACAATTTTCAAAATTGAAAGCAATAGTGAATTTTAACCATGTACATACAATTTTCTGTAATCTCTGAATAATATTAATATCCCTAATTCCCATACCCTTCCAACATAGGAGGATATACTAAAGTCTTTATCTATTTCTAGAGCTACAATCTCGTTTTGACAAAGACAAATGTAACTGTAGATGGCATCAGCTATTAGAAAACAAAATGGAAGATGTACTGGACATATAATGCTGAAGTGATCTTCAATAGACTCCACAAACAATTCCAGGTATTTTCTAGTCTGAGATTCAAACATGTCACCTAGCTTGATTCTTCTCAAGAATAATGAATTAAAGCCTGGTGGTCAAGTGTTTGTATATTTTGTGTTCAATAATATTGTACAAATTTACGCATAAATAAACAGCTTGTTCACATACACCGTTAGCCACGTCCTAGTGGCGTCCTAGCGGTTGGCTTGCGACATGACAACTATGAGATGAACCAAGAACTTTCTCGGTCTGGTATTTTTATTTTTATTTTTGAGGAGGTAGGCCTCCTATAAAGGGGGAGAGGCTCCATATTTCTCAACCATCCAAGAAACCAAGAGTTTAAGTGCAATGCTTAGTGTAATAACCAAGTTTCAATCTAAAGGAATATAAGATGTATTGGAGGAAAGTAAAATTTTGTTACTTAAGGGACTGAAGTGTAAATTATGGAAAGAGGGTATAAAACCCTCAATTTTGACACAAAACCCTAGGCATTTGCCAATTTTGGGAGCGGCTGTGTATGTGTGGGAACAAAGGGAAGAAGTCAAGCCACCACCTACGATTTTGGAAGAGAGCAAGGAGAGTGTTGCATCAGGGATAGCTCGAGCATCAATTCTTGAAGGTAAACTCCTAATCTCATATTCTTATTGCGATTGTGAGTGGATTTTCATGTTTAAAGGGGTTTCTAGAATAAAAGAGGACTTAATCGAAGTTAATGTTGATCGAGAATTTGATTTTGTTATCTAGTAATGACCTAATGATTCCTACAATCGACCCTAATGTTTTCGGATAGTGTACATCGGTTTGGGGTTGGATTTTGGGGCACTCAGGGAGAAATCGAGCATATGGCATCCGTAGTCCGGAATCTGAGGAGTCCGGATATGTTTTCCGGAATTAAGGAGTCCGGACGTGTTTCCCGGAATGGGGAATCCGGATAGGTAATCCAGAAGTGAGAGTCCGGATACCGGCTTCCGGAAGTGGGAGTCCGGATACCGTTTTCCGGAAGTGGGAGTCCGGATACCAGTCTTTCCGGTCCGGATGTTGATTTCTGGATCCTACACTTTGGGGGATTTAATCCCTAATCGGGGAACCCGAGTAGTTGTTGTAAGTCCGGGTTAGAGTCACCGGTGAGGGTAAATTGAGTGACTTATCGTTCCTGCTTTCCACTTTGATCGTAGGGGTTCAAATCTTAAGATCCGAAGCAGAGCAAGGAGAACTAAGCAAGGGCAGCAGGTGAGTTTTTCTACCCAAATACGTATTTTTAAACGTGATTTCAGTAGTAAGAATTGAATATGCAACGATATGTTTATAATGCATGAAAACGTGTGTTCGTAAAGTTAAATTAAAATGTATGCATACATTGTTGATAGATGGTGTAATGGCTAAGTTGGGGGTGTGTCCCGTTTATGCCATGGGAGGTGTGACCCAGTAAGGCAGTGTGAGACTGACACGATTCACTACCGAGTGACTTCAGTGTACCACTTACATGCTCAGTTTTATGTGAAAGTTTATTATTTAAAGTTGTTTATATTTGATAATTGATATGAAATGTTTTAAACAATTGATGTTGAACTATTGCCACTAGAGGGAGCTCACTAGGCCTCATGGTCTAACCCTCGCTTTTCCAAATCTAAACCTTTTCAGGGAAGCCGTTGGTAGGAAACTCTGGAAAGGGCAAGGAGAAGTGTTTAGGCGAGGATGCTTTTAGACGATAGCTATTTCCACTTTTCTTTTAGACTTGTAGTTTATATTCTCAGTTGTGTATAGGTTGTTCCGCAAACCTAATTTTGAGACAGTTGTATTCGATCAAATTTTGGGGCCATCCTGGCTGGTTGATTTATATTTAATGTTATGCTATATTTTAGTTTTTGGGTTGTTACACATAGTAGACCCTCACCTCACCTCTGGTAATTCTTTTCACAGGACAAGCATGTAAAACAACGTAAAATTTTACAAACTTGACGATCTTGTACAATATAAAAACTTAACAAAGGTGAAACAGGTTGACTATCCTGTCAACTAAAAGCTACTTTTGCACACAAACCTGATCGTTGCACGCCTGACTGTCAGTGTTTTATCACCCATTTTTAAGCCATTTAGTGCAGCGCAAGCAACGTCCGTAGCTGCTTGATCCTGAAGAAGATAAGTCATAGATTTTTTATTTATTAAAACATATATTTAGAATTATAATAGATATCTGAAGAAACTAGGGGTGTACGCGGGGTGGGGTGGGCGGTTTTTGACGTTTTTACAACCCAACCCAATTATGGCGGTTTGAAAAATTCTAACCCAACCCAACCCATTCAAAAGTATAACCCAACCCAATCCTTGCGGGTTGGGTTGGGTTGGGTTAGCGGTTTGGTAATATACATTATGTTGACGAATGAAATACGATAAATAATACTAAAATATACCCAACAAAGTTATTAGTTATTACAATCATCAAAATATATATTAAAATCCTCAAGTCTTAGAATTAAACTTCAAAATTTTGAACGATAGCATCTCCTTCAAATTATCAATCAATATAATTCTCTCATCGTAAACAACCGATAAATATTTGTAGCAAACGGTCACTCTAATAGGGACACCAAATGCAGGTTGCAACTCTTTAACAAGTTCACTAAATTTTTAACCACAAACCTAGCCACCACTTTTCAATATTTCTCTTTATTAAATGACACCTCATTATCATTGAAAAGTGATCCAAAACGTTCGATTTTCTACCTCCTCCTTTCTTAGACGTGTTTAGTTCATAATTGTCTTGGATTTTTAGAGACTTAGAAGTATTTTCTATTGCTTCTATACATAGGAAATAGGATAAAAAAAATACAAAGTTAAAACCTACAAGAAACATATGAGATTTTTGTACGCAATAAAAAACAAACTTCTAACAATATCAATGCAACGAGAACATAAATTTATGGTTCCGACTTCTAGTTGAAACATACTTCATATGTTCATAATTGTTGTAAATTAGACTAATATATGTATATAATTTTTTAGCTATAATTTATAATTGTTGTAAATATTATATATATATATAAACATAATTTTATCGAAATAATATATATTAGCGGCGGGTTGGCGGTTTGGGTTGGGTTGAGTTATGCTAACCCAATTTCAACCCTTCTAATTAGCGGTTTGGCGGGTTGCGGTTTAGCGGGTTGGCGGTTTGGGTTTAATTGGGTTGTTAGCGGGTTGGTTTGGGCGTGTTTCGTGGATTGACGGTTTTTTGTACACCCCTAGAAGAAACTACACGCTGGAAGATTAGACTACAGATATCAAGTGACAATAAATAGTTGGGGAATTAGACATCCAATTGGATTTTGATGATGAAACTGCATATAGAAACAAGTACCAGACTACCAGAAGACAAAACCAGAGAATCAAAGAGTAAAATGTTCTTTTGAAAACCAGATTCAAAAAGGTGAAAACAAAATAATTAAGGACAGATACAATAAAATGCAATCAACAAATAAATGCCTTCGGAAAATATCAAAGCCTGCTTAACCAAGACCAAAGATTGACAATATTTACCTCATAGACACAGAAACCGTATCCTTTGGAGTTTCCAGTATCTCTGTCCTTAACAAGGTCAAACCCACGCAGCGGTCTGAATCATCAAATGGCTTGCATCAAACACATGAGTACATTCTAATAAATGTTTGTTTTGCAACAACATAAAACATCATAAAATTAAGCATCACTTATAAAGGACATACCCAAAGGATTCTAGCAACTCTCTTATCTGTACCTCAGTGAAGTAATATGGTAACCCCCCAACAAAAATACGGTCAGGTCCTTCAGCTCCACCAATGCCACTGATTATAGCAAAAATAGCAAATTCAGCTTCAAAATAATGCCCAAGAGTATAATACTATTAAAAAATAAAATAAAAGATAGAAACAAGTGAAAAATCGGAGATCACAGGGTAGGGTCTACGGATATTGCAATGTACAACTTCAGGACAAGAGGATGTGGCACCAAAAGCAAAAGATCTACTTAATTCCTTAACCGTCACTACGATCCACCAACACAATATAGACATGCAATTAGCACAATAGAAAAAAGAAAAAGAAAAATCCACTTACCCTGGGGTAAGCCCGGCAGCAGCTAAATTAAGGTTTGGATTTGGTTGGCTAGGGCCAAGAGTTGCAGCTAATGAAGGATTGTAGTCCGTAGGTCTTCTGACTCTCACAGAGACTCCCTAGTAAAATTGAAACAACATGTCAAATGAAAAAGCACTCTCGCACAAAAGCATAATAGTTTAACAAATACTGTTCAGACGCATCAACAATATAACGATGAGACATGCTATATTTAGCAATGCTCAATGATTGGATATAACAAAAGTCACATAAAATCATTAGTTATCTACTAGGATGCCACCTATCCTCACTAACTAATGCAGCAAAGTTCCGCTTGCATTAAAGAATGCATATTATTCTGGAAACATATTTATAGTTTACACAATCATATATATATATATATATATATTTGTGTATATGCAAAAAGGGTGATGGTACTTGTGCATGCCTCAAAAATGATCCCGTCTAATGCCATTGCATTACTTGCTTCTTCAACTGTTCTCATCTCCACAAATGCAAACTTCTTTTCATGGTTAATGTACACATTGACCACGGCATCACCTGCTATTAGGATATTGAATTAAGCTATGAGTTCTGATGATAGGCAATTGAACAGTATATACCAAAGAGTATTTGAAGTCAATGAGCTTAACTAACCTGGCCCAGCAGAATTTCCTCCTATGGCTGTCATAATATGACTAAAAAAGGTTGCTATCGTCTGCTCCAAACATCAAAAAGGCATAAGTTAAAGAAATAAATAAAAATTTTGGTCTTTAATAAACCCTTGAAATTTCTAATAACCTTATAAACACAATCACAACTATGCACAATCCACCCAATTGATTTGACACCTTGCTTTTAAAATGATATATCTAACCGTGGATGGTATGAGGCCAACACATTTGACCATAGGGAAATGGAAGGATATACATATCATGCAAAAATCATATCAACAAATTTAACCACAAGCTATGCCTGCATTATAAGAAGTTCCTTTTGCTGCATGGACTTGGTCTTCAACGAATTTTGAAGTTTATCATAACTGTTAGATAAGCACTCCGGAGGACTCACATGGGTGTTTACCAAGTATACAAAAAGATGGCTTACACTTATTGTCCATAAATTTCATTATACATTAGGCAATTTGGTTAATAAATTCGTTATGTCATGAATATGATGTTTATAAACATTTTGGAGCCAACCAAAACTGCAGTCTCTCATTTTGGACCTGGACCAATACGACTAGCACAGCATCTGTCATAAGTTGTGTTTCAATAGTCAATTGAAAACTTCATTCCATTTTACAGGGCTCTTGGGCTATGTGGACTAGAACTACAGGCCTTCCCAGAATAGTGATTCACATGGACATCCTTAATTCTAAATAACTTCCCTGTTCATTTGTTCAATGGTGGAAGATAAAAGTAGATTTAAGTCATTTAACCACTTGCTAAATGCATATATATTACTTTACCTTTCTTTAACCATCATTTTGTAACTATAAACATGAGTACATGACATAAAAATGCATGTCAAAGGCAACTAAGCATCAAATTTGTAGGATACAACAAAACCAAGTAGAAAAGACTATCAGTTAGCCAAAGAGTTTCGGTATCAAAGAAAATTTTTGCTTCATGCTTCGCAAAAAACAAGACCATATAACAAGTAAAAATATCCAATCAAGGTACAATGTAAAACCTGTTCATTGGCTAAAGGGGGCAAGCCGCCAACATATACTCGACGTGCATGCCTCGTGGCCTAAGAAAAGAAAGAAGGATTATCCAACAATGCAGCTGCTAAATAAAATGCCTACACACGAATTGAGCACTGTATGCATACCTGCTGAGTCATAGCTTGAGCTGGCATCAAGGGAAGAGCTCCCAACTAATTAAAAATGGTCAAAAGATATATAATGAACATAAACATCTATAATAAAACAAATATTAAGGAGGGAGAGACAAAAGACACCCAAATGTCCTCATCTGGGTATTACACAAAGTGCCCCCTTGAGGACTTTGTCAATAAAGAATATTACTTTAATAATATTATGTAAAAAAAAGGAACAAGATAGAGAGAGAGAGAGAGAGAGAGAGATGAGAAGCACAATGACCTGTGCTGTCCCGAAAGAAAACATATTCTGGAACATTCCAGGCATTGATTGAGGAGCATCTGGCACTTGCCCTGCATAATTAACATAGGGAAAGAAGTGAAGCAACACATCAGTAACCAAGTCAATATAACAATGGTTTTTGAAGCAACACATCTAGAAACTTATTTTCATATGCATCAATTTATACAAAAACTATAAGGACAAAAAGATATAGACCTAGTCCTTACCCAGATTTATATATGATTCAGTACTAATATTAGAAATTAATTTCCTCACTGCAGATACTGGGAAACAATTGCAAGCCTACCAAATAACAACAGTTGCCGGCTGAAGGTGAACAAGATCCAGCTAATCGGAGCATTGATTCCTCGTTGAACATAAAATCTACAGTGGCAACGCCCACAGTGGGACATGTAGCCCAACATTGCCTTCTTACCCAAATCATACACAAAACAAGAAACAAAACCACACACAACAGCCAACAACACAACAATTGTCCTCAGTTTTCGTAATAAACAAATTAATAATCAAATTTTCCAATGTGCCACAAATATATATATATATATTAATAAGACATCAAATATGCAGCACAAATATCTAAATACAGCAAGATGGCCCAGACAAATACAAAAGGGAAGCTGCTGGAATAATGTGTGTAAGGATCAAGGTACTAACCAACTGCACCTGGCAAAGTTGCAGCAGTAGGTGGTGCCATGTCAAAACCACTTGTCCTCTTGCTGTAGAGAAAGATACAATATGTAACAGAGAATAGAAACTAGAATTTGTTTTCATTTAACACCAATGCAAAAAGACAGCCACATGAAAATAGAGTGTTGCTTGTTACAATTGGGTATTACATGCGGCAAAATAGAAATATAAGGAAAATAACACAACAGAACAAGACACAAGAAGATGAAATTGTACGAGGGGTCCAGGAAAAAAAAACATGCCCTGTTTTACGTGTACCTTAATTCCTCAAAAAGCACTATGAGAATTGGGAAATACCAATAGCCTTTCTGAAGAATAAGAAAAGCATCACTGTTCTACTAAAATGGCAAGACACCACAAAGATCATCAGATATATCTAAAAGTATCAAAAGAACTAAAGAAGACAACACAGAATAAATGGTGTGCTGATGAGCGATATAAGTAAGCAACTACTTCTATTGTGTGGACTCTATGTAATGTCTTCACTGCAATACGTAAAGCAATTAACGGCCAGACACTAGAATCTAGATATATTATAGACTATAAAAGAGTGCAAAGATGATGCAATCAATCAGGAAATAGGATATGTTCGAGTCCAGCTATGAAATACCTTTTTGAGCGAGATCTAGATGACTCCCTTGATCGATCAGGTGATGCAGAACGTGATCTGTGTCTGTGATGCCTCTCTCTATCTCGATCATAATCATGGCGCCTGCAAAGGTTTATGAACATGTATTCATATAAATTGGAGTTGTCCATGGTTAAGAATAAGCACTCACAACCTGCAACATGTAACATTGGATCTCTCTTCTTTTTCCTTCTTATTTTGTGCATTTTGGTGGGTTGGAAAAACTTAAGCAATAGCATTTCCTTCACAAGAACTAATAAAATATAACTTACTACGATATGTATTAAAAAATGAATGAAAAAGAGATGGTTCCAATAAACCAGCTTTAACTACCACATCACAGTGCATCAACATGTTAGCATCTTCACTGATCGTATAGGTTTTTCTAATTACTCCTATACATGATTATAGAAATTTCCTTATACAGCCTCCTCTATCAAGAATATTAGTGATGCTTAACTAAAATCACCCATATTAATCCACATCTTGAGTCTCCTACCTATTTCATTCATAAAGTAGAAAAACATGTATGCATCAGCCCTGGAAATAAGAGTTGGATTTGAAGGTGGAGGGGATGGGAAAATGAATCAGTCCATTACCTTGGATGGCTGTAAATAAGCAGTATACATATCCATACACGAAAGCAGTTGTATAATAAAATCCCATTAACTTCAATAATAACATTTTGAGTAAGAATTTTATAAGGTGCAAATTTAAGTTAACATGTCACACCCGGTGTACCATTTGAGTAATTGTGTAACACCCCGCTTACCACGACACAATATTGTCCGCTTTGCCCCACTGGCTCACGGCTTTGTTCTTGGCGACCTGGCGAGGACTTCCCAGGGGGGTCACCCATCCTGGTACTACTCCCACCCAAGCACGCTTAACCACAGAGTTCCCAAGGAACCCGCATGCTTGTGGCCCCAAAACGCGTTGTGTCTGGTAAGACCAAGGTTTACTAATATACCCAGCATCTCTCCTGTCCACGGCCGATGTGGGATATGCCTAAGGTGTTACACACACCCCCCCTTAGGGACTCATCGTCCTCGATGAGGTTTGCCCCACCATCCCGAACGGCACAGGAGTGGCTCTGATACCATTTTGTAACACCCCGCTTACCACGACACAATATTGTCCGCTTTGCCCCACTGGCTCACGGCTTTGTTCTTGGCGACCTGGCGAGGACTTCCCAGGGGGTCACCCATCCTGGTACTACTCCCACCCAAGCACGCTTAACCACAGAGTTCCCAAGGAACCCGCATGCTTGTGGCCCCAAAACGCGTTGTGTCTGGTAAGACCAAGGTTTACTAATATACCCAGCATCTCTCCTGTCCACGGCCGATGTGGGATATGCCTAAGGTGTTACAAATTGAGAGCAAGAATGGTAGTTCAACATGAGTAACATCACTAATTAATATAATGGAAGTGTTCATATGATAGCAGACGTGTAAGGTAAGTTTATGAACTTCATTTGAAAGTTAAGCAGAGTAGCAGGTAGGTATAATTGGTAAACACATCTTTAGATTGTGTCACATTCTTGTGCACCAAGATAACAAACTCAAATCAAAACAAAGAAAAAACCACTGGGCAAAAAGCCCCAGATTGACCTGCTATAGTCACGATTTCTGGAACGCCCATCATCATCATTTCTCTCCCTTCCTCTCTCATCCCTGCCACTTCTTTCTGGATAATCCCTGTGTCTTCGGTCTCTATCCTTTCCCCTATCTCGATCCCGCTCTCTGGTCTTTGACCTATCATTATCTTCACGGCCTTTGTGCAGCTGCCAAAATCAACATGAAATTAGTAATATTGTGTTACCACTAGATTGAGAATCTCACAAAAAGAAGACATAAAGGCATAGCCATTCAAAAGAAAAAATAAGCAACGAATAAATTGTAAAAAGAACATGAAAATATATAAAACAAGAACCACAAAAATAAACAAATTCAACGAAAATGACACAAGTAGACATACTGGAGTGATGAACGCATAATAGAAGGTGAATAGCAACACCTGTTATTCTTGATATCAGTTTGAGCACTGACTCACTGCAGAATCTCGTACATGATTATATAAAATTAAAAAGATTACACAATCTAATGCTGGTATCCAACTTAGAGATATTAACTTGTTAGAAAAAAATAGGAAGGAAAAAATAGAAAGAAAAGAAAAACTTCACAAGAAGAAAATAAAGAATCAGCTGGGTTAGCCATTAGATGAAGCAGGTTTGCTTTGTGTTCCACTTGAGACATCTTAACTTGCTAAGAGCAGAGAATTTCCAAGCCAACCTAGCCCTTTAACAAAGGTTGCATATTCCATGTACTAAATTGATCTGCATCTTATATATTATAGACGTTCACTGAAGACTGTGACACCATATTATTTTATGAAGACAGGTGACAAGCTGAAAGTTTTACTGTTAAGCAAGATAATAACACTTCTTTCATCCTCTATAAGAGGACGTGAATGACACTTATACAACGTATGTTGAACTAAGAATTTTGTATGATTCTGGGTCAGACCAAATAACCTTGTGCTGTTTTGCAGTAACGGGCAAGTATCAAACTTAATAGAGAATCTTAAAGCATTTGTTGCGTAGATAGCTGAGAAATACATGAGGTTTCACTTTGTTGAATCTACAAATCTATTAGACCAAGGAAACCTATAGTCTGTAATCAGTTAACAAGAATCAGAGGGTCTCCACCACTTACCACCATGTAGAGTTAAGCACTAGCTTCTAGAATAGATATCCTTCATAGCTAGCTCACTAGTAGGGCAACATGCTCCAATTTTACATTGTTACTTAAATGAACTCGTAGCTCCACAAACATGCAGAAGTTCATTTCACACTGCATAATAAACAATTTTACCTGGCGGCTTTATGTTGTAACATGGAAAACTTATGTTCTTCCAGTTCTCTATATAGAGGAGGGGATGTCAATGAACCAAGGCAGTTTAGCTTTGCAAGGGTAGAAGAATGGAAGTCCTTGCAAGCAGCATTTCCATTGCATTTTGCAGAGAGATTGATTTCACTCACCAGATAAACTTTCCGTTACTAAGGGGCTGTTTGGTTCGCGGAATTCAAAGAAATTTGATGGAATTGGAATGACAAACTCCTTAGTGATGTTTGGTTCACGAAATGAATTGGTTGGATTCATCCGGATTCCACCAAATTCCACAGTTGTATTTGATCATTCCTTAGCATATGTGAAGGATTTGAATTCCATTCCAATTCTTGTCAACCAAATGCATGGTCAAATTCCATCAAATTCCATTGCAATTCCTTCAAAGTCAAATTCCTTTGATGGATTCCAATTCCACCAAATTCCATTCCATGAACCAAATGCCCCTAAGGAGTATCCTTACCAATGTTAGATTAGAAGGGGTTGGGTATCATGAGAAACCCCAAAGAAACTTGGATAAGAATTTGACATCGTGTAAGATCACTTTCCTTAAGAAATATTTCGATCCTTTTCTGCATGGTTGCACAAAATTTTCTCGAGGATAATCACAATTCCCACCAACAATTTTGGCAGAATTCGTAAACTATAAACCTAGAGAATAATCGTAACGGGTTTGTACATTAAAGCCAATAATGAATGCCCGATTAAAGGGAAATGATTACCTACATTTATGAGAAATTATCGGGCGGTCAAGAGAGGTTATAAACCGTTGTATAACAGTTATGAGCAATAGCTGAACCCCTGGGTGGGTAAACCAGTTCGTGGGTAAACCCATCAGTGGATGTATGATGCATCAACTTATCTGTGCCACTGAAAGAACACTCATCATTGGGCAGTGGCACTGAAACACTGATAAATAACCAATGAAATCCACCTAACCACAACCAAGGGCTCTGCCTCTTGGACCCCACAAGGGGGCACAACCCCCTTACCCCCAGCCATATGGCGACATCCGGTGATTTTGGGTTCTAGTATTTGAGGTTCCATGCATCATCTCTAGGAGCCTTTGCAGTGTTTTAAAAGGCGATTGAGGCGTGCGCCTCAAGGCGCGCCTCAGGACGAATTGATGAAAAATATCACCAAAACGCACGCCTCACAGTCCTGGGTCTGAACGTGCGCCTTGTATGGTGAGGCGGGGCGTGAGGCGTAGGGGCGATGGGGCGTTCTTGAGGCGTCCGTCCCCTGAACTATTCCCTATTCCAGTCTTTTCCTATTCCTAATCGATCTCTTCTCCTCCAGTCTTTTCCTATTCCTAATTGATATCATATCTTCTCCTAATTCCTAATTGATATCTCTTATATTATATGTTAATCTGTATTCTGTACTATTATATATTTATATGTTACTGTCTTACACTCTTACTGACTTACTGATAATCTGTATTCTGTATCTGAAGTTCTGTACTATTATATATTTATATGTTTCTTTCTTGTGCATGCATATTTGGTTTCTTACTGTAGTATGATGAATAATGCAGTTTGTTTTCACCATCTTTGTGCTCAAACTTTAACTGTTTATGTATGTCTTTAATCAAGTTCATAAGAGTAATGGGACTAACACTAATTACTTTCGTGATTTTGGGACTAACACTAATTACTTTCGTAACTTTGCCACTTTGGTTGATGTTTTGTTGAATTATGGGGTTTATAATTTGAAGATTTGCTATTGAAATATTAAATTATGTTTTTTTTGGTCAAGGGTTATGGATTTATGAATTTTATTGATTTATTTTTTGAGGCTTACGCCTCACGTACCAAACTGGAAAACGCCTCGAGGCTCGATTCCGCCTTTTAAAACCTTGAGCCTTTGCATGGAAACATCAGTACTTTCTTTAGTTTTGATTGAAACAATCGGTCCTTATAATATATTTTCTTAATTCATCTAGCTAGATATGAATTTCTCCTGATATTGATGTCAATTACCTCACGACTTTTCTAGAGCTGCAATTTTTTAACGATAACCCTATTAGTGGACCACTTGGACTCACAATAAGACCTGCTAATATGGACCACAAACTTCATTAAATACCAATGCCAAATGCAAGGTTGAGACAGTGTGATTACCACTTCTAGCCAAAGTTGTTAAAGGCTCAAGGCGCACTTAGGCGCAAAGCCGCCAAGGGGTCTCGGGCCTAGGCGCAAGGCGCAAGCGTGAGGCGCGGGCCTCAGGAATGCGAGGCGCATAATATAAAAATGTGTGTATATGCATATATAAACACACACACACACATACGGTTACACAACTCAATTATGCAGCAAGTAGAAGCCTGCAATGAAGCAACCAGCAATACTTCGATAAAGGCAAAAGGGAGAAGAGTTTAAAGTGTGAGTTGTGAGAGAGAAGTTTTTAAGCTTTGGGTATATTATGTTTTGACTTATGTCGCTATTTAATAAATCTTTTTTAAGAAGTTCGGAGATGAGATAACTTATTTAATATTAGGGTTTGACTAGAGAAGTCTTTAAGGTTTGGGTATATTATGTTTTAACTTATGTCGCTATTTAATAAATCGTTTTTTAAGAAGTTCGGAGATGAGATAACTTATAGGGTTTGACTAGATATTTAATAACTCTTTATGAGGCGCGCCTAGGCCCACAAGGCGCCACAGCCAAGGAGCAGGACCTTAGTGAGCCTTGTGAATATGACGAGCCTGGACTTCAAAAAAGCCCAAGACCTTGTGCCTTATGAGCCTCAGAGCCTAGGCGCGCCTCAGGCGCGCTTTTAACAACTATGCTTCTAGCTTAGGTTTAGGTGCCTCTTTTCCTTCTGCCCAGCTCCCTAAAAACAACATGCGACTTGCATGTGTTACGCATATAGCTAGTGTTCCTTCTAAGCCAGGATCAAACACTTGTTTCTACTATGATTTGGTCTTACAGTGGTAGAGTAAAACTTCCCATCCTTCTATGAACTTTTCTTCTCTTATGAGTATTGCTATTTTGTTTAGTTTAGTGATTGATTTCCCTATTTCTTCTTTCCCATGATCTGCACTTATTTTTTTGTACTAATCTGCTTCCCTTGTTGTGAACTTCTCCAAGATTCCTTCAGATATAAATTTAAAATTGAATATTGTTTTTGACAAAAATTTCAAGAATACAAGTTTTACAGCAAATATGTCATTTGGATGATGGTCAATTGGCTGAGCAACAATTATGACAGATCACATATTCACATTGATGATAGCTAGCAGCTCTTAGTGTCCATTCAACGGTCAGTCCTGAGTTGGCAATTCACATGTCCATGTTACTATGACCCATAACTTTATTTCACAAAAGTGATCTTCATTGAATGACAGCCTTAATTCCATACTGGAATGATTGTCTTGTACACTATTGTGTTTCAGTAACTGATTACCAAACAAAGACATGTTATCATAAGTAGTTGCTCATTTTAATTCCGGTTTCAATAATATTTCAACAACTTTTTTGTATAGCAGCAACTGTCATGAGAAAATGCAGAGATTTATTTCTATATTATTCGCACAAGATCCCCTTTTGTGGCGTACCGCGTATGCACATGTTGCACCCCATTTATAAGGTGTTCATCATATCCTATTGCTTTTCATATAAGGGTTTCCCACTTTATGTTCAAAATGCTCTTCCCTAGTGTATAGCTTTGTTGTTCTGGTGTTGTCCATTTTCTCTTTTCTTCCACTTATCTTGTAGAGGACATAAACTTTGTTGTACGGGAGTGTAAACCTAGATGGTTCATCCACACTAAATAACTGTTGCTTCACATCCATAGACTTGCTCACTTGCATACATTTAGTTCATTTTACATCAGAAATTGAGGAGTTGACTTTTTAAATTTCTATGAATTTCAACTATTTTGAAAACAAGCAGAGCTAGAAAACAGAGCAACATTTGATTTCCGATTTCCACCCTGATGCTTTGCAAATGCAAATCGTGAAGGAGTTGTTACAAGTTTAACACCAAATTTTTTTAGTTACTAGTATTTGTTATAAGATCTAATGTAGATTTCAAGTTTTTTAAGATCATTTAAAACTTATACTCACTCCTTGCCATGCAAATTGCAAAGTTAGAGAAGATATAGTTTACTAAAAATACTTAATCATCAGTCAACTGAAAAAATGACCTCCAATAATGAAAAAAACAAAGGCATAAAAATGGCCTAATTGATGAAAAAATGAAGGCATCATGTGGACCAAAATGAAAAGCATCAGGAATGCCCAGTTATGACAGTGAGCAAAAAAAGTAATTAAAGCTTGAAATTAGGAAGCAAGGGTGGTGCATCCACCATTTGCTAAATCCCTTTATTCATGCTTCAGGCACAGTATTTGGGGGCGTGTCAGGATGTGTATATGGTCTGGATTTGCTTTGCTAGAAGTAAAGCTTTTCAAGTGGTGTTTCAATTCTTTGATTACTTAATGTTGACCATCTCCCTGGACTATTGACCACGAATAATGTGAATAGGAGAGGAATAATTTTGGTCTTTTAAAAAAATGCAGACGGATCATTAATCATGAATTGAGGGATTAAGAACAAAATCTCACGGTCCCTGTTGAAAGGAAAATAGAATTGCATGCTCTTCCTTTTGGTAGATCTAAGGTAAAGGGTACTTATACAGCAAATAAGGAAGTCAGGCAAGACCACCCGATAGATTATTTTGCTTTGTTAAATATGACTAATATGGGCATGCTAAGTGAAAAGTAGAAACATGATCAGGCATAGGTTCGGTAATGCTCATTATTTTATGTATTCATTGTACATCTAAGAGCATGATTTCTTTTTAGTTTGTTGATTTTAGACTTGCATTATGCACACAGAGAAACACACCATGGTATTGAATAAAGTTTTCCAAGAGGTTCCTTCTCCTTTTGCCAAAACAAAACACACATACACACACACCATGGTATCCTAACTTTTACAGTTATTAAAACCAATTGTCCATGTATCCAGCAGGACCAGCACCATCATATATGCATCACCATTTTCCATGCAACATGCCATGAACTCTTGCCAAAAATAAAAATGTTGGCAACAGTTGAAATCCTCATGGGCATCCTTTAATGGAGATTGCAAGAAATTATCATGGGATAAAGAGAGCATCAATTTTGAAGTTGAAACGGCCGTGTTTGACCTATAATTTGGGTTAATGTGTACCTCTTTACTGGAATGAACGGACTACAATTACGAAAAATTATAAAAGTGAAAGCAAAAAAACTTTTATCATCTTGGAAAAATCTATGTACATCAACAGTGCCAGTACAAATCCTCTTTTAACATTAGTGAGATGTTGATACACATTACATCAACTTACCAAAATTAAGCTTAAATAAAACTGAAATCACAGACCTTTTGTAATTCATCATGAACGATTATAAACTGTTAATCAAAATACTAGAGGTAAGGAAAAACAAAATTATCAAGAGGAACCTTCTGAAATTGTGAATCTCGATCTTCAAACACATCGTAAGGTGAAGAACCTCCACCACCATCTCCATCAGGGTGTCTATTATCGTGTCTAGAAGACATCGTAGCTAGAATTCAAAGCACAACAGCTCTATTTTTTATCAACTGTCGACAGGTTCTGTTTTGTGCCCTAGATCAGGAAACGTTGGTGATGTCATTAATGTCTTGCTCCATTTTTCCTAAATCTCTGTTTGAAATAGTTATGGGCTACGGAATATTGGGCCAATAGTATCTTTTAGATGCGGCCCGATTAGTTGCAAGATTAACGGCAAAATTTGGGGTGAACATAACCCGACCGACTCGAAATACCCGACTGACCCGAACCCGAAAATTGTCCCAAAACCAATACCCGACCACCCAAACACCCCAAACCTGAAAAACTTTGTGGGTATATCGGATCGGGTTGGGTATCCACCCCACCCACCCACCTGAACCCGTCCGAATATCCGAAATGTTAATTATTTTGAAAAAAATATTATTAATTGGGCTTGTTGATCTCAGCGTCTACGATTCCTTTGTGTTTCTATAAATTGACACCTTATCAATTTGTATCATTTGAAACAGAAACATGTTTGGTGTTAGGAGGTAAAGAATCCAAACTAAACTCAGTTGATACAACACGATACCTTGTCTCAATTCAACCATACAAACCCTATTTTTAGCTTTTCCTGTCTATGGGAATCGAGGAACGAGCCTCTAAATCTGTCGAAATAGAACTATGGTCAACAATTAGTAATTGGGATTACTGGTCTCAACATCTACGAATTCTTTGTGTTTCTGTAAATTGACAAATTTTGAGTGCTTCTATCACAACGAGGACTTCGACCTCTTATCAGCTCCGATTAGCCGCCTTGAATTGCAGGAAGTACCCCTCACCTTCTGTCTTCTTACAAATGCGTGGTCACAAGCCAGGCCATCAAATTCGTTGTTTTTCAGTTTCTAGAGATAAGGAAGCCAAAGAAAACGGATCCCTTGATGGAAAAACCCGAAAAAAACCAAAAATCCGACCCAAAAATCTGAATATTCGAAATAATCGGGTTTATCCATTTTTCGGTCAGCATTCGGGTTACACACTTTTCACCCGATATCCGATCGGGTTTAGGGTTTTGGACCCGACCCGACCGATGCACACCCCTAGGCAAAATACAACAAATAACAGCTTAATTTTATAAAAAAAATATTACAATGTTGTACTTTTAAGTTTTGTTACTATAATAACGTAATTTTAAATTATTTTATTAAAAAATTTACTCATTATAACATTGGATAACTTGTTACATTTTAAACTGATTTCTCTCACTAATTGTTATACATGAAATGACCGGAAGACATGTAGGATACCATGTTATTAAAAAAAAACTAATTTCATATTGGATTTTTAAAAACATAACTAATCTCCCTCATCTGATAAACATCAATGTGATCGACCCTATATATTACACGAGATATATTACAAATATAAGTTTAAGAGTGCAATTGTTCATAATAGAATTCTAAAGTAAGATAGCAATGCATTACACTTGCATTGGAATGCAAGAATCAAAGAATGGGTGGTCTATGGAAATTACCCCCATTCCATAAGAAAGATACTTGTGATCAATATGGAATTTGTGGTCTTTATGGAAGTTGTATGCATGTAGCATACAAAATTACCCCCCTTTAGTTGTATGGACGGTTTTGAACCAAGATTGCCAGAAGATTGGTCGAGTGGATGCCAACATAAAGAAAACCTTTGAATTGTGGGAGTGGGGATGGCTTTAGGAAAATTAGATGAGTCAAATTTCAAGACATTTCGATCGTTTTGGATTAAATCTATACTAGATACGTACTAGCGCGCGATGCGGCGCGAAGTATCTTGAATCTAAAGCCAAGAATTCGAAAAAATAATTTTGTTTCATGTTCATATTTATTCTTTTTTAAATCGCATATCAGATGTATAAAATTAAAGGTCAATATGGTTAATTGGTCAAAAAAATTGAAAAATATTCGTTCGATAGTGGGGTCTTCAAACCCATAACATTTGTGTTTGTTTTGAAGGTTTTGATGAGACGGTTATAATGCTATAATTTATAAAAAGAAAAACATACTTGTTTAATGTATTTTAGTTTATGTATGTTGATATGATAAAGATGTAAAATGAAAAATGAAAAATGAAAGGAGAAGGGATATAAAGTAAATTAAATAACTATTATAATGGTATAAAGTGTAATTTAAAAATAAAAAATAATTTTATTTTTAATTATCATGTTGAACGTGGAGGTTTTAAAGCTTTTAAACTTGTACATGATGTATTGACATTTGTACTTGTTAAAAATTCAAGAATAACCGTAAATGGAATTATTTTTTAAAGAAGTATGATAGATAAATATAGATAAGGGCGTAAAATGTACAAGTTTAAAAAAATCTCGATACGTCATTTTTGAAAAATCTTGATATGTATTTATGATATTTCACAATACTATTAAGTTAAAAAATATTCAATAATAAACTTATTTTGAAATTATTGACGAAAATATTGTAATAATATAATTTGTAAAAAAATGCATTTATTAATATATTTTAGTTAAACTATGATTATGTATTTTAAATGTTATAATGGTGTAAAATGAAAATGAATAATGTAAGAGATATAAAACAAATTAATTCGTACATGTTCATGATATTTAATAATATGATTAAATACAAAAATATTCAATATTAGACTCATTTCGAAGATATTGACGAGACGATTACAATGGTATAATTTGTAAAAAAGAAATGTATTTTTAATGCATTTTAGTTCATATACGATGTTGGTCCCAGCTATGGAGTAACAAAGATAAACAAGTATTGTAGAGGGGGTTGAATACAATACACAAAATTTTTCACTTAATTAATTCTTTATTGATTTAAAATCAAGAATTACACATAGAAAACTTAAAGATTGTTGCGGAACAAAACAGATAAAATCTGTTCAAAACAATCTAACACAAAGTCACACAGAGAATAAGAACAATTGTAAAACACTAAGAAAACAATGAACTTCTTTGAGAGAGAAAATGCCAGCACTTGAAAGCTTTGAGAGTCTGTAAACTGGTGGTTTTTGCAAGGTTGAAGACGACCTCTTTATATAGTGCCTCATGCATTAAATGCATGGACACTTGTCAAGCAGGGGTAGGAAGCCAGGTCTTCTGAAAAGTACTAAGATGTACCTTTTGTCTTGAAGCGTTGACCTGCAGTGTGTTGAAGTTGATCTTTCTTGAAAGTGATAAGAAAGCCAAATAACCTTTTTCTGATCTTCGGATGAAGTCTTCATCAGTGCAAGATATCCCAAATATATTTTATAGATAAAGTGCAATATACATGCTGAAAACTCTTGGCGAAAGATGTCTTCAAGAATTCCTTGTTAAAGAATGCTTCAAGTGTTTTTTGCCGATCATATCTTCAAGACTTCCTTGTTGAATCTTCAAGTGTTCTGGCCTAAGACTTAGGAAGTCTTCAAGTAGCAGCTTAACCTTTGGCTGAGAAGTCCAATCTTCAATCCGCTTTGAAGATGTGTGAGTCTCAGATCCGTGCAACGAACAATGATGAAATCAATAGATGAATAACAAAGGTTATGATTTCAACTGGTCATCCAATTTGCTTTCAATAATTCAGAGAGATTACAATATGTTTAGGAAAGCTAAAATGACAACTAGCCTAACTCTAAGCTAAACATAACTTTAAATACTCTGGGCCCGTGGTTAACAAGCCCACGACCCGTTCACTAACAAGGCTCAAATTAAACAAATACAAACAAGCCCTTGAACTTCTAATCAACTTAAAAATGACCTTAACAATCTCCCCTTTTGATTTGAAGTTCGAGTTCGCGCCAGTTCGCGACATATCTTTTTCGGAGCGCAAAGTGTACCTCGAACATTCGGATGGCGCGGCGATAGTCGATGCGTTCTTCAATCACTTCTAAGGCTTTTTGAGCGGTTGTTTCATTCGGATTGGGAACATACGAAACCTTTTGATTTTCGGATTCATACGTGATGATTTTTCGAAGAGCATCTTGAGCTTTGAAGAGGGTGTCGTCACAAAATCTGTCTACCTGACTGAAGCGAAGAAATCTCTTTTCATTCTGATCGTTGATGTAGACTATCCCAAATTCTGGTTCCAGAAGCAGTGCGTTCTCGGGATACATCTTCAGTTCGGGCGCTTTCAGATTCGGCTTTATCAGGTTTACCTTCTTTGCTCTGTTCTCGATTGCCATTTGGAAGTTCGTGAGATAAGACATCATGATGGTACGGACTAGGAATCGATGAACAGCTTCGAGCGCTTTGGTTACTTGAAGCGGTTGGATGGTTCTGGTTCGGAGGTCTTTCAGTATAGCATAGAAGTCGAACGGTCGGAGGTTCTTGAAGTCAGCTTCGGAAAATCTCCATTCATTTCCGTCTTCTCGTCGGACGGTGAAGATGGGAAACATAACTTTCAGAATTCTACCTGTTTGGACGTTGAGCACTTCGGTGATCTTGTGCTTTGTTCGGACTTGGCTAACTGGCAGACACCGCTTCATTGCGTTTATGTACTGGCTTTGGTATTCTGGGTTGGAACTATAAATACCAATGCAAAAAGTAGGCTCGATATGGCGTAACCTGTGAACGAACATCCTTTTGAGATATTCCTCCAGGTGAGGAATAAATATCGTGATCTTCTCCCATCGGATCTGTTGCTGTTGAGGAGGAGGAAGATCAGAAGCTGTCAGTAGATGAGGAGATGTCGGAATTTCAGCAGATGTTGTCTCGGGTCTTATAGAAGTTTCGGCGGCTTGAGCAGAGTGAACGGGTGAACCATACAGATTTTGCAGCAGAAATTGGTCGTAGTCAACATTATCGTCTTCATCGATAGGGAAGATCAGGTTTACCTGGAGATTTACAGCACCGGCGGCTTTTTCGTACCATGCATTTTCGGTCTTCGGGTCGATCTCGGTGTCTGGATCTATCAGATTGATAGTAGACCCATCTGATGTATCAAGGTGACCAATTCCTGTGTTGTTCCCTCAGGCTTTTCATGTAATAACCAGGTAATTTATCTAATTTAAATTTGGGATTTTTATAAGTCTTTATTTCAGTATTTTATGGAGTGAGAAGTTAAGGGGTAAGTTTTAATTTTTATAATAGAAGTTAGGGGTATATTTTGACAAGTGAAACAAGTTTAGGGTTTATTTGGTAATTAATTGACACCTCCTTTAGCCAAACCGACCTTCTTTCTATTATGGATGAGGTGTCCAATTGAAAGTAATATCTCAAAGTACTAGTGTGTGTGTGTGTGGTATTCGGTTGAGAGAGAGATTGATAGAAAAGCTAAAGGAAAGAAGAAGAAAGAAATTAAGAAATTGTTGTTGTGATTCAAGGAACAATCTGAAGTAATCAAGGTAAACAATCCATACCTTATTTGTGTTTTAATTCCTTAAAGTGTTCTTGAATATACTAGTTAAGTTCTTGGTGGGTTTTGTTAAAAATGGATGTTTTGAGGAATCTAAGCTTATGGTTAGGTCATGTTATAAGTCTTAAACATATCTGCTAAGTATCAGTAACATGCATAGTATAAAACTGAAAAATCTGGGTTTTAGGATGAAGCAGTGGACTGAGACATTCATCGAAGTCGCAATGGACGACTGCGACATTCAACGAAGTCGCAACAGTTGGTTGCGACTTGGTATTGAAGTCGCAATGGTCGTTTGAGACTTGGCTTGGAATCGCAGTAGTTGATTGCGATTCGGGTTTGGGATCGCAGTAGTGAATTGCGACTTAGGGTGAAATCGCAATAGTGGGTTGCGATTTCGGGGTGAAGTCGCAATAATGGGTTGCGATTTCGGAGTGAAGTCGCAATAGTGGGTTGCGATTTCGGGGTGAAGTCGCAACAGAAGGTTGCGACTTGGTACTGTTCATTGCGATTTTTAATATATTTTAATGGGTTGCGACTTTAGTCGAGGATTTCCTAAGTTCAGTTTTAAGAAGAAATACTTGGTATTTTGTGTGATTTCAGATTCTGTGAAGGGTGGATATACGTGATATTAACTTGGGAAAGCTTTTGAGATAAATCTATCGGGTGAGTTTTACTTCAAAAAGTATTTTTACTGGAATACATTATATGAATAGTTAATGTTTGATAAAGTGTATGAATATGTCATACGTGGGTGATTATAATATATTGAGATATTATAATTACGTGAGTATTATATGAAAATATAATACGTGGCCGGGCTTTGGACCGGTGTGATAAATTTGCTCGCAACCATTTGATATTGGCCATTGGTGGAGGGATAAGGGGAATGAGACAGGTATGTTGTGTAAATTGTAGTTGGTACTAATTTACGTGTGATGTATGTGTATTTATATAAAGAGTGTTTTATATAAATGAATTATAATGATTTAAAAATTGTTAGGGATTTACTCACTAGACCCTTAGGTCTAACCCTCATTTTCTGTTTTAAAAATTATGTATTCCAGGTGATGGTTCCAGTAAGAACAAGTAAATTGAGTACTTGTTGGCTAGCTTTTGAGAAGATGATCATCATGATACTATGGATGCTTTTGTACTTAGAATTTTATTGTCGTTTAAAGTGGATTAAGTTTGTACTGAATTTTTATATTAGTCAGACTTTGGGGACCGAATGTGAATTATGAAGTAATTTGTTGTAAACATGTTATGGATTATATGTTATATGTATATTGAAATTGTGGGGTTGTTACAGATGGTATCAGAGCCCTAGTTTAAGGGATTTAGGTATTAGTATTTGTACCTAGACTTAAACTGCATGTGAAGTAGGATGTCCCTAATATGTTAGAATCTGGGGATGCTAAGTATAAAAGGTAGAAGGAACATCATGTAAGGTAATTTCAAAATTACACCAGGCCAGTGTAATTATGATCTTACAGGTGCATGCTTGAACTGGAATACCTTGTTATATGGGGTATGTGCTTATATGTGTATTAACTTTGTTTGAATCCACAGAA
Organism: Saussurea involucrata; assembly: GCA_033807775.1. Taxonomy (NCBI): domain Eukaryota; kingdom Viridiplantae; phylum Streptophyta; class Magnoliopsida; order Asterales; family Asteraceae; genus Saussurea; species Saussurea involucrata. The sequence continues at coordinate 91,497,945 of CM066325.1, forward strand.
TGGCGAGTGGCACTAGGCAAAGAAATCAGAGAGGAGGAAGAAATTCAGGTGGAGAAAATCCACCAATAGGAACAAGGGGAAGAGGAGGAGATCGTGGTAGAGGCAGAACCGGAAGGGGAACTGGGGGCCGAACTGGAGGTAGAACACAAACGCATGGTACGGAATTTGTTACACGGGATGACCTGATGGCTGAAATGGGGAGGTTATAGGATAATATACAAGCTATGTTTGAACATAATCGCCACAACGAAACTGAAAGACCGAATCCGGAACACGAAGTTGAAATGCCACTTACCTCTAATGTTTTACCGGTGATGAAAAGGTGTGACTATAAAATGTTTCTTAGTTGTAAGCCCCCTACATATTCAGGAGATAGGGATCCAGTAAAAGCAATGAGATGGCTGAAAGAAATAGAGGCCATCTTCAAGACGTGTAAATGTGCTGAACAAGATAAAGTACTTTATGGAACTGCAATGCTAAAAGGTGATGCTCTGTATTGGTGGGAGGCTCATACAGAATCGAGAGGAGCGGATGTATATACTACTTTTTCATGGGAGGAATTCGTGTTAGCTTTCACAACACACTTCTGTCCACAAGCTGCTGTCAGGCAATTGGAAGAAGAATTTATGAATCTACAGCAAGGGAATTTGTCAGTCAGAGATTATACTGCTCGATTTTTAGAAAAATCTCGTTTTGCAGGATATTATGTTGCTACAGAAAAGATGAAAATGGAGAGATTTATCTATGGGTTAAATTCAGAAGTTCGAAGACTAGTGACTGCAACAAGGCCAGATACGTTTACAGCTGCAGTGGATGCTGCAGAAAATGTCGAACGAGACAATAAAAGGGATGCCGGTGATAAGAGCTTGGGGAAAAGGAAATGGGAAGGACCACCACAGGATCCAAAGAAGTCTAGATTCCAGAGGTATGATAACCGTCCGTCGTTCTGACCAGCGGAAAGACCATGTCCGAGATGTAATCGCTACCATCAGGGAAATTGTCAAGTGGAATCTCGAGTTTGTTTTAAGCGTGGGAAAACCGGTCATGTTGTTAAAGATTGTCGATCAACGCGGTTTTGCTTTTTGTGTAATTCTCCGGATCACCTTCAATCAGACTGTCCACGAGGTAGAATACAACAAGGGGGTATATCCGGGAAACCAGCCATTACTAGACCAGTAGTCCCAAGAATAGAACCGCCAAAAACGAGGGGCCGTACATTCCAAATGACAGCTAAAGAGGCGGAGGAAACTCCAGATGTGGTCACAGGTACATTTTTCATAAACTCCACGCGTGCTAAGGTGTTATTTGATTCCGGTGCAAACCGATCTTTTGTGTCTCCCTCCTTTGCTGCTCACATGCATTTAGAGCCTAAAATGTTAAAACATGCTTTATTAGTAGACACAGCAAATGATAACCAAGTGGAAGTTAAAGAGGTTTTTGATTGTTGCATGATAAATATAGAGGGGTGTGGAGTACCGATACAACTATTCCCAATAGAATTGATCGAATTTGATGTGGTAGTAGGAATGGATTGGTTAGCTGAAAATCGGGCTAACATAGTTTGCGATAAGAAAATAATCAACGTTGTTTTACCTGATAAGAGGGCAGTAGTGATCTATGGTGATCGTAAGAATCATCAGTCCAATCTTATATCTATGATAAAAGCCCGTAAATGTGTTAGTAAGGGTTGCTCGAGTTATTTAGCCTATGTGATAAATAGTAGGCCTGAAAAGATTAAGCTGGAAGATATTTCCATTGTTAGTAAATACCCAGAAGTTTTTCCTGAAGACTTGAATAGTCTTCCTCCTGTTAGGCAAGTAGAATTTGGTATAGACCTGGTACCTGGAGCCACTCCAATTGCTCGTGCGCCGTACAGACTAGCACCTCCAGAAATGAAAGAGATGATGGCACAGCTTCAAGATTTATCTGATAAGGGTTTCATCAGACCCAGTTCTTCACCGTGGGGTGCACCAGTTCTATTCGTGAAGAAGAAAGACGGTTCAATGAGAATGTGTATCGATTACCGGGAGCTGAACAAGCGTACGATCAAGAACAAGTATCCACTTCCAAGAATTGATGATCTTTTCGATCAATTAGTTGGAGCTTGTTACTTCTCCAAGATTGATCTCAGATCTGGCTACCATCAGTTGAAGGTTAAGGAAGAGGATGTTTTAAAGATTGCTTTTCGCACAAGATACGGCCACTACGAATTTTTGGTAATGCCTTTCGGATTGACAAACGCTCCAGCCGCTTTTATGGATCTAATGAATCGGGTATGTAAGCCTTATCTCGATAAATTTGTCATAGTATTTATCGATGATATACTTATTTATTCCCGATCCAAAGAGGATCATGCGCGACATCTTCGTTTGATTTTGGAGTTACTGAAGAAAGAAAAGTTGTACGCTAAGTTCTCTAAATGTGAATTCTGGTTGCGGGAAGTTCAGTTTTTGGGTCATGTAGTTTCAGAAAAGGGTATACAAGTTGATCCAGCGAAAGTGGAAGCAATTGAAAGATGGGAACCGCCGAAGACGGCAACCGAAGTACGTAGTTTTCTGGGTCTAGCTGGATACTACCGGAAATTTATAAAAGACTTTTCTCGAATCGCGACGCCATTGACTAAGCTAACTAGGAAGAATCTAAAGTTTGAATGGAAAGCAGAACAAGATGAGGCATTCAGAATATTGAAGGAGAAACTCTGCAGCGCGCCGATATTAGCATTGCCAGAAGGTTCCGACGATTTTGTGGTCTACAGTGATGCTTCTAAGCTGGGATTGGGATGTGTACTTATGCAACGTGGAAAGGTGATTGCCTATGCTTCTCGTCAATTAAAGGATCACGAAAGACAATATCCTACTCATGATATGGAGCTTGCAGCAGTTGTCTTCGCATTGAAGATTTGGAGACATTATCTTTATGGTTCTAAATGCCAAATTTTCACTGACCATAAGAGTCTCCAACATCTTTTCGATCAGAAGGAACTGAATATGAGGCAAAGGCGATGGTTAGAATTGGTAAATGATTATGACTGTGAAATCCTTTATCACCCCGGGAAGGCAAATGTGGTGACAGATGCGCTAAGTCGTCAAGAGAGAAGTGGGACGATAAAAGCAATATCGCTACGAGCTGAACTTCTTCCTAATATCTTTGACGAATTGCTGAAGTGCCAAATTGATGCTTATAAGAAAGAAAGTTTGAAGTCATAACGGTTGGTGGGAATATCAGCATTGCTTGGGAAAGATGACCGTGGGTTATTGTGTTTGGGAAACAGAATTTGGGTACCTCGTTTAGGTGGATTACGTGATCGTGTACTACAAGAAGCTCATCAATCTCGATTTTCTATTCATCCAGGTACGAATAAGATGTATAGAGATTTGAAACAATTCTATTGGTGGCCGGGAATGAAGAGAAGTATTGCTAAGTATGTGGAGGATTGTACTACCTACAAGAAAGTAAAGATTGAGCATCAGAAGCCGTTTGGTCAGTTACAACGATTGGATATACCAATGTGGAAATGGGATCAGATCACTACTGATTTCATTACCAAGTTGCCTAGAACTTCAAAGGGGTTTGATTCTATTTGGGTGATTGTGGATAGATTGACAAAGTCTGCTCATTTCTTACCGATAAAAGAAACTGATTCCTTGGAACGTTTAGCTAAGTTGTACATTAATGAAATAGTAACTCGACACGGAGTTCCAATCTCGATTATTTCTGATCGAGATAGTCGTTTTACTTCTAGATTTTGGAGAAGATTTCAAAAAGAGATGGGAACGCAGATTAAGTTGAGTACAGCATATCATCCACAGACTGATGGGCAGAGTGAAAGAACAATCCAGACTTTAGAAGATATGCTCCGGGCTTGTATAGTTGATTTTGGGGGATCTTGGGATAAACATCTGCCTTTGATAGAATTCGCCTATAACAACAGTTATCATTCTAGCATTCAGGCAGCACCGTTTGAAGTATTGTATGGTAGAAAATGCCGAACACCTTTGTGTTGGAATGAAGTAGGGGAGAAACAATTAGCAGGGCCAGAAATAGTACAGTTAACAAAGGATAAGATTACTCAGATTCGGGATAGATTGAAAACAGCTCAAGACAGACAGAAAAGCTATGCTGATCGACGTCGGAAACCGTTGGAGTTTCAGGTTGGGGATTTTGTAATGTTGAAAGTATCGCCCTGGAAAGGAGTCATACGTTTTGGGAAACAAGGTAAACTCAGTCCGCGGTATATTGGGCCATTTGAAATTACGGAAAGGATCGGTGAAGTAGCGTACAGATTGGATCTTCCGTCGGAATTGAGCAGGATTCACAACGCGTTTCATGTATCGAATTTTCGGAAATGTTTAGTTACACCAGACCAGGCAGTCTCTCTACCATATATTCAGGTTAATGAAAAGTTAAACTATGTGGAGGAACCGGAAGCCATAGTTGATCACAAGGTCAAAGTATTGAGGAATAAAGAAATCAGACAGGTAAAGGTTCAGTGGAAACATCATAGGGGTCAGGATGCGACGTGGGAATCAGAGTCGGAGATGAGAACCAAATACCCTCATCTGTTCTCTTAACTGAATTCCGGGACGGAATTCTTTTAAGGGGGAGATGTTGTAATAACCAGGTAATTTATCTAATTTAAATTTGGGATTTTTATAAGTCTTTATTTTAGTATTTTATGGAGTGAGAAGTTAAGGGGTAAGTTTTAATTTTTATAATAGAAGTTAGGGGTATATTTTGACAAGTGAAACAAGTTTAGGGTTTATTTGGTAATTAATTGACACCTCCTTTAGCCAAATCGACCTTCTTTCTATTATGGATGAGGTGTCCAATTGAAAGTAATATCTCAAAGTACTAGTGTGTGTGTGTGTGTGGTATTCGGTTGAGAGAGAGATTGATAGAAAAGCTAAAGGAAAGAAGAAGGAAGAAATTAAGAAATTGTTGCTGTGATTCAAGGAACAATCTGAAGTAATCAAGGTAAACAATCCATACCTTATTTGTGTTTTAATTCCTTAAAGTGTTCTTGAATATACTAGTTAAGTTCTTGGTGGGTTTTAGGGATGAGATCGGGACCGGACCGGTACCGAACCGGTTGGTACCGAATTTTTTTGGGACTAAAAAGTGGTACCGAAAACCGAACCGTATATACCGGTTCGGTTTCGGGACGGGAAAATCGGTACTAGTACCACTTAGGACCAAAAATATGAAAATGTATCGAATGTGTATCAAAACCAATAGCAAACCAAAACATCTTCGTAATATTTCAAATGTGTTTCAAAGCAATTCCCGAATCCCAAATTTGTCGATTTTTTGATGTGTTTGTAAGGGTACCGATTTTTTGATGGTTATGTATGCGGGGTCGATTTTTTGGGTTTATGGAGAAGGTTTGGTTAGTTTAGAAGATGATATATCTTGATTAGCAAAGATAAGTTTAGTTTATATAGGAGATGATATGCATACTTAAGTTTTTTTTATAAAAACAATGACTTTTAAAATTCCGGTTCGGTTTCGGTATTTTCGGGAAAATCCCGGTACCGAATACCGAATACCGAATTTGGGGATTATATGGAACCGAATACCGGACCGAATACATGGTACCGGGTCGGTCCCGGTTCGGTTCGGGAAATCGGTCCGATTTGCTCATCCCTAGTGGGTTTTGTTAAAAATGGATGTTTTGAGGAATCTAAGCTTATGGTTAGGTCATGTTATAATTCTTAAACATATCTGCTAAGTATCAGTAACATGCATAGTATAAAACTGAAAAATCTGGGTTTTAGGATGAAGCAGTGGACTGAGACATTCATCGAAGTCGCAATGGACGACTGCGACATTCAACGAAGTCGCAACAGTTGGTTGCGACTTGGTATTGAAGTTGCAATGGTCGTTTGCGACTTGGCTTGGAATCGCAGTAGTTGATTGCGATTCGGGTTTGGGATCGCAATAGTGAATTGCGACTTAGGGTGAAATCGCAATAGTGGGTTGCGATTTCGGGGTGAAGTCGCAATAATGGGTTGCGATTTCGGAGTGAAGTCGCAATAGTGGGTTGCGATTTCGGGGTGAAGTCGCAACAGAAGGTTGCGACTTGGTACAGTTCATTGCGATTTTTAATATATTTTAATGGTTGCGACTTTAGTCGAGGATTTCCTAAGTTCAGTTTTAAGAAGAAATACTTGGTATTTTGTGTGATTTCAGATTCTGTGAAGGGTGGATATACGTGATATTAACTTTGGAAAGCTTTTGAGATAAATCTATTAGGTGAGTTTTACTTCAAAAAGTATTTTTACTGGAATACATTATATGAATAGTTAATGTTTGATAAAGTGTATGAATATGTCATACGTGGGTGATTATAATATATTGAGATATTATAATTACGTGAGTATTATATGAAAATATAATACGTGGCCGGGCTTTGGACCGGTGTGATAAATTGGCTCGCAACCATTTGATATTGGCCATTGGTGGAGGGATAAGGGGAATGAGACAGGTATGTTGTGTAATTTGTAGTTGGTACTAATTTACGTGTGATGTATGTGTATTTATATAAAGAGTGTTTTATATAAATGAATTATAATGATTTAAAAATGTCAGAGATTTACTCACTAGACCCTTAGGTCTAACCCTCATTTTCTGTTTTAAAAATTATGTATTCCAGGTGATGGTTCCAGTAAGAACAAGTAAATTGAGTACTTGTTGGCTAGCTTTTGAGAAGATGATCATCATGATACTATGGATGCTTTTGTACTTAGAATTTTATTGTCGTTTAAAGTGGATTAAGTTTGTACTGAATTTTTATATTAGTCAGACTTTGGGGACCGAATGTGAATTATGAAGTAATTTGTTGTAAACATGTTATGGATTATATGTTATATGTATATTGAAATTGTGGGTTGTTACATTTCAACCGTCGGGTCTTCGTCGTCAGAGATGTCCATATCCTGTACCATCTCGACTAAAGGCAACTCGGTTTCGGGTTGTTCTTCAGTTGTAGTTGCCGCAGTTGACGGTTCCGGTTGAACCACGGTAGTTTTGGTGAGGATCTGGGCGGTCTCGGTTAATCTTTGTCTTTTATTCTCCCCCTCACGGTGTTCAGGATCATCCTGATCATCGTGTCTTCGCTTTTGACCGCCAGCTTGACTTTTGCAGGTTTCTTCCATGGAGGCGACTCTCTCGGATAGCGTTTTGAGCGCTTGTTGAACATCCTTGAGAGTCGTGTCAAGCTGATCCATGTGAGTGGTTATTGAGAACGAAGGAGCATTGACCTGGGATTTCAGAACGAAGATCATGTCTGCTTCGGTAGAGGCATCGGTATCTTGGTATTGGAGCAACTGAGCTAGAAGCATGGTCTTCAAAGTATCCACCGAATAGATAGGTTGAACGGAGCCGGTGGTGGTGTCGGTGCAGTTTCAGGTTCGACCATTTTCTCTTTACCTTTGATCAGAGTCTTCAGTTTGTCGAGCTAATTGGTGAATCGCTGCTCCATGGCCTCGCGGACGGCCTTTAGGGCGCTGTCCAAATATCCCTTTGACACTAAGTCGGGTAATGTAACTCCGGGGTCACTTAGAGCACCCGTTGAGGCATCTACCTTAGAGGCAGAGCCACCTACGTTCATGGTTGTCGATGGTGTGTCCGTGGTAGGATTTCCTTTTTATCCTCGGATTCCACTTAAAGGTGGAGATCCTACGGAAGTTACGATCGGGTCACCAAGAGCACCGATTTGTTGGATCTCATCTTGTGTCCTAGCCGAAGAATGTTCAATAACAAGTGGCTCTAGACTCAATAGTGCACTCAAAGAAGTCGAGACCGGGGGAGGCTGGTCTCTTGTTTCAATACCAGTACCCTCCGAGTGAGAGACCGGTAGAAGTTGTGCTAATTCCCCGTGCGAAGTTGAAACATCCGTCTTTTGAGAGACGGATGAGTGGATTTGGAGGTTGTGCAATTGCGCCGCTGGGTCCATGGCGGCTTCTTCAATACCCCGTCCCAACAGATGAGACGGGATAGTAGATGTGGCTACCCGGATGATACTTGGCTGGATTCGCTCAGAAGCCTCTTTATCTTTACGGCTTAATCTTTCTTGGTTTGCTTTCGACCGTAATTCCCTCTGTCTCACATGTTCTAACTCAGCACCTAATACTCCCTCGGTTCTCCTTGTATCTCCCATATCAGGTTGAGTAGTAGGGATAGGAGGGGGTACCGGTGAGTCAGAAGTGGTTCCTTCGGTAAAGTTCGGGTTTGGTCCGATACGGGGTGGGATTAGGGATGCGCGGATGGCACAGTCCGTATTGGATTCAGTGGAGTCAGATTCCACGTCTTCAACTTGGCGTTGTGGTGAAGGAGGGTCAGATATATAGGGCTCGGTGTCATGATGGAGCATCGGTCGAGATGATGTACCGGCTGGATGGGATTGGCTAGAACTGGGACGCGTATCCACTGCACCGCCCGCTCCGGTTCCCCTCCCGTGTAATCTCATCACTCCCCGCCCGGGAGCCCCTGCTGTCCGGGCCCTTCCTCCTCTTGTCCTAGGACCCTCACGTCCCTCGGTTCTATGTCCCTGGGGAGGTCCCTCCGGCGCTGGCTGGACCATGGGATTCCCTAACTCTCGCATATATTCTATTACACTCGGTGCAGTGGGGTCCGCGTGTGCCAGTAAGGCTTCAGGTATAGGCATGGCTATGGCGTTGGACGGGTTCTGAATCACCATGTATTGTAAATGAAAAGGAGGACATACCGGATGGTTAATGCGTCGCGGTATCCCTGGATTCGCGTCCATGTGTTGGCGCACATCCAGTGAGAAGAAACGAGGATAAGGAAGGAACTTCTTTTGCTTTGTACCACCGATTTGGTGAATAGCTTGAACCATCTCGCGCCATATGATCATCGCGAAGTCGACGTGTCTGTTGTAGCATACAGCATGGAACAGGCGCAAGAAATCGGCTGTGCACTGGTCGATGCCCCTCCATCTGGATGAGAGACACCTGTTCAGTATGGTGAACAACTTGTACCAGATGGGCGCCAGATATTTTCGGTTGAAGGCTGATGGACGGTCGATGGCGTGGTTGTATCTGAGTGCGCGGACTTGAGCACACAAGGTCGCGTCGTTGACCGCGGGGTCATAGCCTTGGTGTCTACCGGCGTTGGCTTCTCGGAGGGATAGCAGGCGGCGGAACGCGTCAGGTGTGAGTGTGAAGGGATGGTTGTCGATCCGTGCCGTGATGGTTTGAGTGTTGGCAGCCGTGATGACTTGTGCAGAGAGCCACACTTGATACACATAAAGTACCGGGACGTCGGCTGTGGCAGTGAGGGCCTCACGAAGAGGGTGACCTTGTAAGATGTCCACGATCACACGGTGTTGCTCTTGTGGTCGGAACTCGGCCGCGTCCAACTGATGATTGTTGGCGACTATCTCAATGCCATGGTCAGGAGCGACCAAAGCATTATCGGCTGCTTCGTCTATGAATTCCTCTCGAGGAGGAATTTGTTCTTCGGGATGTTGTTGTTGTTCTTGATCCGCCATGGAATATCTGGAAAAGAATTAAAGTTAGTAATCAAGGCGGATGAACAAGTGTCGGCGCGTACCTTTGCAGTAAGTGGCTCAATCTGATACAGAATGAGGACAGGCAGTGAGAAAACAGGTACTAGACTGACAAACACAGGGGTGTCCGGACAAAATTGGTTTCCGGATATCATATGGATTACCTGATAACTAGGGTACCGGACACCTCAACTATCCGGGAGTTGAACTTACCGAAAACCCTTAGGATTCCGGACAACTAGGTTTTCCGGACGTTGATGGTATCCGGGTAAAATATCAATATCAAGACGGTGTCCGGATGCTTTTTGAATGTGTTCGGATACTCTGGAAGTATCCGGACGACCTACGGGTTCTCAAATCTCACGACAATCGCAAGCAAATCACTAAGCTAAGCATTTGTATCGAATCTAATACGTGTGTGAAGCATTAAGAAGCAAGAATTCAGGCTTATGTGCGTGAATTGAGCCCGAGTGTGAAACGACCGAAACATCGGGTTTTGTAAACCCTGTGGATCTCCAGATGTAAACATCAATCGGTTGAAACGCGATACAACATGCACAATGATTATCGACAGTGGTTAATGAGCACATACCGTGAATAGGATGACGAATGCGAAGATTCTGAGGAATCGGTGAGGGTATCCGAAGGAGAGAACTCGAGAGGGTTTCGAAAAGGGTTTTGAGGTTTCCGGAAGATAATAGGAGTATGATTTTCCGGATGGGCTTTATAGGGTCAACCTATCCAGATGGATCAACCCGGATACCTATCCGGTCTGGATAGTGTCCGGTCCGGAATCCTATCTGGACATATGGTGATTTCAGATAAAATGTCCTTTGGCCTTTCAAGTGTCATGAAAAATGATACTCTCTGGATTTGGAAAGAACCTTCTCTCGCTCCCCCTCAAACTGAGCATGGGGAATTATTTGCTCCCCCTCGGATAGTGCAAGTGTGTGCAATGCGCAGGCCGACACAGAAAAAACGTTGACACATTTAAGGAAAAAAAATGTTGTGTCGCTCCCCCTCAAATGATGAACATAAAATGATATGCTCCCCCTCAGAATGTGCGCGTAGTGTGAAATGCACACGGGAGTATCCACACACCGAAAAAAAACTTTTCAGCAGGTAATAAAAAAATGGTGTGTGACACTCCCCCTCAACAGTAGAGTAAACTTACCTGATTCCTTTTCGTGTGCCCCCTGAACACATGAACACTCGTGAAAGCACAGATATAAACAAATAAATTAGACGACGGTATGAAATGAAAGAAACACACATTGAAAGAAATAAAACAAGCGAAATCTACCGAATAAATACAGAGACTCAATCGAACTGTGTAACTGATACAAGTAGAATACAAGTGCGAGAAAGTGTATGCTCAATCATCGGGAGTGTGAACACCGGATGATGAGTAGACAGTTTCTCGTAGATGTATGGAACTTGTAACGGGCACACAATCAGATCAAGTCTTCAGATTTAGCATACCTAACTTGGACACCAGAGTATTAAAACGTTTTTCGTCCAAGGGTTTTGTAAACATGTCTGCTAACTGATGCTCAGTACTTACAAAGTAGAGTTCGACCTGTACCTCTTTCAACGTGATCCTTAATGAAATGGTACCGAACGTCGATGTGCTTTGTCTTAGTGTGTTGGACCGGGTTGCTGGATATGGCAATTGTGCTATTCGAGTCGCAGTAGATGGGCACCTTTACGTATGTGAAGCCGTAGTCCTTGAGTTGGGTGTGCATCCAAATCACTTGAGAACAGCAGCTCACGGCGGCCACGTACTCCGCCTCGGCAGTCGACGTAGAGACGCACTGCTGCTTCTTGGATGCCCAACTCACCAGGCTATCTCCCAAGAACTGCACATGCCCGATGTGCTCTTTCGGTCCATCATGCTGCCCGCATGGTCCGCATCAGAATAAGCGGATAACTCAAAACCTGTCTCTTTCGGGTACCATAAGCCAAGATCAGTAGTACCACGTAAATAACGAAAAATTCGTTTGACAGCTATTAAACGAGACTCTTTTGGTTTTGATTGAAATCGGGCGCATAGAAAAGTGGAAAACATTATATCCGGTCTACTTGCGGTTAGATACATCAAAGAACCGATCATTCCCCGATACAGTTTAGTGTTCACATCCTTTCCGTTAGGATCGGCGTAAAGCTTTGTACCAGGTGCCATGGGAGTTTTCATTGGTGAGGACTGTTCCATCTGGAATTTCCTAAGAATATCCCGGATGTACGTAGCCTGGTTTATGAATATCCCGGTCAACAGTTGTTTAACTTGAAGACCAAGGAAGAAATTCATCTCACAAAGCATACTCATTTTAAAAAATTGTCCCATAAGTTTGGCAAAGTTCTTTGCATACTGAGGATTAGTAGAACCGAAAATTATGTCATCTACATACACTTGAACTAAGACAATATGACCTTTTTCGTTCTTGATAAACAGGGTTGAATCTATCTTACCTCATGTGAATTCGGATTTTAGCAAGAACTCGGACAGAGTGTTGTACCAGGCTCGTGGAGCTTGCTTTAGACCGTAAAGCGCCTTATCTAGAACGTAGACATGATCAGGCTTCGAATCGTCCACGAATCCTTCTGGTTGCGACACGTATACTTCTTCCTTGATATCGCTGTAGGGGAATGCGGTCTTCACATCCATTTGGAAGACCGTGAAGTTCTTGTGTGCGGCGTATGCCAGGAACATACGTATAGCTTCTATCCTTGCCACCGGAGCATAGGTCTCGTCGTAGTCGATCCCTTCTTGTTGACGGTATCCCTTAGCCAAGTGACGCGCCTTGTTGCGAACGACGATGCCGTCTTCATTCTTTTTATTCTTGAAGATCCACTTAGTGCCGATCACCATTTTGTGAGACGGACGTGGATCCAGTCGCCATACCTTGAGAGCCTCGAATTGGTTGAGCTCATCTTGCATGGCTATGATCAAGTCCGGATCTTCTAGCGCTTCGCGTACGTTTGTCGGCTCAATCTTACTCAAGAAGCCGGAGAAGAGGCAGAAATTAGCTGATGCGCCTCGCGTTTGAACAGGAGTGGAGGGATCACCGATGATTTGATGTAGGGGATGAGCTTTCGTCCATTTGGTGGTGTGAGGAAGCGGCTGTTGAGTTGAATGGGAGGCGTTCAGATCTACATAGTTACCAGATTGAAGGTCTTGTACCGCTTCAAGTGTCGCCGGTTGGTTTCTCGGAGGAGATGGGGGAGGGTTCGTCGAAGGATGAGTAACTTCTGGTTCCGAGGAATTCAGAGGTTGAACATTAAGTGTAGAAGAGGACGAAGCTTCAGGAGCGATCTTCGTGTTGTGTTCTGGTTCCTCCGGGGGGATGGTAGTATCGGTAGATGTCGTTGATGTTGACGGTTGAGATGTCTCCACAGTGATGGAAGGCGTGTTTGTCGAAGGCTGCGGACCGGATAGATGAGCCGAATCCTCGATGCGAGCAGCTTCAAGTCGTGGTTGTGCTGAGACAAGAGGGGTAGAAGCGTTAAAGATGTCATCATAAAAATATTTAAACAATAAATCTAAATCGGAAAGATCAGCATTCGATGAAGATGCATGATTCAGATTTACTGTCGCTTGTGCAGATCCCGAATGTGGAAGTTTGGAAGCTAGCACGCCATTTAAACCGGGTTTTGAAATGAGGTGTTCAGAAGCCAAATCTGCGGCTTCGTCGAATGTCACGTTTACACTTTCGGTAACGGTTTTGGTCCGTTTGTTGTAAACGCAATACGCCTTAGCCTGCATGGAGTATCCGATGAAAACTCCTTCGTCCGCCTTTGGGCTGAATTTGCCGAGATCGTCCTTGTCGTTTAAGACGTAGCACGTGCATCCGAATGCATGAAAGTACTTGATATTCGGAATGCGTTTGTTGATGATCTCGTACGGCGTCTTGTTGAACCGCTTGTTGATGATGGAGCGGTTTTGCGTGTAACAAGCCGTAGACACCGCTTCGGCCCACAGAAATAGCGGCAGTTTCGATTAAGAAAGCATGGTGCGAGCCGCTTCGACCAGGGTACGGTTGCGTCTTTCCACCACTCCGTTTTGTTGAGGAGTGCGTGCCGCCGAGAGGGTTTGCGAGATACCGACAGAAGTCAAGTAGTCGCACACCGTTTGATTTTTGAATTCCGTCCCGTTGTCGGTTGTTAATGCCAAAAATCGCACCAAAGGGACAACTTAAGGTCGATGTGGACTTAAACAACTAAAGAAAGAATCTTTCGACGAGACGTGCGACGATAAATAAAATAAAGAAACAAGGGATTTGATGACGCAGGAAAAACCTCAATCGAGGAAAAAACCTGCGGACGACAGGGGGTGTCGTCGTTGCACTATGGTCGCCAATCAGGGGCGATGTCCTTGGATACTGGTGTCGATCATACAGAGATTACAATACAAATGAAGGAAATGCTTCAAAATGTAAAGTACAAGTGTTTGGAATGTAAAACAAGTGTTTGTCGTGTACGAAACAAAGTGTGAACTGCTGGTGGAGGGATGTTGTCGTGCGTCGAGAGCTATACTTAGGATAATGGTTCTTCACTTCAGGTGTTCTTGAATATTGCTTCGGTTGTTAATCGCCGGATATTCGATGTCTTGAAATGTTGATTGAGCTTGATATTTATAGTCTTCGTGTCCTTAGCTTCATCCATGAATGCTCCTTTAATGGCCTTAACAGTTGGAAACGGTCGCCGGAGTAATGATCTTCGTCCGTTACGGTCGCCGACTGTTTAATGATTGCGTCGGTTATAGTCGTTGCTCCTTAATGACTTTTATTCCTGCATTAAACACTTAACAAACGGTCATGGTGAACGTTAGCTTTGGTCGAGGTCGCACGTCCTTATATAATAGTCGTGCGGATCGGGCGACGCTATGGTCGAGCGTCGTAAGGAACTCTCGACTTATCTTTTATGAGGGACGAAGATGGTGTTCTAGGTCTTTGTCGAGACCTTATCTTAATACAAGATATAGTCCCTAATCATACGTCGTACCTGTTCTGGTCGCGGTCGAGCGACGTGATTTTTTGCCCAAACAGTTTGCCCCCAAAATTTGAAAATTGAATGTCAAATTTAAGTTTTAAATTTTGCTTGTCGAATGCTTAGACTTGTGACCTGGGTTGAGGGACTTACCTGGTTGTCGTGGAACTAGACAGGTTCTCCTTTAACTGAACGAGAAGTTGAAAAGTTGTGACGTCATATTGACGCGCGATGATGCTTACCAGCTGTCGAGGACAGGTGTCGAAGATCCGGGTGGGTATACGAAAGGGCATGGACGCGTGTTGATTTATCGAAACACTCGTCCTGATATGATCGGTTGCATAAATAGAGATCACGACGGATCTTTTCTTGATACGTTTTCAAAGTGTTTTTTGGGAAGGGATTTTGTTCTGATTTCTTACCAATTTTCACTCGAACTTATTCGAATCTTTGCGAATCTTCGGCTAGCAGTTTAGAGCGTTTATATAAGATCTTGTTCTGTCCTCCGATTCACAATGTCGACGGAACCTGTTAGCCTTATCATGAATCACGTAGACTTAGATGCTTTTAGGAGTTTGGCAAAAATCTCGGCAAATATAGAGTTGCGGTGTCCGGGGATTATTCGTTCTATGGACTGCCCCGAGGGATATATTGCTTTGTATGAGTATCCTTTTAAGATAGGGTTTCAGTGGCCGTTTTCTGGTTTATCTAAGTCGTTCATGCAGGATTTCGATGTGTCGCCGGGACAATTGATTCCCCAACTTTGGCGAGTTCTACTGGTTATTGAGCGAGCGTCCGCAAAATGGGAGTCTCCTATGATCATGAATGATTTCTTGGCGGCGTATCAAGTTAAAAAGGATAAGAACTGGCGTTATAGTCCTTATTCTAAGTTCAGGGGTGATCGTTCTTTGGTTTTGGGAACTGGTGTTAATGATCGTGGGTGGAAGTCGAGGTATGTATTTGTTCTTGCCGATTCACTGGATTCCAGCAGCGATTGGATGCGGTCAGGCTGGAATAAGACAGGTATGCTTCGCCATTTTCTGAGTTTCATTTTTATGGCTTTTACTTACCATTCTTCTCCTGTTATCCTCAGAGATTCAGTTTGACGAAGTGAAACCGACTGCGGATTCCCAGGCTAAGATCAACAAGTTCTTGAGTCTTAGCGTTGACGAACGATCTTTCGTTACGTGGCAATTGGTGGCCGAAGACGAGGACGTGGTGGTGGACGCTGAACGAGAGGAAACGACCGGTAAACATTTTACGATTGTTGATTTTCACCATTTATATTTTCCATCTGATGTTTCATGTATTTCCTGGTTAGTGTCGACTGAGAGGAAATCAGTCTCTAAGGCGAGAGGGAAGCAGATCATGCGTGCCCTTCGAGGTGAAGACGTTTCGACAGCTGGGTCGAGCCAAAAGAGAACCAGGAAGACGTTCCTGAGGGAACCGTCATCGAGGGTTGATAACTCATCGAGAGTTGTTCTGCCTAAAAAGGCGAAGGCGGCATCCAGCCGTCCTGGCGCGATGGACGCGACACCAGCAAGTTCGGCGCTTCCGGCGACAATGACGAGACCGGTGTTCAAGATGTCAACCCCATCATCTGCCGTCAGGGGCGAGGGGTCATCGGCCGAAGTCGCGACGGTTAATTTTTCATTGCCGTCGGACTTTATGGCGGATGGTGTCCTAGACGGGACGACGTTGTTTCCTCACTTGGAGAGGTGTTTGCTTCCATCTTTCAGGGAGCGTTTTCACGGGGTTCCGGCCGGAGAGATAGGATCTCAGGTTGCCAGTCTGGCGTTCTCAGTAAGTGTCAATCTTTCATGACTTGTTTCAACGTTCGATGTCGTTCGTTGTCTAACACTTTTTCGTGTATTTTTAGACGTTCCAATCGTCTCTGGCATTGTACACCGAGATGTCGAAAGCCGAGGAGTTGGTGGCGTCTGCTTTGAAAAGGGAGGATGCGGCGTTGGAGAGGGAGAGGTTGG
The DNA here is from genome assembly GCA_033807775.1 of Saussurea involucrata. NCBI lineage: Eukaryota > Viridiplantae > Streptophyta > Magnoliopsida > Asterales > Asteraceae > Saussurea > Saussurea involucrata. The sequence goes on from CM066325.1 coordinate 91,514,445, forward strand.
CTTTGGCACACGCCGATGAGTTAGATATTCAGCTTTTCGATGCTCAGTAGGAACTGCAAGCCCTAAGTCGAACGAGGGAAATGGCAGATGATGATCCTCAGGTCGGGACCTCAGGCAATAATGCGATGGATGCTCCTCCTGCAGTTTAGGAATTTTTACTTTCTTTGTTTTTGCTGGCCGTTGGTGGTCAATTTTTGGATGTAACATATTGACCTGATGAAATGGAAGTTGTTTTTTTATCGAATTGACAATCTCGTCACATAAATGTTGTTAGTTATGTAACTGATTGTGGAATACATGATAGGTCATGCAACAACGTCGCCTATTGTTAGAGCAAGAGTAAGAGCGTAATATGAGAGCATGCGATTAAAGCACCCATTGACACATAAATCGTAAGGTTTTTTATTACGCTGACAAACATAAATACATGTGACTAAGGCATACATTTAAAACGCGAAGTTTTTCTAAGTTAAGAAACTCAGACTGCAAAGTCGTTTAGACTATAAGATCGTGCGATTAAGTCGTTCGACGAGCTATGAGGCATGATCAAGTCATGGACCTGATCATCTATGTTGTGCGATCCTGCGATAAAGCGATGCCGGGGGTTTGGTCGTTGGCTAACCAACGACCCTCCGATGCTTAAGTCAGTAATTGTCTTGGTAAATAATCATATGTAAAAAATGAAAAAGGGTAAGGAACGTACCTTCTTGTCGAGTGTTCTGAAATACTTTGAATTTTTGGTTTTCATGCTGGGCCTCTGGATATATTGTATCATCTTGCCCCCTTGTAGTGGCTTTGAGACGATATGCTAGATCTGGGACATGTCGTCGCAAATCACCACAATATACGCGTCGCACGACCTGGCGAACCTGTTATTTCAGAAAAAAGAAAAAAACCTGTCGTGACTCTTATGATCGTGTTTTGCCTTGGGTTGGAGTGACGTTCTTGACGGCCTATTTTCGCGGCTTCAAGGTGGCTTTATAGCAATCTCGAGCGACTTTTTGCTCGCTTCTGATCTCTTAGATTCCCCACGGCGTAGGGAATTTCATGATTTGATGATATGTCGAGGGAACGACTTTCATTTCATGAATCCATGGTCGACCTAAGATGATGTTATAGGCTGACGCACAGTCGATAACACTAAACTTAGTCTGCTTATTGACTCCTCCGGCATAGACGGGCAAAATTATCTCTCCAAAGGTGCTCGTCGTTTCTCCATTGAAACCGACCAAAGTTGTCGAACGTCGGGTGATTTCTGAGCGATCAATTCCCATGGCTTTGATAGTGTTGAGAAAAATGACGTTTGCTGAACTGCCCCCGTCTACCAATACTCGACGCGTCAAACAGTTACCGACCGTGAGTTGAATGATCAACCCGTCGTGATGCTTTTGGTACGAGTCGCCGAGGTCGACTTGGCCGAACACGATCTTCATGGCTTCTAGTTCCAAATCTCCTTTGGGTCTGGATGAACGAGGAATAGGCCGATCGTCGGGCGCTTGACTGGCATGACGCTTAGCTGCGGAGTACGTCAGACCACACACGTCCAAACCACCAGTGATGCAATTGATGATCTTTGCAAGCTTGGGCACTGACGATTGGTGGCTATTAGCTGGAAGAATGACATCATCAATAATATATTTGAGATTACCTTGTGGAACATGATATGCCAATTCCTTCTTGAGTGCGATACAGTCATCTGTCGCATGACCATGGTCGACGTGGAAGTCGCACCACTTTGATTTATCCTTCTTAGCATCGTCCAAGTCAGACTTCTTCGACCACCGGATGGTTGCTTGGGTGGTCTTCAGAGCTTCGACTAAGTCTTTAGCTGACCCTTTGAACCCATAAGAGGAGATCTTGGGGTACACGGGGAATTTAGTCGCGGTTTTAGCTTCTGCCTTCGTCTTGAAACGAACGTTTGAAATCTGACGCGCTGGCTCTATTCTGGATATGGCTTTCGGCTTGAATTCTGGCTTCTTGACACCTAACGGCTTCTTGTCGTCAGTGTGTTTGCGACGAAAGGTTGCGTCGTCTTCGACCATCATATATGCTAAGGTTCGAGCTCGGACGTCTTCGAAAGTCTCTGGGGGATACTTGGTCAGATCGATATATAGACCTGAACTATCGTCTAGACCACGCTTATAGGCTTCGATCGCAGTTTTGATGTCACAATTGCGGATACTGATCATTTCAGCATTGAATCTATTGAAATAACTTCGAATAGACTCATTGGTCTTCTGCACGACATAGTACAGATCACTAGTCTGTTTTTCCATCTTACAACTGCTGGCGAATTGCCGGGAGAATTGGTTGACCAATTCGGCGAACGACCCGATAGATTTGGGTTTGAGATTGATCAACCACTGGAGAGCTGGACCAGTGAGAGTCGCCCCGAAACTCTTGCACATGCATACTTCCTGGTACATGTGTGGAATCGAGATTGTCCACATGAGCTACTTATACTGCGCGACATGCTCGGTTGGATCGGTCACACCCGAATTCTTGGGAGTGAAGGCAGGAATGTTACACTTCTTTGGGACCTCGATGGTGGCGATCTCGTCGATGAAGGGCGACGCCTGATACCCCGAGCGAGGCTCGACGTCGACAGGCACGGCTGCCCCAGGCAACTTGGCGAGCAAGGACAGGACGCGCTCATTTTGGTCTTCTAACATCTTCAAACGCTGGGCGACGGGATCGTTAAGATCAGGATTTGCCCCTGTCGAGGGATTGGTCCCTGGACTAGTGCCATTACCATGCGACGAACCATTGGTGTCCCCGTTGAACGGGACAAAATATGGCTGTGACCCATAGTGGAATTGCTGCGGTCCATTCTGAAACGATTGTGGTCCCTGCTGAAATGGCTGCGATCTCTGCTGGAAAGATTGCGATCCTAGTTGGAAAGGTTGTGATCCTTGCTGGAAAGGTTGCGGACCACTTTGGAATGGCTGGGATCCATTCTGAAACGGCTGGGCGCCACCTTGCAATGGTTGGGATCCATTGTTCAACGGTGGTGGTCGGATGTGCTGAGGGGGAATCTTCCCAGACTGGGGATTCGGAATGAACGGACCGGCTGCTGATTCTGCATGAATGGACCTGGATGCTGATTCTGCATGAAGGGACCTGGATGCTGATTCTGTGCGGACGGGCCTGGTCCCGGACCTGGATTCTGGATGAATGGTCTAGGACCATTCTGGGGTCCAAAAGGATTCCTTAGCCGCGCGATCTCTTCAGCTGCTCTGCGATTCTGCTCTGCCATTGCATTGAGTTGATTCCTGGCAACCTCGAGCTCTTGATACATCTGAGCGACGGCTTGCTGCGGATTTCCAGGGGCTGCCATTTTCCTGCAACAGAAAATAGAAGAAACTCCAAGAAACTATTAGTAGAATGCACGTTCGTCGAGGATTTTCTCTAGATGTAGTCCCACGGATGGCGCCAAACTATTAATGCCAAAAATCGCACCAAAGGGACAACTTAAGGTCGATGTGGACTTAAAAAACTAAAGAAAGAATCTTTTGACGAGACGTGCGACGATAAATAAAATAAAGAAACAAGGGATTTGATGACGCAGGAAAAACCTCAATCGAGGAAAAAACCTGTGGACGACAGAGGGTGTCGTCGCTGCACTATGGTCGCCAATCAGGGGCGATGTCCTTGGATACTGGTGTCGATCATACAGAGATTACAATACAAATGAAGGAAATGCTTCGAAATGTAAAGTACAAGTGTTTGGAATGTAAAACAAGTGTTTGTCGTGTACGAAACAAAGTGCGAACTGCTGGTCGAGGGCTGTTGTCGTGCGTTGAGAGCGATACTTAGGATAATGGTTCTTCACTTCAGGTGTTCTTGAATATTGCTTCGGTTGTTAATCGCCGGATATTCGATGTCTTGAAATGTTGATTGAGATTGATATTTATAGTCTTCGTGTCCTTAGCTTCATCCATGAATGCTCCTTTAATGGCCTTAACGGTTGGAAACGGTCGCCGGAGTAATGATCTTCGTCCGTTACGGTCGCCGGCTGTTTAATGAGTGCGTCGGTTATAGTCGTTGCTCCTTAATGACTTTTATTCCTGCATTAAACACTTAACAAACGGTCATGGTGAACGTTAGCTTTGGTCGAGGTCGCACGTCCTTATATAATAGTCGTGCGGATCGGGCGACGCTATGGTCGAGCGTCGTAAGGAACTCTCGACTTATCTTTTATGAGGGACGACGATGGTGTTCTAGGTCTTTGTCGAGACCTTATCTTAATACAAGATATAGTCCCTAATCATACGTCGTACCTGTTCTGGTCGCGGTCGAGCGACGTGATTTTTTGCCCAAACATCGGTCCTGATAGTCTGAACTTGACTCTGAAGATTCAGCTGGAGGGACTTTAAATGATTGATGATCAGCTCCGGAGTTTCGTCTTTCGAGCGAAGGAACTTGACCCATGTGTAGCGTGAGAAGTCATCCACCATCACTAGGACGTATTTGCGCTTGTTGATGCTCTGAACACGTATCAGTCCACACAAATCCATATGGATAAGTTCAAGGGACCGGGACGTGCTCGGAGCTGCCTTCAGCTTATGCGTCGCTTGCTTCATCTTTCCCATCTCACATGCCCCGCAGAGTCGATCCTTCACGAATTGAAGATCGGGCATGCCTTTCACGTGTCCGCCCATAACTAGTTTGTTGATACTCTTGAAGTTGAGGTGAGAAAGACGTCGATGCCAAATCCATGCTTGTTCGGTATTGGCCTTTGGTCTTGCGCTTTCCAACCAGTAGCTCCACTCCGTCGTCATTGAGTATTCTACACCTTTTGGCTTTGAATCGTACCTCGAGATCTGTGTCGCAGAATTGGCCGATACTGAACAAATTGTGTCCCAATCCCGCGACGTGTGATACTTTCTTGATAGTGATCTTGTCTTGGACAATGTCGCCGTAGCCCACAATCGGCGCCTTGTCATTGTTCCCGAATCTCACGTCTCCGCCATATTCTTCCTTGTAGTTCGTGAGAAGCTCCCTCCTTCCGGTCATGTGTTTGGAGCATCCAGAGTCTAAGTACCACACATGATCGTCCTGCAAAAATAAGTTTAGCGGACTTTAGGTACCCATATTTGCATGGGTCCTGGAGGGTTAGGTTTGACACCCTTCGGAGGAACTTTCTTTGACGCAGGTTGCCTCTTAGGTGTAGGTTTTACACCTTTTGGAGGAACTGGTTTTGTAGCAGGTTGCCTTTTGGGTGTCGGTTTAACCTCAGTAGGAGAAACCCGTTTTGGAATGGGTTTTCTCTCCTGCTGTGGTTTAACCTCTGATTGGGAACCCCGTTGAGTATGGTGTTTCTTTTTGGTTTTACGGGGTTTGCTTTTGGGTGTATGATTATATATATATATATGATATGACCTAAACCAATCATTATTATTAATATCATCAAAGTCATTCCAACCACAACTAGAACAACACAAACAATCATGCGATAATTGAATCAACTGTTGAATGGAATAAAGTTTAATCGGAAAATTAACATCACGTTTGACAAAATCATTCCTATGATTCCAAGCACAATCGTTTTTGTTCATTTTAGGATAAAAAACTGTATTGAAAGACTTTGATGCAGCATCCTCGACAGATTCCTTAGCTAGCCACTTTGGTTTTTCTTGTTTAGCGCGACCGTTTTTATCTGAAACAACAGGGACAACACGGTCAGTGACTTTTGATGAAGCAGTATTTTGGTTAGGCAATCGCTCGGTCTTTTGCCTCGGCTGTGATTGTGTTTGAGAAACAGGTTTAGATTTAAAAATCTTAATCACAGTCGGGGTCTTTGCTTTAGAACAACCACCCTTTAGAAAATTGACCGGTCGATTGACTACTGGCGACAGAAAATCAGCATGATTTGGAAGAGGTTTGTCGAAGGGGAACGACTCAAACTCTTCATCAGAATTGCCTTCGGATTTCATAAAATCTGAAAAATTAACATCCGGAATTACAGGACTTGGATCGGTCGAGGAAGGTGAGGAACACTTTGTGCTCGTGTGTTTCGGGGAATTTGGTGCGGAAGCTAGGAAAAACCAGAGTTTAAATTCCTTGAAACACTCTTATCTTGAGATTCTAGACCGTCTTGTGTCGAAAAGATTTTGCTAATGAAAGCTTTACACGAAGACGTGTCAGATGAGCTTGAGGAAATTTCTGGTGAAATATGCTTTTCAGATTGGAGTTGGTCAATCTGCTCTTGGAGTTGACCATTTTTCATATGCTCCTTCATCGCATCTGTTGCCAAGGCAGCCAGTTTTGATGTGAGCTTAGAGATTTCACACAGAAGGATTTCCTGTCCTTCAACAGACACAGTTTCGGTTTTGACCGATTTTAGATTCTCAAGTTCCTTGATTAGCGCTTGCTTCTCCTTTTGAAAAATCGACCTTTCTTTCTCGAGTGACTCCTCCAACTCGACTATCTTTGCTTCCAAGATGAGAGGGGGAACATAGAGCTTGAACTCTTCCGTCTCAGTCTTGGTTTCGGTTGTTTGGACCTCATCCTTCTTAGAGGAATCCTTGGGCGTTACAACCTTATAGCAATCGAAGTAGTCATACGAGAGGTACTTTTTGTTCTTTTGATAAGAATAATTCAAAGGTTCATAACAAAACGGAAGTTGTATTTTAGACATGTTTGTGCGCTTGTATTCCTCAGTTTCCTCTTCCTTTTCAGGTTCAAGAGGACCAGTCCATTTTATAGCCTATTCCGGGTACTTTTTATCTATTCCAAGACATCCAAAATCATTCAGTGTCGGTGTTTTGAATATACCCTTTTTCAAATAATGTGGGTTATCGTATCCGATTCCCCATTCTTTGTTAAAATACGTGAACTCTTTGGGTTTATTCATATGGATGGTCTGGTCAGTTTGACCTCTTTTGTGGAGTTTTGTTTCAAGATCTGTGATTTTGTTAACAAACTCCTTGTGCTGAATTTGAAGAGCAGAACATTGATAAATGATTTCTGCTTTCTTATTCATACACTGATCAAACCGTGACTGAAGTTCAGATATTTTGGCCCTTAAGTCCTTAGGTGCAAGTGAAAGATTTTTGCATTTTTCTTTTAAAATAGCATTTTCGGACTTGTATTTCTCAGTTAGTTGCTTTTGAACATCTAGCTTTTCAGATAGTGATCTAATCTCAAGTAGTTATTCATTAGAAGTGGCCTTATGTGAATCTAACCGTTCAGCAAGAGATTGTATTTGATCAAAGAAATCTTGAGAAGTAGATTTACATACCTGACTTGACTTTGCCTTTTCTTCATCGGCAGGAGAGTGATATCCCATGAAAGCATCAGCACCATCATACTCGTTTTCATCATCCGAACGACCTAACCAGTAGTCGTCTTCAACAAGTAAAGCTTCTCCAGCTTCCTTCTGTTCTATCAATGCCAGCTTCGCCTTGTAATAGTGGGAATTCTTTACAACGGGCCTCCGACAATCTTTCGTAAAATGACCAAGTTTCCCGCAGTTATAACAAGTCACGGGTTCGTCTTTCTTTTTGCGGTCATCTTTCTCTGTCTTCTCTTTCTTGTCAGACTGATCGGGCTCTTCAGCTTTCTTCTTTCCTTCATATTTGTCCTTATAATCATGGCGCTTGTTGGAGGAGGTGGAGTAGCGCTGATTATTAGACGTCGGTTGCTTGCAGAACTTCTGTTGAAAGGATTTGGAGAGCAGGGCCATTGCTTTCTTGATGGCAGCTATTTTAGAGTCAGAATCACTGTCTTCTTTTTCCTCAGGTTCTGATTCAGACTCGCTTTGCTTTTGGGCACGTTTGGAGTGACGGCCAGAAGATTTCCCTAGTTTGGAAGACACGAGTGCTAGAGGATCAGCAGCTGGCTTGGATGCAACCTTCTTCTCTTTCAGAATTTCCATCACCTCATCTTCATCTTGAAGAAGCGTCTCATAGAGCTCATGGATGTCGACTTTCTCCATCAAGTGATTATGCTTGACATGTGATGCAAACACTTTCCACTCAGGAAGAAGGTTGTTGAGGAACTTAAGTGCATTCTTCGTGTTGGAACGAGTAGTCTTGTTCTTGTGGAGTTCGTTGAGAAGAAGACAGAACTTTTCATAAGTTTGAGAGAGGGATTCGCCGGAGCGCTGCTTGAACCCATCGAACTTGGTTATGGAACTGTTGATCTTTAATTGATTCCTGACTTCGCTCCCGCGCATCATCTTCTCCACCTGATCCCACATGCCCTTAGTCGTGTCTTTGTAGCTATCGATGGCAGTGTAGATCGTGTTGGGTAGAGCTTGAACCAAGTACCTCTTAGCATGCTTTTCTCCCTCAAGCGTGCCTCTTTCGTCATCAGTCATCTCGGAGACCGCCTTTTTCTGGACACGAGCCTCAGCATTTGCAGTTGCTGGTATAGTCTTCATGGGTGGTGGAATTGGTCCATCTTCTAATGCTCGCCAAATGTACTCGAAGTTGTCCTTCGACTCGATGAAAAATTTGAATCTGTCTCGCCACTGGCTGTACTCACCTTGGTAAAGACAAGGTGGTTTGGAATTGGTACCGATGGCAAGAGCGTCGCATGAAGACATCTTCAGTTGCATTGGAGTGATCGTCAGACGATAGATTCGATTCAAAGTGATAACCTAACGCAAGGCACTACTAGTGGTATCCTAACGCAGGTTCTACGAATGAAGTATACTAGAAACAGGTAAGTTTTCAACAGAATTGAACTTACCGGATAGGAATCCAGATGTGATGTTTGATCTGGAAGTGTCCGGATCAGATTGAGTGAAAAACAGATCAAAAACACAGAAGTGTCCGGATAAGCAAAAGAGTCCGGACAAACTAAAGTTTCTGGATAACAATGGGTTACCGGAAGAAATTAGTTTCCGAATTAAAATAGTAAACACGATACTTACCGGGTGAAATGGGTTTCTGGATGATATGCTTTCCGGATGTGAGGCTTTCCGGATGGAATGCTTACCGGATGAATTTGGTATCCGGAAAGAATCAACTTGACCGGAAACTTTGAGTTGTCCGGATAAAATAAGTTACCGGAAACTTCGAGTTGTCCGGATAAAATATTTTACCGGAAACTTTGGGTTTCCGGAACAATTGTATCCGGAAAGATTTAGAAATAGTGAACTTACCCGGAAAGATTGAATGAGATTGTCCGGAAGGTGCGTCTGTTATCCGGAAAGGACGGCTGTGGTTTCCAATTCGATTGAGAATCGACTAGGGTTGCTCAAAAACGTTCCTGAAATGTTAGGAACCCGACCAAACACAAAAATAACAATACCCAAATCGATTTTGAAGCAAAAACAACAAGTTTTGATGGTAAAAATTCGATTTTTAGCAAGAACACAACCAAAAACTTTTGAACTTTAATTTGCTTAAAATCACACAGATGATCGAATTAGATTACGAAAACGTGCAGAATCACTAATAAGAATGATGCTAACACAATGCAATAAACGAAAACGATCAATTTCAACCAAATCAGAATATAGATTTCTAAGCAAGAACACAGCCTTATGATCAGAAACCTTACCAGAATTCACGAAGAACACTTTGAATCGATTAGTCCGTCTGCTCTGATACCAATTGTGAGTCTCAGATCCGTGGAACGAACAATGATGAAATCAATAGATGAATAACAAAGGTTATGATTTCAACTGGTCATCCAATTTGCTTTCAATAATTCAGAGAGATTACAATATGTTTAGGAAAGCTAAAATGACAACTAGCCTAACTCTAAGCTAAACATAACTTTAAATACTCTGGGCCCGTGGTTAACAAGCTCACGGCCCGTTCACTAACAAGGCTCAAATTAAACAAATACAAACAAGCCCTTGAACTTCTAATCAACTTAAAAATGACCCTAACAAGATGCACTTCTACTTTGTTTCTTCGGTTGATCTTCGACTTCACCGAACAATTTGTGTTACATAATTAAGCTGCTTGTAAAGAACCTAAAAAGTATTCTAAGTATGAAATGTATAAAAATGAAAGACTGGAGGTCATCTTCAAATCTTAAGTGACCCAACAATCTCCCCCTATTTGAGGATGACATCCATACTTAGAAACTGAAGAGTAAATACTGAATAATTCATTTTGACCCTTGTTTACTCTTTTTGGGTTCTTTTCACATAGTCCATTCTTTTTGTTCTTTTTGGATTTTTAAGTATATACGACATTTACAAGTATAATGAAAGAATAAGGTATATCTGTACAAACTAATAACAAAAACGTACTTGTATTGAACTTGAAAGAACAATAACTTAAGTTTACAAGTACATGTCAAAAACATAATATTGAAAAAGATGATCACTTCATCCTTTTCTGAAGTTCGGTTGTGATGTCAAGTCGGAAGGAAGTGGCTTCAGGTAAGTCGGGGACGATGGCAAGGATGGCTTCAAGAAAGATGGAGTCGGCGATTGGTATCTGTTCATGTCGGAAGAATTCTTGAGTGCCTTGGGCATTGTTGAAGAAAATGCCCCGAAACGGTCTGAAGATCACAATAGGAGTCTTCCTGAAGGGCTTTCTGTATGGGAGCTCTAAGTTCAGGTTCTTGGTATCAGGAAGGATTCCTTTGGCAGCAAAGTCTTGGAAGATGGTTTTATGAAAGTCTTTCCTTATCTTCCTCACTTTGTCAAAAAGTCCTTTGAGATAAGCATTTGTAGCAGCTAGGTTTGGACTTTTTGAATCTTTTAGATAGTTTGCAATTTCATACCATTCTGAAATACTGTAAGAGTCAAGATCGTGGAATCTTATCGGTGTGATGGTCTTATCAGCTCGAGTTAGTATCACATAGATGTCCTTGGAGTCTTTGTGAGTAGCAAGTTTGGCTTCAACAATTTTTGAGTCACTTATCCTTTTGAGCAATGCCTTCTTGTACCATGCAAAGTCTTTAGAGGAACCAGATTGCTCCCCCTCAGCTGATCCACCTGCTTTTTCAGTACTTTTTCCCCCTAAGTTGGTGGATTGGCTTGTGCCGATTTGGATGGATCAGATGGACCTAGTCGGTCACTGGAAAGAGTAGAAGGAAGCTGTTCTATCCTTTTCTCCCCCTCAGCGGTGGACAGGTACTGAGACTTAACATACCCAGCAAACGTGGTGAGCACGCGGGCCTGTTTGGTAGGAAGAGCATCCATCTTTTCATGAAGAGATTGGAGAGAACCAAGGAGTTGAGAGTTGATGTTCTGTTGGCTTTGAAGTGCAGACTGGAGGCGACGAACTTCCTGATCATGAGAATCGGAGGCGGCTTTCATCTCAGTCATGGAGAGAGTGAGACTGGCATTGAAGTCCAGAAGGGACTTAAGCTGAGAATGTAAGTCAGATATAGAACCCTGGATGGATTCAAGTTGACTTGTTGGGGAAACATATCTTGTGTAGGGAGCTTCAGACTCTTGATGAGTAGGCGTAGGAGGGTGATGAGGAAGATACTTGGAAGATGTAGGAGGGGATGACGCCAGTCTGTCAATGATAGGATCTCCAGAAGGTGGGAGACTTGAAGAGGAGTCATCATCAGAAGAGCTTTGATGCTCAGTTTGGACTTGTGGAGAGGAGCCAATAGGTGTGAAGACAATAGGAGTAGGGGAACCATGAAGCTTGCAGAGGAGTTGTCATTGGAGGAAGACAACTGAACTTCTTCGGTAGTAGTCGGTGAGTAATCTCGGTATTCAAGAGTTGGAGAAACCTGTGGAGTATCCTCAACAAGAAAGTCAAGTAAACATGTATGACCCTCATCGGGTCGTGCAGAAACATCGATCGTGGAACGATCAGGTGATAGACCGTGTAGTGAGAAAGCAGTACCTTGGGCTAGAGAGAGGATCAAGTCATCTTCAACCACTAGGAAGGTGGTGAGTGAAAGAGCATTGTGGGTTTCCAAATTTTCAACCATAACCTGTGGGGAGGAGACGGAGGAGCCAGCTATGGGTTCAGCAGATTCCCTGGGCCTGATAGGGACAATTTCAACAACTTCAGATTATGGAGAATCTGTTGTTGGATGGGTGGTTATGGCCCTCAAAGGATCCTTAAGCCTCTTTGGATGAGGCGTAAGGCGGGATGAGGAGTGACTCCGCTTCTTGGAGGGGGTGTTGACTTGGGAAGCCACCAAATGTGCTTTTGGTGGCAGAGTCATAGAAGCGCGTGTGGAGCTACCGGAAGCTTTAATTTTTTTTGAGTTGCTTTTCGGTTTCACTCGGGTAGAGGGGGGAGGGACCACTACAGTGGGGGAAGCCACAATGGAACGAGGGTCCCGGGCATCTCCCCATCGTAGATTGGGAGTGTTAATGAAAGAAGACATACCTGGAAGGAGAATGGAACCATCGGGGTCGCGTTGTAGAATTTGCTTGGTGACAGTTGGAGGAGAGTAGTCAAACACAAATTTGGGAGTAGCCGACTTCTGATCAGCTTTAATAGCAGCAGCCATCTTGTGGGAGATGATGAGAGAGAGAAATCTAGGATATGCTACATGTGGACTCTTGGAGCTGTCTATTACACTAACTATTTCATCAAAGAAATATTTAGCAAAATCTATCTGTCGCTGAAACATAATGGCATGTGCAAGCTTGGTGGCATAAGATGGAGTTTGGTCATAACCTCCAGTTTTACGACTAAGGCATAAGAGTACATGAGTAAAGAAGAAGTTCCATACCTGACCCATGTTTTTGCGCATGAGAGTGCCATGACCTTTATCACCCTTTTTGCGTTCGTAGCGGATTGCACTGACCACTTCAGCATGTTCGGTGTCGAGGGGAAACTTTTCATAAGATGGAAAAGTTGGGAGACGTAAAGCAGACCGAATATCTTCAACCCCAAAACTAAGATCTGGTTCGTCATCAGAAAGGATGGAAGCCTTGTTTGTTTAGTATGTTCATCGTAGAAGCAAGAAATCCAAAAGTTACCAAGGAGCATTTTGCTCATTTTGATACTTTTGGTAAAGGCATATTGGAGAGGGGACTTTTGAAGAAAGAAAGAGACTTGGTTGTGTTGGGGATGTTCCGGGTCGTTTGCAAATCTTGCAAGGTGATTGCAAGAGTTGAAGACTAAATCTTCATGAGAGTAAGTAGGAAGAGAAGATGATGATGCCATCGTGAGAAATGGAAGTTAGTAGAAAGGAGAGAAAGTAGGAAGATTTGAGGTGTGACGAAAGGAGAAGGTAAGTTGGGTATTTATAGTGGGTAATTGAAGGGTAAATGGTAGGGGATAGTATGATGGTTAAAAGGATGTAGGAAGGTTGAGTGTGATGTGAGAGAAGGGTATAGGGTATAGGGAAGGTGAGAGTTTTATGGGAAAGAGGGAAAAGGAAGAGAGAGAAGGAATTTTTAAAATTTACCTTAAAAATATGTGGGAGGTTGTAGGTAAAATAGAATATGTTCACAAGAGAATTGGGGGGAGGGTAGCGGCCAAAAGTTGGGGGTGGAAGTATTTCGGCAGAAAAAAATTTAGCTAGGGGGGTCGGCAGAATTGCTTTCAGTAGGGGGTGGGGGATTATCGGCAGGAAATGGAGGGTGTCGGTGGCTTGGGAGCCGATGAGTGGTTTCGGTCGATGAGGAGAATCAGTACAAAGGGTGGAGGCTGTCGGCAGCCGTGGAAATCGGCAGCGAGGGGGATGTTTGGCGGCTAGCATGCGTCGGCAGAAAAAGCATCAGCTGAAAAGTGACGGTGTTGGTGTCGGCAGCAACATCCGATAAGGGCAGCTGATGTTGCTGTTTGGTGCAGTCGGCGAAGGCAGCAAGGGCAGCCGCTTTGAAAAGCAAAGCAGCCGATCACTGCTGTTATTCGGTGGCGGCCGATGATCGGCAGTGATTCTTGGTGTTCGGTCGGTGGCAGAAAGAAGAGAGATCGGCGATTAAATAATCGGTGGGTGCAGGTGGCAGCTGCTGTCGGCGGTAACAGTGATCGGCAAGGGTGCCGAATGGATTTTGGCTTGGGTGTTTGGTGTTGAAAATAAAAGGAGAGAAAGAGAAATCGGTAAAAATTGTAGGAATAGAGAGGGATTTTTCAGAGATGGATTTTGGGAGAGGTAGGTGACCGAAATTTATAAGGAAAAGGAAAGGAGTTAGTTTAGGTGATAGGATAGGTTGTGTTTAGAGGCTAAGGTTTGATGGTAGGATGTGTTTGTTGGGATGAAAAGGAAGGGTGAGGATTAGAAGTAAGTTTGGGTTGGTAAAAAATGTATGGTAAAGATTGAGGGTGACGTGGATTGATGAGGTAAAAGGTAACTGTGTTTGTTGTGTGTGGTAAAATAGAGGTGGTTTTATTTGGAGAGGTAAAAGTAAAAGGGAAGGATTAAAAAAATGGAAAGGGTTTGACTTTTCTTATACCAAAAGAATTTTCAGTATCACGATTGCTAACTAATAAAAAGATAAACACAATTTTTTTTTTTGATTTTTGATTTTTGATTTATTTTTTGATATTTCTATACATCTAAATTTAACATGCCAAGTTCTCCTAGGAGAAACTTGAGCCGAGCTTCTTCTAGAGGCTTTGTGAAAAGATCTGCCAGTTGAAGATCGGTGGGGATGAAGTGCAACTCAATATCACCTTTGGAGATGTGATCTCTAATGAAGTGATACCGAATGTCGATGTGCTTGGATCTTGAGTGAAGCACCAAATTGTTGGCAATGGCGATTGCACTTGAGTTGTCACACAGAATAGGAACTTGAGAGTAGATTTGATTGTAGTCCCTTAGTTGATTCTTCATCCATATGATTTGAGCACATCATCTACCAGCAGCAACATATTCAGCTTCAGCCATGGAGGTGGAGACTGAGTGTTGCTTCTTGCTAGACCAGCTAACAAGTTTACCACCAAGGAGTTGGCAACTTCCAGTAATGCTTTTCCTATCAACTTTTGATCATGCAAAGTCAGAATCTGAATAACCCATTAGATCAAAACCTGAGTCTTTAGGATACCAAAGACCCAGATTCATGGTACCTTTCAGATACCGGAAGATGCGTTTAACCACAACCAAATGAGATTCCTTAGGATTGGCTTGGTAACGTGCACACAGACATGTAGCAAACATAATATCAGGTCTACTAGCAGTAAGATAAAGAAGTGACCCAATCATACCTCTAAACTTTGTTACATCAACAGAAACACCAGTTGTATCAACATCAAGTTTTAGAGGTGGTGCCATAGGAGTTTTGTAACATCCCTTATCTTTAAAACACTCATTTAACGGAAAGTAACCTTAAAATACAGCGGAAGATTTGTAATTAAAACATTTAGATAAAATCCCATAATCTTATAGAAAAGAGTACAAGTTTGCAACTTAAAACCAATAAGTTTGAGAAAAACAATATTCAACTGAAAAGCTTAGAGAATCCAAAACTATCATTCATCAAAAGAAAATATAAGCTGCTGAGCTGCCGCAAATCCAAAAGCTTCAAGCTGGAGCCTTTCCTTTATTCTTTGAAGATGTACCTGCCGCTAAAAGATGAATAACAACGGGGTAAGCTTTCGCTTAGTGAGCACGCACTTATACCACATATCATCATGCATACATACTTGCATAAACATAGCAATCACATACATGTAACATCCTTCCATTCCTTAAGGCACAAAGCCAATAAGGAAGGTCATAACTAGACACTGGTACCAGGCCTCTTCATACATAACATATTCCCTAGGGGTATTACTACCACCATAGGTACTCTTTCCTTTGGCAAAGCCAAACATACACATAATCACACATGCAATCCAACTACATACACATAACTTACATAATATAGGTAGAGTACTCACCTGTCAAGATGTCAATTACCATGTACTTCACAGTGTATAATAATCACCTCGTACCACCTATAACATTCATACATACACATATCATAACAAGCCCAAAAATGGAACTCTAATTCTATCCCAACTCTCATCCCGAAATGACATAGCTAGGATAGTTCAAATACCATAAAACTTGCCAAACATCCTATTTCATACACCCCATTTCTATTGATTTCTAAACATAATACACATACCTTGCAATTCTAGACCGCGAACAACAATCCTCCTAGAACCTTTCACAACTTGAATCTTCCAAAATCACCAAATCTTTCGCCTGGAAAAATACAGAAACTTCGGACACTTGGTTCTCTCTACTGGGAACTCCGATGCCAAATCCCTCCGGTCAGAATGTATATTAGAGGTTCGTGAAGTCGCTGTTCAAATTTCACGACGATCCAACGGTTAACGAAGGAGAATCAGTCGATCTTTCTCAGCAGCTCACAAGAACTCCGCCTGGAAAATACAGCAACTTCGGACACTTGGTTCTCTCTACTGGGAACTCCGATTCCAAATCCCTCCGGTCAGAATGTATATTAGAGGGTCGTGAAGTCGCTGTCCAAATTTCACGACGATCCAACGGTTAACGAAGGAGAATCGGTCGATCTTTCACAGCAGCTCACAAGAACTCCGAAAATCCCTTTCTCTTTTCTCCCTTCTTTGCTAAAGAAACAAATGGCTGCAAATGAGGGTGTTTAGGGTTTCCATCCCTTTACATACATGCCAAAACACACCCTCATCTTACAAAATTGATAAACTGGCCCCTAGATTCTTGAACACGTACATAACGACCCAAAAATTAACTCAACCCCAAAAGAGACAGTTAAATCACGTAAATTGGGAAACGGGGTGTTACAACTCTCCCCCACTTACCAGGATTTCGTCCTCGAAATCGATCAGACTTGGAAGAGTTCCGGATAATTCGATCTCATCTCAGCTTCCGGTTCCCATGTCCATTCTGATCCTTTTCTGTGTTCCCACTGAACTTTCATTAAGCTGATCTCCTTGTTTCGCAAGGATTTGGTCTTCCTTTCCAAGATTGCTATCGGTCTCTCAATATAATTCAACCGTTCGTCGACCAGTATGTCATCTATAGGGACATGCGCCGACTCGTCAGCTAAACACTTCCTCAACTGAGACACGTGGAAGGTGTTGTGTATCAGACTGAGTTCCGGCGGAAGCTCCAGCCGGTACGCAACCTTCCCAACCCGTGCTATCACCTTGAAAGGTCCGATAAACCTAGGGCCTAGCTTGCCCCTCTTCCAGAATCGGATCACCCCTTTCCAAGGTGATACCTTCAACAAAACATTATCTCCCACGTTGAACTCCAAATCCGACCTTCGCTTGTCGGCGTAACTCTTTTGACGACTCTGTGCGGTTCGTAGCCTATCCCGAATCATCTCAATACTTTCCGTCGTTTTCTGAACCACTTTTGTGCTGCTTAACTCCCGCTGGCCTACCTCTCCCCAACAGATAGGAGTCCTACATCTTCTCCCGTACAACATCTCATACGGAGGCATGCCAATACTGGCATGGAAACTGTTGTTGTATGAGAACTCAGCCAACGGTAAATACGTATCCCAGCTGCCCCCAAAATCCAAAACACAGGCTCTCAACATATCCTCAAGAGTCTGAATTGTTCTCTCGCTTTGCCCGTCCGTCTGTGGGTGAAAGGCTGTACTGAACTGAAGTCTCGTACCCAAATCTTCATGGAACTTCCCCCAAAACCGCGACGTAAACCGAACATCCCTGTCTGATATCACTGTTACCGGTACCCCATGCCTTGCTACAATTTCACTGACATAGATGTCAGCTAACTTTTCTGCAGATGAACTTTCACGGATCGCGATAAAATGGGCACTCTTTGTCAGCCTATCTACAACCACCCAAATGGCATCATGATTCCTAGGTGTTCGAGGCAACTTGGTAATCAGATCCATTGTTATATGCTCCCACTTCCACTCTGGTATCTCTAATGGCTGTAACTTCCCGTGCGGTCTCTGATGCTCTGCTTTGACCCTTAAACAAGTCAAACATTTCTCCACGTACTTAGCCACGTCCCTCTTCATCCCCGGCCACCAGTAGTCAGTCTTCAGATCTCTATACATCTTAGTAGCACCGGGATGGATAGAGAACCTTGACTTATGCGCCTCGTCCAGAAGTGTCTGCCTTGCCTCACACGATACTGGAACCCATACCCGACCGTACCGAGTCAATAGACCTCGACTGTCGGGCACTAACTGATCCACCTGTCCCTTTATCCGTTCCTTCTTCTGGTTCTCACCCTTGATCGCTTCCTCTTGAGACCTTCTTACCAAGTCGTGAAGCGACGTTGATACTGTTAGTCTCATCAACGGTACCCGAAGTAGAACACTACTCACTCTTCTACTCAAGGCATCCGCTACGACATTTGCCTTCCCCGGGTGATAAAGAATCTCACAATCATAATCCTTCACCACATCCAACCACCTCCGCTGTCTCATGTTCAAATTCTGTTGATCCATGAAATAACGAAGACTCTTGTGGTCCGTATAGATAGTACACTTCACCCCATACAGGTAGTGCCGCCATAACTTGAGAGCGAACACCACTGCCGCAAGCTCCAAATCGTGAGTCGGGTAATTCACCTCATGCATCTTCAGTTGACGAGACGCATAGACAATCACCCTTCCCCTCTGCATAAGAACGCAGCCTAGCCCGTGATAAGACGCATCACAGTAGACTGTCATGTCTTCAACTCCCTCCGGTAGTGTCAACACCGGAGCCTCGCATAACTTTCTCCTTAAGGTTTCGAACGCTGTTTTCTGTTCCTCTCCCCAAACGAAACGTTCGTTCTTCCTCGTCAGCTTCGTCAACGGAACTGCTATCTTGGAGAAATCCTGGATGAACCGGCGGTAGTACCCGGCTAATCCAAGGAAACTCCTAATCTCAGTGGGAGTCTTCGGGGTTTCCCACTTCATCACTGCCTCCACCTTCGCTGGGTCTACCTTGATACCCTCTCGGTTCACAAGATGTCCAAGAAATTGAACCTCTTGTAACCAGAAATCACACTTGGAGAACTTTGCATATAACTGCTCCTTACGCAAAATCTCCAAAACCTCTCGTAGATGCTCCATATGATCCTCCTTCGACTTGGAGTAGATCAGTATATCGTCTATAAACACGATGACTGACCTATCCAACATCGGTCTGCAAACTCTATTCATAAGATCCATGAATGCCGCCGGTGCGTTCGTCAGTCCAAATGGCATCACGATGAACTCGAAATGCCCGTACCTGGTTCTGAACGCTGTCTTGTGAACATCCTCTTCCCTGACCTTCAACTGGTGGTACCCTGAGCGAAGATCTATCTTAGAGAACCAAACGGCTCCCTGAAGTTGATCGAAGAGATCGTCGATCCTCGGCAACGGGTATCTGTTCTTCACCGTAAGCTTGTTAAGCTCTCTATAGTCGATGCACATCCGCATCGACCCGTCCTTCTTTTTCACGAAAAGGATAGGGGCTCCCCAAGGTGAACTACTGGGGCGGATGAAACCCTTATCCAACAGTTCCTCCAGCTGCTTAGACAGTTCATGCATCTCCGGAGGTGCCAAACGGTAAGGAGCCTTTGCTACAGGTGCTGCCCCCAGAATCAAGTCTATTCGGAACTCCACTTGCCTCTCGGGAGGAATGCCAGGCAAGTCATCCGGGAAAACATCTGGAAACTCGCTGACCACTGGTACATCTGCCACTGTTCTCTTCTTTTTCTCCTCCCGTTCATCAACAATATACGCCAAGTAACTGCTACCACCATGGTGCACATATCTTCTAGCTTTGGCCAAAGTGCACACCTTTGGTACCCCTTTTCTTCCTTCACTCGAGATAGTTAATTCTCCCCCACTTGGGGTTCGAATCACTACCTGCTGTTTTTCACAATCAATGCGCGCTCCATTCCGACTAAGCCAATCTATCCCAACTACTACATTTATTTCCCTCATCGCAATAGGAATAAGATCTATGCTAAACTTCACTCCGGCTATCTCTATTACATTACCTTTATACACATCACTCACAAAACGAAACTCCTCGTCCGCTATTTCTACTTCTAGCGGACTCTCTAACTTGTCCTTTACAATAGTAAAGTCTTTACAAAACGATAAAGAAACAAAAGATTTAGTAGCTCCCGAGTCAAATAAGACAAGGGCAGGTGATGCATTAACAGGAAAAATACCTGTCACGACATCTGGCTCCTCCTTTGCTTCATCTACGGTCATCTGGAACACTCGCCCCCGAGTCCTGGGTGCGTCGTTCTTCTTTCCCAATCCACCCTCTAGCATCTTCACCGGTGCGGTTCCCGAGTTCTGGACCGACCTGGTATTCATTGGGCACTCGTCAGCAAAGTAGCCCGGCTTGTAGCACTTAAAACATATCTTTGCGATCGCCTTGCAGTCTCGACTGATATGACCCGGTTGCCCGCATTTGTAACAGGTTCCGGAGCCCATACGGCATTCTCCCGGATGCTGTCGTCCACACTTCCCACAGCGGGGATGCTCTCTCTTGAACTCTTTCTTTACCTCCGGTTTATGACTCCCAGTTTTGAACCTCTTAGTCTGTTGAGGTTGAGTCTGAACCGTTTCTGCCCTTCTTGTCTTTCTTTGGCTCTCTAATTCGAGCTCTCTAGCCCGAGCCGCCTCGTGCATCTGCTGAAAATCAGTGCACCTTGCCATAACAACAAATTCTCTAATCTCCTGTTTCAAAACTCTCCCATATCTGTATATTTTGGCCTTTTCATTCCTGACATACTCAGGACAGAAAAGGGACCGCTCCAAAAACTTGTCAGTGATCTCGTTCACCGACTCCGTAGTTTGCTCCATAGATAGAAACTCATTTGTGAGTCTCTCTACCTCAATTTGGGGCACATACTGTTCCATGAACAGTTCCTTGAACTGTTCCCAAGTCATGCTATCCACTTGTTCTGGCGTCCGAGCACGAACAATAAGGTTCCACCAGTCTTTCGCTGCCTTCCTCAGAAGGTTTGATGCGTAGCGAACCTTGACTTCCTCGGTACAAAAATTGGTGCGGAAAGCACCCTCCACCTCAGCTATCCAACGAGTGCTGGTTACGGGGTCCTTCTGCCCCTCAAACTGTGGCGGCTGACAGGCCGAGAAATCTCTGTAGCTTGTCCCCCGTGGTTGTACGCCTGACAAGCCCCCTGATCCACTGGCCCTGCTGGCCACAGCTGCCTCTACCTGACTACGAATTTCATTAGCCAGTTCCTGCTTTACCTGCTCAAAGAGACTTGGGAGTAACTCGTGAAGAACCTCCCCGACCTCAGCAGCGATCACACCTCTCAGATCAGGAATTTCCTGATCCTCTTCAATAATCGGTCTCTTGCCTTGCCTTCTAGTGTTCACCATTCTGATACATAAACATGATACTTTAGAATAATTCATCTACACCCCCCCCCCTGAGCAAACTCCTAGCATAGTCCAGAGGTCCTAGCTTAGTTGTCTTTCTTTCTAACATGCTCCTTAGAAACCCTCTGCTTATACTCTCTTAGCAAAATCCCTTTCTAGCATGTTACTACCCAACCCTCAACCTTGTCTGGTTCATAGAATTCTTTTGCAACTATATCAAGTCCCGGCATGTACAATGTAATTGCAATGGTATGGGCCCTTATACCATTATAATTACACCCTCCATGTTTAGACTCAACACCGTCACTAAGGTTCCAATTCCCAGCTTAGTTGGTACCTTTAACATATATATCACAACTTTTTTCCATACCTACCACTTATCATATAAACATTATAATCATATTCTAATTCACATTATGCATCAAACAAAACATACTTGAAACCATAACCTTGTCACATTGACCATATCTAGCATACATAAACATAATTACTCATCCAATACAGTTATAAAACTGGTCTTTCACAAAAACTGAACATGCTTTATCATAAATCCTAATATGGAATAGTGTGCTCACCCCCGTCTTGATGCTCTGGACCGCAGCTCAGCCGTGAAAACTTTTTCTTTTAAAACACCCTTTCCTTATAAACCATTTTCTTACACGAAACAACTTTTTTTTAAAGGTTACTTATTTGAAAACTTGAGCACTTGGGTTTAAGTTCAAACACTCACCACTTGTGAATGCCCGAATCCCTTAAACCAAGGCTCTGATACCAACTGTAACATCCCTTATCTTTAAAACACTCATTTAACGGAAAGTAACCTTAAAATACAGCAGAAGATTTGTAATTAAAACATTTAGATAAAATCCCATAATCTTATAGAAAAGAGTACAAGTTTGCAACTTAAAACCAATAAGTTTGAGAAAAACAATATTCAACTGAAAAGCTTAGAGAATCCAAAACTATCATTCATCAAAAGAAAATATAAGCTGCTGAGCTGCCGCAAATCCAAAAGCTTCAAACTGGAGCCTTTCCTTTATTCTTTGAAGATGTACCTGCCGCTAAAAGATGAATAACAACGGGGTAAGCTTTCGCTTAGTGAGCACGCACTTATACCACATATCATCATGCATACATACTTGCATAAACATAGCAATCACATACATGTAACATCCTTCCATTCCTTAAGGCACAAAGCCAATAAGGAAGGTCATAACTAGACACTGGTACCAGGCCTCTTCATACATAACATATTCCCTAGGGGTATTACTACCACCATAGGTACTCTTTCCTTTGGCAAAGCCAAACATACACATAATCACACATGCAATCCAACTACATACACATAACTTACATAATATAGGTAGAGTACTCACCTGTCAAGATGTCAATTACCAAGTACTTCACAGTGTATAATAATCACCTCGTACCACCTATAACATTCATACATACACATATCATAACAAGCCCAAAAATGGAACTCTAATTCTATCCCAACTCTCATCCCGAAATGACATAGCTAGGATAGTTCAAATACCATAAAACTTGCCAAACATCCTATTTCATACACCCCATTTCTATTGATTTCTAAACATAATACACATACCTTGCAATTCTAGACCGCGAACAACAATCCTCCTAGAACCTTTCACAACTTGAATCTTCCAAAATCACCAAATCTTTCGCCTGGAAAAATACAGCAATTTCGGACACTTGGTTCTCTCTACTGGGAACTCCGATGCCAAATCCCTCCGGTCAGAATGTATATTAGAGGGTCGTGAAGTCTCTGTCCAAATTTCACGACGATCCAACGGTTAACGAAGGAGAATCGGTCGATCTTTCTCAGCAGCTCACAAGAACTCCGCCTGGAAAATACAGCAACTTCGGACACTTGGTTCTCTCTACTAGGAACTCCGATGCCAAATCCCTCCGGTCAGAATGTATATTAGAGGGTCGTGAAGTCGCTGTCCAAATTTCACGACGATCCAACGGTTAACGAAGGAGAATCGGTCGATCTTTCACAGCAGCTCACAAGAACTCCGAAAATCCCTTTCTCTTTTCTCTCTTCTTTGCTAAAGAAACAAATGGCTGCAAATGAGGGTGTTTAGGGTTTCCATCCCTTTACATACATGCCAAAACACACCCTCATCTTACAAAATTGATAAACTGGCCCCTAGATTCTTGAACACGTACATAACGACCCAAAAATTAACTCAACCCCAAAAGAGACAGTTAAATCACGTAAATTGGGAAACGGGGTGTTACAACTCTCCCCCACTTACCAGGATTTCGTCCTCGAAATCGATCAGACTTGGAAGAGTTCCGGATAATTCGATCTCATCTCAGCTTCCGGTTCCCATGTCCATTCTGATCCTTTTCTGTGTTCCCACTGAACTTTCATTAAGCTGATCTCCTTGTTTCGCAAGGATTTGGTCTTCCTTTCCAAGATTGCTATCGGTCTCTCAATATAATTCAACCGTTCGTCGACCAGTATGTCATCTATAGGGACATGCGCCGACTCGTCAGCTAAACACTTCCTCAACTGAGACACGTGGAAGGTGTTGTGTATCAGACTGAGTTCCGGCGGAAGCTCCAGCCGGTACGCAACCTTCCCAACCCGTGCTATCACCTTGAAAGGTCCGATAAACCTAGGGCCTAGCTTGCCCCTCTTCCGGAATCGGATCACCCCTTTCCAAGGTGATACCTTCAACAAAACATTATCTCCCACGTTGAACTCCAAATCCGACCTTCGCTTGTCGGCGTAACTCTTTTGACGACTCTGTGCGGTTCGTAGCCTATCCCGAATCATCTCAATACTTTCCGTCGTTTTCTGAACCACTTTTGTGCTGCTTAACTCCCGCTGGCCTACCTCTCCCCAACAGATAGGAGTCCTACATCTTCTCCCGTACAACATCTCATACGGAGGCATGCCAATACTGGCATGGAAACTGTTGTTGTATGAGAACTCAGCCAACGGTAAATACGTATCCCAGCTGCCCCCAAAATCCAAAACACAGGCTCTCAACATATCCTCAAGAGTCTGAATTGTTCTCTCGCTTTGCCCGTCCGTCTGTGGGTGAAAGGCTGTACTGAACTGAAGTCTCGTACCCAAATCTTCATGGAACTTCCCCCAAAACCGCGACGTAAACCGAACATCCCTGTCTGATATCACTGTTACCGGTACCCCATGCCTTGCTACAATTTCACTGACATAGATGTCAGCTAACTTTTCTGCAGATGAACTTTCACGGATCGCGATAAAATGGGCACTCTTTGTCAGCCTATCTACAACCACCCAAATGGCATCATGATTCCTAGGTGTTCGAGGCAACTTGGTAATCAGATCCATTGTTATATGCTCCCACTTTCACTCTGGTATCTCTAATGGCTGTAACTTCCAGTGCGGTCTCTGATGCTCTGCTTTGACCCTTAAACAAGTCAAACATTTCTCCACGTACTTAGCCACGTCCCTCTTCATCCCCGGCCACCAGTAGTTAGTCTTCAGATCTCTATACATCTTAGTAGCACCGGGATGGATAGAGAACCTTGACTTATGCGCCTCGTCCAGAAGTGTCTGCCTTGCCTCACACGATACTGGAACCCATACCCGACCGTACCGAGTCAATAGACCTCGACTGTCGGGCACTAACTGATCCACCTGTCCCTTTATCCGTTCCTTCTTCTGGTTCTCACCCTTGATCGCTTCCTCTTGAGACCTTCTTACCAAGTCGTGAAGCGACGTTGATACTGTTAGTCTCATCAACGGTACCCGAAGTAGAACACTACTCGCTCTTCTACTCAAGGCATCCGCTACGACATTTGCCTTCCCCGGGTGATAAAGAATCTCGCAATCATAATCCTTCACCACATCCAACCACCTCCGCTGTCTCATGTTCAAATTCTGTTGATCCATGAAATAACGAAGACTCTTGTGGTCCATATAGATAGTACACTTCACCCCATACAGGTAGTGCCGCCATAACTTGAGAGCGAACACCACTGCCGCAAGCTCCAAATCGTGAGTCGGGTAATTCACCTCATGCATCTTCAGTTGACGAGACGCATAGGCAATCACCCTTCCCCTCTGCATAAGAACGCAGCCTAGCCCGTGATAAGACGCATCACAGTAGACTGTCATGTCTTCAACTCCCTCCGATAGTGTCAACACCGGAGCCTCGCATAACTTTCTCCTTAAGGTTTCGAACGCTGTTTTCTGTTCCTCTCCCCAAACGAAACGTTCGTTCTTCCTCGTCAGCTTCGTCAACGGAACTGCATACTTGCATAAACATAGCAATCACATACATGTAACATCCTTCCATTCCTTAAGGCACAAAGCCAATAAGGAAGGTCATAACTAGACACTGGTACCAGGCCTCTTCATACATAACATATTCCCTAGGGGTATTACTACCACCATAGGTACTCTTTCCTTTGGCAAAGCCAAACATACACATAATCACACATGCAATCCAACTACATACACATAACTTACATAATATAGGTAGAGTACTCACCTGTCAAGATGTCAATTACCAAGTACTTCACAGTGTATAATAATCACCTCGTACCACCTATAACATTCATACATACACATATCATAACAAGCCCAAAAATGGAACTCTAATTCTATCCCAACTCTCATCCCGAAATGACATAGCTAGGATAGTTCAAATACCATAAAACTTGCCAAACATCCTATTTCATACACCCCATTTCTATTGATTTCTAAACATAATACACATACCTTGCAATTCTAGACCGCGAACAACAATCCTCCTAGAACCTTTCACAACTTGAATCTTCCAAAATCACCAAATCTTTCGCCTGGAAAAATACAGCAACTTCGGACACTTGGTTCTCTCTACTGGGAACTCCGATGCCAAATCCCTCCGGTCAGAATGTATATTAGAGGGTCATGAAGTCTCTGTCCAAATTTCACGACGATCCAACGGTTAACGAAGGAGAATCGGTCGATCTTTCTCAGCAGCTCACAAGAACTCCGCCTGGAAAATACAGCAACTTCGGACACTTGGTTCTCTCTACTGGGAACTCCGATGCCAAATCCCTCCGGTCAGAATGTATATTAGAGGGTCGTGAAGTCTCTGTCCAAATTTCACGACGATCCAACGGTTAACGAAGGAGAATCGGTCGATCTTTCACAGCAGCTCACAAGAACTCCGAAAATCCCTTTCTCTTTTCTCTCTTCTTTGCTAAAGAAACAAATGGCTGCAAATGAGGGTGTTTAGGGTTTCCATCCTTTTACATACATGCCAAAACACACCCTCATCTTACAAAATTGATAAACTGGCCCCTAGATTCTTGAACACGTACATAACGACCCAAAAATTAACTCAACCCCAAAAGAGACAGTTAAATCACGTAAATTGGGAAACGGGGTGTTACAAGTTTTCATGGGAGAGCAGGTATCAAATTTAAACTTTTTCAAAAGATCATGAATGTATTTACTTTGGTTTATAAAAATACCTTCAGAAGATTGTTTTACTTGAAGACCCAAGAAAAATGTTAGGCTCCCCATCATGCTCATCTCATATTGACTCATCATGAGAGAAGCAAACTCATCACACAGTGATTCATCGGTATGTCATCCACATAGATTTGAACAAGAATAAGCTTACCTGAGGTTTGTTTGATAAAAAGAGTGTTGTCAATCTTACCCCGAGTATACTTGTTCTTCAGAAGAAAGTCTGCTAGAATGTCATACCAGGCACGAGGAGCTTGTTTAAGGCCATGGAGAGCCTTATCCAATCTGTACACATAGTCAGGATGAGAGGGATCTTTAAATCCAAGATGTTGTTTCACATAGACTTCTTCAGCTAGTTCTCCATTTAGGAAAGCACTCTTGACATCCATCTGGAAGACTCTGAAGTTCTTGTATGCAACATGAGCAAGGAAGATTCTGATTGCTTCAAGTCTGGCAACTGGAGCAAAGGTTTCGTCATAGTCAATTCCTTCTTCTTGCCTATACCCTTGAGCAACCAGCTTGGCTTTATTTCGGATAACGGTGCCTTCTTCGTCCATCTTGTTTCTGAAGACCCACTTGGTTCCTATGATTGTTTTCTGGGAGGACGAGGAACTAATCTCTAGACTTTGTTTCTTTCAAACTGAGAGAGTTCTTCTTGCATGGCAGTGATCCAACATGGATCAGCTAGAGCTTCTTCAACCTTCTTAGGTTCTTTGATGGACAAAAAGTTCACATAGAGACACATGTTACCAACTTCGCGTCTAGTTTGGACACCAACTTGTTGATCACCAATTATTTGATCAATTGGATGATCTTTGATCCATTTAAGTGTAGGAGGCAAAACTGGAGGAAAGGAAGGTTGTGAGTGAGATGTAGAGGGTAAATCTTCAAGAGGATTGAAGGAGGGAAGATTAGGTGGATTTGATGAAAAAGGAATATTTGATGGTTGAGGGAGAGTAGTGTTTTGAAGAGAATTTTGGTTTTGGGAAGTTTGTATCGGCTGAGAATTTTCATCTTTGCTTGAGGAAGGGTTATTGTTTTGAGAGATGGGATTTGGAGGAGATGGTATATGTGATCCCAGAAATCAACAACAATTCAAGTAATTTAGAGAGATTGAGATACAAACGTCATCCTCATATTAGATTTTAATCATTTTAGTACATGGAAGACTCTCTCTTTCTCTCTAGAATTATGCTCCTTACATTGTGCCACTCTTTACAAATGAGCCTCCTAACACTTTATATAGTCAAGCCCAAGGCCCACTAAGTGCTAAGCCCAAGCCCATTACAAACATAATCCCTTTACATAACTTTCATATAATTAGGACATTTTCGGTCCTAACATTCCCCCCCTAAAGTTTTGTAAAGCAAAATCATTAATCTTCAAAAGCTTTAACTCCTCTCCCCCTTGATTTTCTTGGAAAAACTTTAGCGATGCTTTTTCTTCGAATAAAGTCTCGGCTCCCCCTTGAAAGAAGCTCTTACTCTTCTAATTTTCAACCATGAAAAACCGGATTCGATGTGCACCATAACCTCGACTAGATGCACGAGCACATCTTCAAAAAGTAGAAACTCAAGCTCGTTCCGATAAGCTCACCAGAAAGATAACAAGCGAGTTTTGAGTGACAAAACAGAGTGCAATCACAGTTTATTACAAAGAATCCGTCAATGAACCGCGGGTTGAGTAGGAATTCGGCTTAAGAGCTTGGTTCGGATTTGCTCGAAGGAGGAAGCGTCATGTAGCACCTACGCTTTATAATCAATTCCAAGAAAAATGTCGCCCTCCCGAGACTTAGCACGGGGGTTCCGCTTTAACGAATAGTAACTGTGATCCCAGAAATCAACAACAATTCAAGTAATTTAGAGAGGTTGAGATACAAACGTCATCCTCATATTAGATTTTAATCATTTTAGTACATGGAAGACTCTCTCTTTCTCTCTAGAATTATGCTCCTTACATTGTGCCACTCTTTACAAATGAGCCTCCTAACACTTTATATAGTCAAGCCCAAGGCCCACTAAGTGCTAAGCCCAAGCCCATTACAAACATAGTCCCTTTACAAAACTTTCATATAATTAGGATATTTTCGGTCCTAACAGTATATGAATAGTTGGGTTAGGTGAAGTAGAAGAGGAACCATCACCAATGCAAGGGGTGATCCAGCTATTTAATTCATCATCATCTGAGGAAAGGGATGATACTTTGAGGTCATCAAACTTGACATGTATTGATTCATCAATACATTTTCTCTGAAGGTTGTAGACCCTGAATGCTTTGGAGGTAAGAGAATAACCCATAAAGATGCCTTCATCTGCTTTAGGATCAAACTTGCCCAAGTTTTCTCTGTCATTTAATATATAGCAAACACACCCAAAGACATGAAGAAAACTGATGTTTGGTTTTCGACCATAAAAGACTTCATAAGGAGTATTCTTATGTCTTTTTACCATAATGGACCTATTTTGGGTAAAGCATGCAGTATTAATTGCTTTAGCCCAAAAATAGGTCGGTAGGTGAGATTCACTCAGCATGGATCTGGCAGCTTCACACAGCGTCCTGTTCTTTCTCTCCACCACACCATTTTGTTGTGGAGTCCGTACAACTGAAAAATTCTGAGAGATGCCCTTTTCAGTGAAGTAGTCATCCAAAACACTATTTTTGAATTCAGTGCCGTTGTCACTTCTTACAGATCTCACCAGCTGCCCATTCATTACTTCAGATATTTTGATGAACTTTATGATTTCTTCAGAAGTATCAATTTTATACCTGAGAAAAAAATACCCAAGTGTAACGTGTAAATTCATCAATAATAACAAGAATGTACCTTCTTCCACCAAGGCTTGGAGTGCTGACTGGTCCACACAGATCCATGTGCAGCATCTGAAGAGGTTGAGAAATGGAAAAGAATTGCTTGGATTTGAACGAGGATTTTGTGAGCTTTCCCTTCTCACAAGCAGCACACAACTTTTCTTTCACAAAGGTCAGTTTTGGCATTCCACACGAGCTCTTTAGAGGAGAGAGAGTTCAAGGTTTTGAAGTTGAGGTGAGAGAGACGCTTGTGCCAAAGCCACCTGATCTTGGCAGAGTTTTCAGAGACAAAACAGATGTTTGTTCCAAAAGATGAACTCTGTCCCATGTCTATAACATAGACGTTTTCTTTTCTGTACCCGAAAAGTACAGCTTGCATGTCTTTGTCAACCACGATGCATATGGATAGTTCAAAGATTACTTTGTACCCGAGATCACACAGTTGGCTTATGCTCAAGAGGTTGTGCATCAAGCCTTCAACATAAACGACTTTATTAAAGGTAACATAACCATTTAAGAGAGTTCTGTAGCCTTTAGTACTGCCTCGAGAGTTATCACCAAAGGTAACAGATGGACCTTTAGCTGACACGAAGTTAACGAGAAGAGATTTATTTCCAGTCATGTGACGCGAACATCCACTATCCAGATATCGGGTCTGTTGATGTCCATAGACCTGCAGTCACAGAAAAATTAGTTCCTTGGTACCCACTTGGAGATGGGTCCTTTTGGGTTAGAAGAAGAAGTAGAGAGATATTTAGAGGAGTTCCTGTCCATTCTTTCAAGAGGACAATCTTTAGCCATATGAAAAGTGTCACCACGGTTATAGCATTTTCTATAGATAAAAACCTTTTTAAAACCATGACCACTTTCCTTGCTTTGACCTTTCACATTGACTTTTATGGTCTTGGCTGAAGAGGATGAAGCAAGAGGTTTGGATCCTAGAATTCCTTTGTCAGGGTTATAGGTTGGTGAATGAGAAGATTCTTTGGAGTTTGACCTTTTCAGAAGCACACATCGAGGAATGGGAAGAGTGGAAGATTTACCAAAATATTTCTTTGGAGTTTTTCTTTTGGGATGGGAATCAACTACTGATTTCCCTTTATTAGAAGTGGAAAATCTATTTTGAAGGAGGTTGAGGTTCTCTCTTAGGGATCTTTGAAGGCTTAGGTTCAGAGGAAGAGGCTTCATCTATGTGTAGGAATTTCATCAGCTCATGAACAGGTTTGGGAAGGTCATTAGAGCCTTGGGCTTCTTCAACTTCAGGAGTTGAGCCATCACCTTTAGCTTTAATGAACATCCCAAACTTCAAGGCTTCAGAAAGATCAGCAGAGTTCATTGAATGAGTATCACTTGAATGGTGTTCAGAGGACTCATAGAAAGGAGGAAGCACAAAGGAAGTTGAAGCATGAACATTTGAGGAAGAGTCAATGTCCATTTTGCCAAAACCAAGTCCGGATTTGTCATCACACTTCATTTGGTCTTGAAAAATATTTTCTAAGTTCTTAGAAGAGCTAGTCCACTTTTTCACAGTTTCTTGTTCCTTTTCAAGTCTTTTTAACAACTTATTTTTCTCTTTAGCAAGTGTAAAGTTTATGGTTTTCAGATCTTCAAGCTCAGCTTTGATTTTGTCAAAATGTTTTAGTTGAGAAAGACAGATTTGCAGTTGAGAGGAAAGAGATTTTATCTAGGCATTTGCCTTTTTCTTAGCATCTTTAGCATCATGGAAGTCAACAGTTAAGGAGTCAAATGCATCAATCTTTTAATCATCAGTAAGAGATAGAAAGGGATGTACATGAGTAGATGAGGAGGAACATCTTGTTGAGACTAGAGACAGAGTGGAAGGAGTTTCCTCACAGTTATTTATGTCATCAATCTTTGCCATGAAACAAATATTGGCCATGTCCTTATCACTGTCAGATGTGGGTTAATCTGCCCAGTCATGAGACTCAGCCAGCATACCCTTTCCCTTTTTGGAAAGCATTTCATTTCTCTCTTTTTCTCTTTTGTATTTAGCCTTGTACTTTTCAGCACGATCAGAGTTCACAGAGGAAACATATTGGCCAAATCTTTGAGAGGGAGAGAGATTTGAATCAGGTCTGGATCTGCTTTATTTTGAAAAAGAACGACCAGAGGAAGAGTTCTTTGGTCTTTCAGAGAGTTTGCTTCTGCATTCAGAGGCAAAGTGACCTTTCTTCCCACATTTAAAGCATTCCTCATTTGAAGAGTGCTTGGGGAAATTTTGAGAGGGTTTTCTAGAAAATTTAGATTTACCAGAAGAGTAACAGGATCTAGGTTAAGAATAACCAGCCAGCATGGCCATACTATCTGACAGTTGGTCAACAGGGGTTTCCTCACCTTCATCATCAGCATCACTAAGATATGCCTCCGAATGATCATTGGTATCTTCCTGACTATTATGATCAGAATCAGAAGGATATGTGATTCTAGGAACGCACACAGATCTTTTGGAAGAGTCACTCATAAGAGCTAGAGAAGAGCTCTTGATGTCTTTAATGACAGACTTCCTTTGGAGCTTGGTTTGCTCATAGTTAAAGAGAGTACCATAAAGAGTTGTGAGAGGCATATGATCAAGGTCCTTGGTTGTCTTAATGCATGTGCAGATGTTTTCCTAGAAATCAGGAAGACAGTCCATAAACTTGCATAAGACTTTCTCATTGTCATATATGCGACCCAACAACTTAAGATCATTAAACAGACCGTTAAAACGGTTATAGTAGTCAGAAAGAGATTCTCCCTTTTCATGAGAAAACAGTTCATATTTTCTAACAAGAGCGATCTTTCTGCTCTTTTTCACTTCAGAAGTACCTTTATAAAGAACACACAGAGTGGACCACATTTCCTTAGCAGTAGAGAAGTTCACAAGGGAGTGATAAACCTCATCAGGCAGAGAGAGGGCAATGATGGCTCTGACTTTAGTGTCAAGAGCTACAAGATGTTTATCGTCATCATTGTACTTACTGGGGTCCTTTACAATGTATCTCCCAGTAGTAGGTGTTCGTTCTTCCTCATCAGAAGAAGAATCATCACCATCCACATCTTTATTTTTGGCATTATAACGATCCCAAACTCTAGGGACAAGAGGTCCTTCACTGAGTATGGTAGGATATCTGCTGTCAACTCCTTCTAGGAAGAGCATCATACGACTTTTCCACAAAGAGAAGTTATTAGGGTTAAACTTTGGTGGTTTGGCTATGGAGCCATTGTCGTATGATCCAACATTAGAGTTTTGAGAAGAAACATTGTTTAAGAAAGAAGATGATGCCATTGCAGATCAAGTTTATTAGATTAAACTGACCTGCACTGATACCACTTGTGGGTCCCAGCTATGGAGTAGCAAAGATAAACAAGTATTGTAGAAGGGGGGGGGGGGTTGAATACAATACCCAAAAAAATTCACTTAATTAATTCTTTATTGATTTAAAATCAAGAATTACACATAGAAAACTTAAAGATTATTGCGGAACAGAACAGATAAAATCTGTTCAAAACAATCTAACACAAAGTCACACAGAGAATAAGAACAATTGTAAAACACTAAGAAAACAATGAACTTCTTTGAGAGAGAAAATGCCAGCACTTGAAAGCTTTGAGAGTCTGTAAACTGGTGGTTTTTGCAAGGTTGAAGACGGCCTCTTTATATAGTGCCTCATGCATTAAACGCACGGACACTTGTCAAGTAGGGGTAGGAAGCCAGGTCTTCTGAAAAGTACTGAGATGTACCTTTTGTCTTGAAGCGTTGACCTGCAGTGTGTTGAAGTTAATCTTTCTTGAAAGTGATAAGAAGGCCAAATAGCCTTTTTCTGATGTAACACCTCAAATTTCCAATATGTATATTATTGATTATGAATGGGGTCTAATTGTAATTTAGTTTAAGTTTTGGACTACTTTGCAAATGTATAACTCAAAGGGTTGAAATTCCAAATGACCAAAGTTTAAGTGAATTGTGAAAATTGGAACTTGAGGGTTTGTTTGGTCATTTTTGAAAGATGGAGTATACTTAAGATGAGGATAACTGGGAATTGAGAAAATATCTCAATCTTCTGTGTTGGAGTCGGTCAAGAGCAAGAACAGAGAGAGAGAAGAAGAAGAAAAGCAATCTGATTTTAATTGGAAAGAATTGTGAATCCTTTTCAAATCCTAACTGACTAATTAATAGTTATGAGTAAAGATTGGTTTCTGCTTTGTTTGTGTTGATCCAAACCCTCAGTGATTTGATAATGACCCTCTCTTATATACTTAGTAAAAATTGTAAGTAAACAATATGTATCAGAGTTTCACTATCGCTGATAAGTACTAAGATCTTACAGTACCGCTGATAGGAACTCTCACTCTTTAGATTAAACATTCAGCGAAACTGTTCACCATAATACTCTGAGTCTGTTCAGTACTTATGGTGATCGCTGATAAGTTAGTTGTTTACTTATGATCCCTGAAGACAAGTTTCACGTCAACATAGGTTCTACGCTGAAGTCGAAGATCAAGCTCAAGAACCAGCGACAAGTCTCCTAATGAACTGATGCGGATCAGCGAAGACTCAGATTTGTCCACTCAACGTGAAGTATCAAGTACAAGACTTTAGCTATCGCTGAATTCTATCATTCGCTGATAAAGAATGATAGATCACTGGATCAACAAAAAACTGATCATAAAGTCCTCCGTACAAAGTACTTTTTGTCTTATCCACCCTTGCACGTCTCCGTACGATATGTCAGAAAAAGAACATCCTTATTGTCTGAAATCGTACAACCACTCTGATACTACACTGTTCAAACATGCAGCTACTAAGGTTGTCAACAAAGGTCAATGACATACAACCAATCAGCTGCTGCCACGTGTAAAGTGTAAACTGCAATGCATTAAATGCATGCAGTATATAAGAAGATGAACTCACTTCATTTTGAAGTAACTTGCTAACTCTGGACAAGTTCATCCTTCTTATCTTGAGATAGGTTTTTATTAGTAATTTCCTTCTCTTTCTTAGTGCAAGAAACTTTGTGTTCCAACTTGTTTAGATTTAGGTTTATCCTTAATCTTGTTTCCGCAACAAGCTGTAAATTGTTAATGATTTATCAATAAACAATTTAGAAAAGTAAAATCTGTGTGTTTGTATTCAACCCCCCCCCCCTTCTAGAAACTTGTATAGCCCTTCGGGACCAACAGTTTGTAAACCTTGAATTCAGGTTTGATTTTGGATTGTGCAGAAGAAAGTGGGTCTAAGAACTTCTAGGTGAGTTCATCTTCTTCCAAATGATTTTAATTGAAATTGAGTAAGATATTTGGTAGCAAACTGTCTGAATGATTTGGTAAATATGTATTGAGATTGAATCGTGAAACACCCTAAAAACCACAATAAATTTTAACCTTAATTTATCATAATAATTTATAACATCTTCCCAAAAGTTTTCATTCACAAACAGAGGATTAGTGACAAGGTCTATTTATAACTGAATTATCATAAACAACCGACTAATCTAATTCATAACCAATAACATCAGATTTTATGGGTTGTCTATAATATCTCCAAACTAATCCTTGTTCTACTAAATTCTCCATCATAGCTCCAAAAACATAACTCTAGGACTTCTCGACACTCATCCCTGCTTATCCCTTCCTGAGCTAGTACCTGGTAAGAAAAATTAATTTTAAAAGATTAGGCTTACGCCTAGTGAGAACATCCAGTTTTCAAATTAAAGCTTTATAAACTTTAAAACCAAAACTGTAAACAAAGCATATAATTTAACTTGCTCGCAATCTTTCTTACCGTACACATAACATCTTTCGATGACATGAATCATACCCGATTCCATGAGTATGACTAACAATGAGTAAGTCATAGCATCATGTTCAAGAGCCCACTACGAATCACACAGATTCTAGATCATTGCTCAAGTCCAAGAAATTACAACTAGTCCATGCCTATTTTTTGGAGTGGAAATAAAAATAGCAGTTATATCTTGCCTATTTCTCATTTCCTAATAGAAAGCGGAAATAGCAATTATATCTTGCCTATTTCACATTTTCACGTCACAGTACAAACGAAAATAGCAATCATCCCTTGCCCATTCCACGTTTCTCAAATATAATGGGAATAGCAATCATCCCTTGCCCATTCCACATTAATCAAATATAAACGGGAATAGCAATCATCCCTTACCCATTCCACATTTATCAAACATAATGGGAATAACAATCATCCCTTGCCCATTCCACATTAATCAAATATAAATGGGAATAGCAATCATCCCTTGCCCATTCCACATTTATCAAACATAATGGGAATAACAATCATCCCTTGCCCATTCCACATTAATCAAATATAAACGGGAATAGCAATCATCCCTTGCACATTCCACATTTATCAAACATAATGGGAATATCAATCATCCCTTGCCCATTCCACATTAATCAAATATAAACGGGAATAACAATCATCCTTTGCCCATTCCATATTTATCAAACATAATGGGAATAGCAATCATCCCTTGCCCATTCCACACTAATCAAATATAAACGGGAATAGCAATCATCCCTTGCCAATTCCACATTTCTCATCACCTTTCGAAATGGGAATTACAATTTACTTTATGCCTATTCCTCATTTCAGGTCAACGAGAATTACAAATTACTTTATGCCTATTCCACGTTACAAATACTACCAGTGACTATGGATCCATTACACTTACTAGCGTATATGCATAAAAACATATCACGCCACATCTCGTATCATATTCTCAACCCTAAGAATACTAGATAACCTATCGTATCCTTATCCTCAAATGTTCCCCCTTCGGCGACTTAACATGGGGCAACGCCCTTGCGGGGTCTGGGGGCAGCGCCCCGATATTTTTTTTAGAAAAGCTTAACCAGATAACACATCCGGAAACTATATCCGGAAAGATCCCTTACTCGTAGTCCAAATCCGGAACTATCCGAAAACTCAACCAGAAGAGTATTCCGGACTCAAAGTCCGGAACCATCCGGAATCCATTACCAAGTCCGGAACCGGAACTCAAATCGAAACCGGATCCTATTAAAACTGGATCCTAAACCGAATCTCACCGAAACCGGATCCCAATCCCGGATCTCGTCAATTCCGGATCCCATACCGGATTTCACCAAATCCGAATCTAATACCGGATCTCACTAATTCTGGATCCCATACCGGATTTCACCAAATCCGGATCCAATACCGGATCTCACTAATTCCGGATCCAATACCGGATCTCACTAATTCCGGATCTAATACCGGATCTCATCAACTCCGGATCCAATACCGGATCTTCGATACAGGACATCGATCAGAACGTCGATTCTACACTAAAATTCATCTAAGTTCAGTTTCTTGGTCGATTTCGTTTCAATACATATTTACCAAATCATTTAGATAGTTTACTACCAGTTATCTTATTCAATTTCAACTAAAATCATTTAGAAGAAGAGATGAACTCACCTGGGATTTGGAAACGAACACATCATGCAACACGAATCGATTTCACCTTCAATCTTTCTCAACGTAGCAATTTGAAGGTTCAAGAATTATTTCTTCGCTGCTTGCTAGACCGACTCCAGGAGAAACCCAAATTGAGATATTTCTCAATATATAACTGACTCCTTCTTTAAATATGACATCAACTTTCAATAATTGACATTTACAACCTCAAAGTTTCAAGTTTCACAATTAACTTAAACTTTGGTCAATTTAAATTTCAACCCTTTGAGTTTTACATTTTACGAATATTCCAAATCTTAGACTAAATTACAAATCAACCCTATTCATATTAAATATAAAATAATGGAAATTCAAGGTGTTACAAATCTCCCCAACTTGAAAATGATTTCGTCCCCGAAATCAAAGTTAGCTAAATAAATGAGGATGTCTAATCTTCATATCCTCTTTAACTTCCAACGTCACGTTAGCACCTCTGTGATGTTTCCATTGTACTTTTACCATAACCACATCCTTATGTCGTAGCTTCTTAGTCGTTCTTTCTAGAATTGCTTCCGGTTCCTCCACGCAACGACTCTTCTCATCTACTCTTATATCAGAAAGTGGTATAACATCATCCTCTTCGGCTAAACATTTTCGAAGATAACAAACATGGAAGGTATTATGAATTCCTTCCAATTCAGGTGGAAGATCCAACTGATAGGCTTGAAGTCCAACTCTCTTAGTTATAGTGAAAGGTCCTAGAAAACGAGGACTCAACTTCCCACGTTTACCAAACCTCATCACACTTTTCCACGGGGATACCTTAAGCATCACACGCTCCCCAACTTGGAATTCTTTCGGCCTTCTTTTCGGATCTGCGTAACTCTTTTATTGATCTTGAGCCGCCTTCATGTGCTTCCTAATTTCTTTCACTTTATCAGCCGTTTGTTGAACAAGTTCACGACCATCAAATTGTTTTTCTCCAACTTCTAACCAACACACCGGAGTACTACACTTCCGTTCGTATAAAGCTTCGAAAGGTTCTCTTCCAATACTGGAATGATAACTATTATTATACGCAAACTCCACTAAAGGTAAATACGTATCCCAGTTACCTCAAAAGTCTAACACACATGACCTGAGCATATCTTCCAAAGTTTGAATGGTTCTTTCACTTTGCCCGTCCGTTTGTGGATGGTATGCAGTGCTCAAATTCACTCTTGTGCCCAATTCTTCCTGTAAGAATTTCCAAACCTTGAGGTAAATCGGCTGTTACGATCCGAAACTATAGACACGGGTATACCATGTCTCGATACCATTTCATCGATATATAACTTGGCTAGCTTATCAATCGGTAATGCTTCTTTCATTGTCAATAAATGAGCACTTTTAGTTAACCGATCCACGATTACCCAAATTACATCGTTACCTTTCAATGTCCTCGGTAACCTAGTTACAAAGTCCATGGTAATCTTATCCCATTTCCATTCAAGAATTTCTAAGGACAGTAGATTCCCATAAGGTCATTGGTATCCAACCTTTACTAACGAACACGTCACACACTTCTCCACACATTGTGCTACATCTAATTTCCTAGCTGGCCACCAATAATGTAGCTTCAAATCCCTATACATCTTAGTACTTCCAGGATGTAAAGAATATTTGGACTTATGAGCGTCTTCAAGAATTAATTCTCGGTTTCCTCCTATCTTTGGTACCCAACCGTGGCCTTGGAATAGTTTGATCCCACGACCATCTTCAGTCAGTTGCAGATGTTGTTTACCCATGATTTCTTCTTTCAAATTTTCTTTTAAAAGAGCTTCCGCTTGTGCCACTTTGATTCTTTCAATCAAACTTGACGTCACATTAATTCCGGCGTTAGTAGTTTTCAAGCATCCACTATATTCTTTTCTACTTAAGGCATCAACCATAACATTTGCTTTACCGGGATGGTAATGCAATTCACAATCAAAATCCTTAAGTAGTTCTAACCAGCGTCGTTGCCTCATATTCAGCTCTTTCTGATCAAATACGTGTTTCAAACTTTTTATGATCAGTGGACAGTGTGCTCTTCATTCCATACAAGTAATGTCGCCATAACTTCAGAGCAAACACTACTGCTGCCAGTTCTAAATCTTGGGTAGGGTAATTCTTTTCATGCTCTTTAAGTTGTCTTGATGCATGAACAATTACCTTGCCACGTTGCATAAAGACACACCCCAAACCCGTCTATCTCCATTAAAATCAAATCAATCGGAATTCCTTTCCTTCTACCATAAGGGTGTAGTCTTTATGTTTCTCACGAACTAAGACCTGACCCCATTAGCTATTTCAACTACTAAGGCATCTTCCAAGATAGTGACAGGCATAGCTAACTTTTGGTAAAACGATTGCGACACAAAAGACAAATATGCACCACAATCAACAATACACGTGCATGTATAAAATTAATAAGGAATGTACCAGACACCACATCTGTCGATTCCTTAGCTTCTTCCGCCGTCATAATAAAACGTTCGACCCGTTGGTTTTGGAGTATTGGGTTTCCTCTCTTGATTCCCACTATTCTTCAGCTTTGGGCAGTCCCTTCGATAATGACCATGCTTCTTACATTCATAGCAGGTTGATCCTTGAATGGGACATTTTTTAATTGTGTGACCAGTTTCTCCGCACTTATAACATTTATGATACAAATTGGGTTCTCGACGGGATTCAAAACGATGATTCTTAGAAAAAGTTTCTGATTTCTGGTAAGATTCTGATTGATCCTCCCATTTTCTTTTCTCTCCCGCTTGAGTTATTTCAGCTTTATTTCCAGCATAAACTTCCTCCATTATACTCTTAGTATTCAATACTGGATTAACAGGTGGAGTTACAATACCAGTACTCACCTCTAGTCTTTGTGACTCGACGATACGGTCATTCAACATTTTTATAAACATCTCTTATTGTTGAGTCAGTGCAGCATTCATGACTCGCATCATGTTTTCCATTATACGAGACTCCATAGTAGATTCCGTCGTCACCGGATCAGAAGCACCGACATTAGGTCAATGAGTTTGACTTCCCCCTTCTCCCAAGATAGGTAGCCTTGATGGATTCTCATTAGCTTCACCTCTTTCCGGTTGACCTTCCAAAATTTTATTTGCCACACGACCCTCCGAGGAAATGGAAGACCAATTTGGTGTATTAACCATCGTATTCTGCTAAGCACAACAAATAACCATAAGAAATGATTATTCACAACCCACACACAAGGAAACGTACTTTAACGTTCGTTAATCACTATAACAATTATAAACAAGTATGCTTACGTAAAAATATATTCATAATAACAGTAGCTAACTGATATTATGAACACGCTTCACATAAGAATCCTCGTTACTATCATCACAGTTCTTAATTCACGTATTTCCGTCGACTCTAAGACTATCCCATCTTAGTAATTCTACCCAATCTCATAATTCATATCTTATACATCTCAGCTTAAGTCTAGGTATCTCACGATCATACCTAGTTCACTTAAACTACGTGTTGACTTTATTTTTTATGCTGTATTCAAGATTACTTGCTTAAATTATAAAAGCCCAAATTGTATTTGCTTAAATTGTAAAAGCCCAAATTGTATTTGTAGGCTTTAGTGGCTAATGGGCTTAGGCCTTAAAACCTAAGTATTTAATGTGTTATTTGTTAGAGTTTTAGGTTAAGCCTCTAAGTCTCCTAGCCTCCATTTTACATTCATACGTATAGAGAGAGAGAGAGAGAGAGCTTCAATTTAAGAGAGAATGTTCTTAATTCCTATCTTGTAAACTCCTCTTTATCAGTCAATACAAAGATTATTGCTATTATTATTGTTATTTGTTGTATCTGGGATCCTACAATTGGTATCAGAGCAAAACAGATTAGAATTTGTGCTTCAATCCATTGATTTTTATCAAATTTTGAGAGATTATTGTGTTTTTGTGCAAAGTTGAGAGTTCTTCAAGTTCTTCATCTTTTTGGTTGGTTTTGGCCATTAGAGTTCTTCTACTGGTTTAGAATCGATCAAGGGTTGTTAGTAGATAATACCTGAGTGTTTTATTCTTCAAAATCACTAGGTTTGTAGCTCAGTTTGTGCATTTACTCAATTTTTGGAGTTTTAAACTTTTATTTTTCTGCACTCTGTTTTGCTTCGGAAAACCACTTTCTGTTGGTTTTTGGACAAAACTCGAAGAATTAAAATTGTCCAGAATATCCTCGTACACCTACCTACCAAATTTCAGCTCAATCCGATAAGATTTGAAAAATTGACTCAAGTGCACAAATTCTACTTCTCACGAAGTATCTGTTAACGATCCGACTTTTTTTTTAATTTTCAAGTAACAATATGTCAAGACTAACATTTAGTGCTGATGCTGATTCTCATTATTATTCTAAACTCAGTACTAATTTTCGCAAGATAATTCCTAATCTTGAGAAACAATTGGAGGAAATGAACAAAAGCAGTCTGATTGACTTAGAAAAGATTGCTAAGCTTGAAGAATCAGGTAAACTCTTAACCTGTAACAATCTCGATCTTAAGAGAAAACTATGTGAGTCTGAAAAGATTTTTGAAGAAGAGAAGAAAAGACTTGAACTTAAATGTTTAAAATTTTCTAATCTAATTTCTAATTTTGAAAAGCTTGTAATTTGTGAAAAAGAGAACTTTGAAAATGAAAGAAAATCTTTTGAAACAAAGTTTGTTAAGCTTTCTAACAAATTATCTGATTTAGAAAAGACTCTTGAAAATGAGAGGAAAGAGCATGATTTTGAAAGAAAAGAGTCTGAAAAGTTGAAGGTTGAAGGATTTCAAACAAAATGTTTGAAAGATGATTTTGAGAAAGAAAGAAAGGTTTTTAAAGCTGAAATGTCCAAATTGACAAAAAGACTTTCTCTTTTGTCAACTAAGGTCATGTTGGAGAAGAGGTATAAATCTGATCTTCAAAAGATGTTTGATGTGAATTTAAAAGAAAAGGATGTTTTAGCTAAAAGGCTTAAGGACTTTGACTTAGCAAACTCTTGTGCTGATAATACATATAATCTTGTTTTCAAAAGAGTGAAAATGGTTTGGAAAGTCAAAAGCTCTACTCCTGTCAAAAATGCCCCAAAGCCATTTGTTTCTGATAAGCATTCATCTCTTCATTCTCATAACCGTAAATGCTTTGATCTTATGTTTAAATTAAAGAACCATTTTTCTAGATCAAACTGTGTTCAAAATGGGTCATTTCAAAAGAAAATTCCAAAGACCCAAAGTGAGAAAAGTCATAGGAAGGAGCCTGGCAAACCAGCTAAACTTGGCAAACCAGAGGACCTTAAGACAGCTCCAAATCCTAACAACATAGGACCCATTTGGAAATGGGTACCAAAATGTCTTTAATCTGTCTTGCAGGTACCTGGACTTCTTAATACATCTGTTAAGGACTCAGGCTTCAAAGTTCAATATGACTCTTAAAACACTCAGTTTAAGACTCATACTTCAGTTGTTTTTGATTTCTGTGCACAACAGTACAGAACTCAGTCTTAAATCAGATTTAATAACAGCATGCTGACAGATTTGCGATGTTGTAGTAAATTGATCATATCTCACTGATCAAGACACCAACTGATGCAATTCAAAAAGCCCTGGATTTAAAACACATTGGTGAACAGCTTTCGTGTTTTGAGATTTCAGAGATTCGAAATTTAGAAGGGTCATATGCATCGTTGAAATAGACAACAGTGTGCTGATACAAAGCTGTTGGACAGATCTGTGCGACTGTGGTAAATCAACCATATATTTTTCGTACAAGCTCGAAAAGAGGTGATTCAAGATGATCAAAACAGATAACAAACAAATTAAAATTGTTTGTGTTTTGAGTTTTCGCAAACTCCAGAGCTATAATGGTCTAAATCAGTGTCAAAGTTAGTGTAACATTTCTGTTAAGCTGCTGCCGAGCCGCGACCAAACCTCTGCCGGCCGCGACGAACCTCTGCCGGCCACAACCAAACCTCTGCCGGCCGCAACCAAACCTCTGCCGAGCCACGACCAGACCGACTAGACCGCTGTCATGCCTTGCCAAGCTTTGCCAAGGCTTGCCAAACCTCTGCCGAGCCTTTGTCAAGCGTCTGTCAAGCCGTGATCATTCTTTGTCGACCACTCAGACCAACTTCTGGCGACAACACAAGCTTTGGCTCAACCTTTGCGACCACCCTCTGTGGTACTGTTCACCACAGAGCCTCTGTGAAATCTGACAGAGCCTCTGTGGACGGAACCTCTGTGACTGAACCTCAGACCCCGTAGCCCAACTTCTTAGTACTTGCTGTCAGCTTTGCGCACCTGTCGTATTTTCAACAGAACTCCATCCTCGAAGATCCAAATTTGATGAGTCTAGATGAGTTGGATTCCTAAGACAATGATGAACAATGTTCGTGTTTTGAGATTGGTCTGAATCAGTGTTATTCTTGGTCAGAATCTCTGCTAAAGTCAGTATACATCTGCTGGACAGAAAGTTGTGTTTCACTAAAATCATCATCAGAGCTCTGTGGAGTTTTCAGAGAC
Organism: Saussurea involucrata; assembly: GCA_033807775.1. Classification (NCBI taxonomy): domain Eukaryota; kingdom Viridiplantae; phylum Streptophyta; class Magnoliopsida; order Asterales; family Asteraceae; genus Saussurea; species Saussurea involucrata. The sequence continues at coordinate 91,557,889 of CM066325.1, forward strand.
TCAAAAGATCAGAAGCAGTCTTGAAGATCAAAGTTCATGCAGATCTTAAAGAAGACCTCTGTCAGCACTTGATCAACCTTTGTCGACACGCGATTAGCCTCTGTCGACACGAGATCAGCCTCTGTCGGCATTGTGATCAACCTCTGTCGCACCCTCTGCCAGTACCTCAGATATGTTCAGTTCAGAGTTTTTACTGGTATTTCTAAACTTTGACCCCCTGCATTTTTTTTTAAATTTGAATTATTAGTGCTTTTGGATATTCCTAACAAATGAGGAATCATCAAAGATGATTACCAACACCTTTTGATTTTACAGGATATCTGATTTCAAAGTGAGCTTAAATGAGATTTAATGCTCAATTTGAGGGGGAGAATGCCAATCTTATCATGCTAAATGCAAAGGTAAAATATCTGAATTTTAAACCTTCATCATTTAAAAGAAGAACAACTTTAGAATGATTCAAATCTTTCAAATGTTCAAACTACTTCTATGTGCTCAAATGTGTTTCATGCTTTAGGAGTTGATTTTAAATGGTTTTGTGCATAACAAAGAACTGTGGTAGTTTATTCTGAAAAACTTACTCGTGTTTGTTTTTCCCATATATAAATTCCAAAATTGCCACGTCTCATACATTCATTGAATTTTTCGGTGGAAATACACCCTTTGGATTCTCATTTGATTTGAATGAACGTCATTTCATTTCAATGATTCAATTCTTATTAAGACTAATAATTGTGACTTGTTCTTCACAATTAAACTTTCTAATCATTGATTAATTTCTTGAAAACACTTGTGCTTACTGAGTCAATCCGTTTAGTGTTTGAATTTGTTCATTGAAACTCCATATCAAATGATAGTGACTTCTGATCATCTCAGATCAGGACTCGTTATTAAAAGTTTGACTTCTAAACATTTCAGTTTAGAACTCGTATTTAAATGTGTACTTCACTGTTTTCGAAATTGTTCCATTCAATGCATGAAAGGAGTGTTAGGACTTATATCATTTCTGTTGGTCCCGAAGGGCTATACAAGTTTGTAGAAGGGGGGGGGGGGGTTGAATACAAACACACGTTTTTACTTTTCTAAATTGTTTATTGATAAATCAAGACAATTTACAACTTGTTGCGGAACAAGATTAAGGATAAACCTAATCTAAACAAGTCTTGAGAAACACTAAGTTTCTTGCACTAGAAAGAGTTAAAGAAATTACGAATAATAACTTAACAATAAGAAATAAGAAGATGGTCCGAGCATACTTCAAAACTGAAGTAAGGTTCTTCTTATATACTGCATGCATTTAATGCATGGCAGTATGGCTTTACACGTGGCAGCAGCTGAGTGGTTGCATGTCATTGACCTTTGTAGGCAACCTTAGTAGCCGCATGGTGCACAGTGTAGAATCAGAGTTGTTGTACGATTACAGACAAAAGGGATGTCCGTTCTGACAGTTCGTACGGAGACGTGCAAGGGAGGTAAGACAATAGTAACATACAGGGAGACTTCATGATCAGCTTTCGTTGAGTCAGATCTTTATCAGCGAATGATAAAGTTCAGCGATTACTGAAGTCTTCTACTTGATACTTCACGTTGAATGGACAGGTCCTGCTTCGCTGATATCCGCATCAGTTCATGAGTAGACTTGTCGCTGGTTCTTGAGCTTGATCTTCGACTTCAGCGTAGAACTTTGGTTGACGTGAAACTTGTCTTCAGGGATCATAAGTAAACAACTAACTTATCAGCGATCATCTCATAGACTGAACAGGCTCAGAGCTATATGATGATTAACAGTGTTCGCTGAATATCTAATCTAAAGAGTGAGAGTTCCTATCAGCGGTACTGTAAAGTCTTAGTACTTATCAGCGATAGTGAAACTCTGATACATATTGTTTACTTACAATTTTCACTAAGTGTTTAAGAGAGGGTCATTATCAAATCACTGAGGGTTTGGATCAACAATCTCCCCCTATTTGATTATGACATAGCAACAGAGAAAATTGCTATTTAATGAAAACATAAGGATAAAAAGAACTCATAAAATATTTGTCCCTTTTACTGTTTTCTGGGATCTTTTCAGTACTGATGGAGTAAAGTACATTCGCTGAAATTTTTCTTTAAACTTCGTAAAGATTACATAGGGAAGTGGAAAAATTACAAGTACAGCAAATAAAATTACAAGTACAAAAGATGTAGACAGATAAGGATAGAAAGAATTACAAGGCGATCCTATCCGTCAAAAGGTTATTCCTTGATGAGAAGTTCATCGAGGGTCTTTGATGTGGGAATCATCCAGTCAGGGACATTTACTCCTTGATTCTTTTTGTTCAGAGCTTCTTCAAAAATCAAGGGCTTCAGGTGTCTAGCTTTAATGTCGCGTCTGACTTCACACCAGTATATGAGATCTCTGAGTTGTTCGATGGGAGTGATTGGAAGCTCAGAGATGCGTTGAAAGTGATGATTTCCTTGGTAGTCTAGAAAGAATATACCATAAGGATCACTTACAACTTTGCCAGGAATGAAAGTTTCTCCAGGTGGTAGGGAGGTGTCAAGCGCTGAGAGATCAGCATCAGGGCCAAGAACTTCAGCACGAGAGAAACCAATACCTGTTTCATTCCGTATAGGAGGACCTGAGTCTGAGACTTTCTTTTCCTTTGCAGAGACTCTTCTTTGTTGAGGAAGAAGAAGAGTGGAAGGAGGAATATCCACAACAGAAGAAACCAAGTCGATCTGAGTATTTAAAATTTTCTCGACATGGCTCTTGAACTTTGAGCGCGATCCCTGAATGGCTAATTTCACTTCCAACCATTCAGAGAAACCAAACTTCTCTAAAGTAGTAGCATAGAAGGTTTGCTTGGTTTTGTCTTCTCTGAATACATCAATTTCAACAACAGGAACGTCAACGAACAGTCTTCCTCTGATGTTTACTTTGATGATTTTGGATGGTCGAGATCGATAATTCAGCATTTCTTTACACCATTTCAAATCCGTATCAGATACTTTCATCTTTTCTTCAACGATCCTTTGGGCATCATCCCATAGATAACGCTGGACATCAATGGGAGTTCTTTTCAGCGCGGGGTCTTTCACCGATTGTTGGACAAGCTGGATGGCGAGTTCTCTGTCTTTTTCTTCAGCTTCCCTTCTTTCAGCGATTAACCTTTCAGCTCTGAGGTGATCCTGGTATTACTTTTGTGAAAGTCTGAACTTTGGAGGAATAGAAGGAAGTTGATCACGCTTCAGGATGATTCGCTGATCTTCGAATCTCTTGATCATTGCATCTCTCTTTTCTTGATCCTATTCACCCGGCTTTTGAGGAGCCAAGGAAGGTCTGTTTTGGTGAGAGAGCAGCTGTTCTTCAGGTTCATCAGTCTCAGTAGTTAAATCCAAGACTGGGATTATTTCTTCAGCTCTTGTGGATGGGATTATCCCTGGTGTAGTCGAAGGAGCTTCAGCGGGATCCTCAAACAGGGGAGAGGACTGGCTGAAACACAACGATCGTTTAAGTAAGCGGAGTTGGGGAAGAAAGAGATAGAGAAAAGAATGTGGTTAAGTGTATAGAGGTTTTTATGGATAGAAGGATTGAGATTGAGAAGAGATAGAGGAGGGATGCAGTGTAAGGGAATAGGAGGTAGTGTACCTGACAAACTGGCTTTTGAAGCAAGATCATCAGATTGTCTTCTACAGCAAGGCCTTTGTTTTTGCCTTTGTCAGCTTCAGACGCTGCAGGATTTGTCTTGGTCCGCTCCCCTGAAGGTTCGTTTATCAAAATCCCTTTGAGAGCTGTAGTCTTCTGAACAGGCTTGACGATAAAGGATTCATCATCATCATCATCATCATCATCATCGTCATCATCATCATTCTTTGGAGAAGAATATGGTTCATCATCAGAGATGTCGACAGCTTCATCGTCTTCAGCTTCGTCTTCATCAGATTCAACTTCTTCAGCGTAGGGTGAGGTTACACCAGCAGCAACTTCAATGTTCTGCTCTTCGAGTTGCTCCCCCTCAGATACAGAGGAAGGTTTATCGGTTCCCTCAGGGTTTTCAACTCCCTAAGGTTTTGAAGAAGTAGCATCAGCTTCAGTCTCAATACCCTCCCACTCAGCATGGGGAAGGTCTTCTTTATTTTTCTTCTCCCCCTTATCATTATGGGGAAGGTCTTCTTTAGGCTTCTCCCCCTCTTCCACATCATGGTTGGGGGAGGTAACGTACTTTTCAGCAGCAGCAGCAACAATAGGATTACTGTCTTCTTGGCCAGTAATTCTTATGCAGTTTTCAATCGCTGCTACTCTGTCTTCTAGGCCAGTAATAGCAGGACTGATCTTTTTGAGATCGTCTCGATCGGCCTGAGTGAAATGAGAAGTTGGGGTGTTCAGGCGATTGAGCACTTTCTGAACAATCTCTTTGACCGCAGAGACTTCAGTCTTGATCGTGGAAACTTCACTCTTAAGAGAACCAACCTCTATCTTCAATGATGTGACTTCATTTGACAGAGATGTGAACTTTGTTGAGAGAGTGGTTGTGGCTATTGAGTTTTCAGCGAGGGTGGTAGCAAATTTAGCAATGCTACCATCCACCTTCTCCAGATCAGCTTTGGAGGCTTTCTTTTCGACCTCAGTGGTTAAAGTCTTCAAGTTCTCTCCAGCGTTTGTAACCGCTGAAGAGTTGGCAGTTAGAGTTTTGTTGAAAGACTCCATTTTTGTTTCCAGGGCCATCAGGGAGGTGTTGATATCCCCCAAATTAGGACCTAAAAAGTTATAAACTTATGAACAGAGGACAGCTCAGAAGTTTGGGGTTGAGAGAGAGAAGTGTGTGTGATTTTGTGTATACCTGCAGGCGGGTTGGCGAAGTTGTCGAAACCTCGATGTCCTGAAAACGTTTCGTAGTCATCTTCAATATTTCCTATACGACTGGAAGTACCTGCAGGTCCTGTGGTGTGTCCTATCATCCTCTGAAAATGTTTAGCAGTAGTGTCGCTGAGGATGATGGTTGTTGAGGAGAATAGGGGAATAGATTGAGTGACCAAAGAAGAGGTGAGAGGAATGGAGGATGAGAATGATGGTTGGGTGCGGGGTTCAGCGTTGGATCCGCTGAGAATCACTTCAGTCTGTAGAGAGGCTGAAGGAGGTGGGTTCATTTCCAAGTTTATAACTTCAGCGTTTAGAGACAGTGAAGCTGGGATGGAAGGGGTGGTTTGTTCAGCTGTGGTAGAGCATACCATTGAACTTTCCATCAGCTCTTCAAGATGAGCTGAGGAGTCTTCAACATGTAAATGATGGGGGGGGGGTTGCTCCTTGGTTTTCTTGATTCTTTTGGAACCAAGTTTGGTAGTAGATTGTTTCCTTTTTCTAGAAGGAGTGGAGGTTGCAGCTGGGGTATCAGCGATGGGGATTTCCACTGAATGAGCCGCAGAAGTAGAAGAAGGAGGATTGAGAATAGATAAGTGAGTAGAGAGACGTACCTCGTTTGGCAGGGGCTTGAAGTCGAGCACCTTAGGGCCAACCTGAGAGAGTTTCAAGTCTCCTACTTTTGGGTAGTTATCCTTAACGCCGGTTTGGAAGATGGCGCTGAGGAATCTTGGGTGTGGATCCCATGATGGTCTATCAGCAAAATCTACTCTGAGCGCAAGATCGTCGTAGATTATCGAGGCCCAGTCAACATGGAGACCCTTCAGCAATGCATAGCCCATGGCATGCTGAGGTTGAGCAGCTTGATCAGAGGAGCCACTCTTCGCTGTCATGCAACTTATCAGATGTACGTAGATGAAGTTCATCTCGCTGGGCATTTTTGACTTCTTGATTGCAGTCAGTTTCTTCTCGGCTTTTTCATCTCTCCCTTGATCCCAAACGTACTTCATTGCATCAAAGAATGCAATGAGTGTTTCTCTATTAGCATGTCTCTTGGGATCAGGAAAAGGAACAAATGGTTTATCTTTGGTGGCAACAGGGAGATTCAGTGCTTTTCGAATGATAGCAGGGTTGATTTTGATGGTGCCAAAATCAGTGTCACAGAGGATGACATCAAGTAGTTTGGTAGGGTCTTTGGATGATGGTAGCTGAGTGTGTCTGGCGGTATACCAAAATTGAGATAATAGTAACTGATGAGCAGGGGGTGTTATGGTCAAGGCTGTAGAGAGGCAACAGGTTTTCAGAAAATTCATAGCGTCGTCTAGATGTTTGACTTGTTTCTTCGGAGGAAAATCGAACAGCGCATGGAGGATGTTTGATTTTGTAAAAGATATATCCTCAATTTTGAACTTGACTTGAGGAGCCTTGGTGATTTCAAGTTCCTCAGCAGTAGTAGTGTTCTCAGCAGTTGGAATACCAGTAGAAGGAGCAGCCATTTCTGTAATCAGCTCAACCAAAGATCAACAAAACAAATAGTCTCTGTGGAAATATTTTCCAATAAGGTGTTTTTGAATTTTGTCCATTTCATTCAGCCAAAAATCCCTTTGAGAAAGATTAGGGTTTTTCTTGTTTTGAGAAAGAGTTACAAAACGTAGAGATTATGTGTTTTCCAGTTTTCATTTGAAGAAGGAATTCTGGAAAAACATATGAAGAACAAGTTTACGAGTTTTGATATAAACTTGAAGAACAACCATGAAGGTTGTATTCATAAAATCATGAACAGAAAATGATTTCATTTTATAAAGGTTCTTTTGTTTGATCTGTTAAAAGCAAAGAATAAGATCATAAACAAGTAATGTAGGTAAATAATAAGAGTATTAACCTGGTTTGTCAAAGAAGAAGATGAACAGTTTCTGGAAATTTTGAGAGTTCAAAATGCAACAGTAAATCTTTTTCTTGCTTGAAGGAGAAGTTTTTTTGTGTAAAGAGAAAAATATAAACCCAAAATGGTTTATATAGAGAGAGTAGAGAGAGAGAAAATCTTGAGCGGGAAAAGATTTTCATCATGACACGGACACGTGTTTGCATTTGATTGGAAGGTAAACGAAACGTGCAATCGTGTGTCAGAAAAAGAACGTGCCAAGGCTTATCCGTTGCGATGACATCACAACTGTCCTTTCACATCTTAGGATGTCTCTGAGGTTTTGAAAGCTCATGGACACTTTTGAAAATATGAAGCACTGAATAGAAATATCAATGTTGGTTTAAGAAATTTCAAAGTATCGCTGTTAAGGAACAAATATTCAGCGATGCAATTTGTTTTGAAATCTTACATTCACATGCGAACGTCAGCGAGTAAGAGAGAAAACATACCTTGATATCAGCGAATCAATTATGTTCAGAGAGAGAATGATAGAATGGGTTATACAAGTTGATTTTATCCTATCGCTGATAAAATGTGAACCGCTGAAGATTTTACTCTTCAAAGTTCAGCATTCCAAGCCCGCTGATGAGAAAGTTGAATCTTGTCTCATCAAGAGGTTTGGTGAACAGATCAGCTACCTGATAGTCAGTTGGGATAAAATGAAGTTCTATATCACCATTCATTACATGATCTCTGATAAAATGATACCTGATTTCGATGCGTTTTGTTTTTGAGTGTAGCACTGGATTGTTGGCTATAGTGATGGCACTTGCGCTGTCGCAATAGATTGGAATTTTCGAGAGCTGAAGGTCATAGTCTAGTAGTTGATTTTTCATCCACAAGACCTGAGAACAACAACTTCCAGCGGCTACATACTCAGCTTCAGCAGTTGAGGTGGACACTGAGTTTTGCTTTTTACTTGTCCAACTCACCAGATTTCCACCCAGTAGCTGACAGCCTCCTGTGGTGCTTTTCCTATCCAATTTGCAACCTGCAAAATCACTATCTGAATAGGCGATTAGATCAAACCCTGAGTCTTTGGGATACCAAAGACCTAGGTTCATAGTACCCTTAAGGTAACGAATGATTCGCTTTACAGCGATCATATGAGATTCCTTAGGTTCAGCTTGATATCGTGCACACAAACAGGTTGCGTACATAATATCGGGTCGGCTAGCTGTAAGATACAAGAGAGAGTCGATCATCCCACGGTACAGCGTGACATTAACATGTATTCCATTTGAATCTTTGTCTAGTGTCAGCGGTGGTGCCATAGGGGTTTTCATAGCTGAACTCTGAGTTAAATCGAATTTATTCAGCATATCTTTAACATACTTTCCCTGATTAATGAAAGTTCCTTTTTCATTTTGCTTTATATGAAGACCAAGGAAATATGTTAGCTCACCCATCATGCTCATTTTATACACTTCTTTCATTCTATCAGCGAAACGAGTACAAAGGTCAGGGTTAGTAGAACCAAATATAATGTCATCAACATATATCTGAACAAGAATAATATGACCTTTACTTTCCTGAAGAATAGAGTCTTATCGATTTTACCACGCTCAAATTGTTCAATTTGGAGATAAGTAGAAAGAGTGTCATACCATGCACGAGGAGCTTGCTTTAAGCCATAAAGTGCCTTATCCAGTTTATAAACATAACCTGGATGCTTAGGATCTGAGAATCCTGGAGGTTGTTCCACATAGACTTCTTCATTCAGCTTTCCATTTAGAAATGCTGACTTAACATCCATCTGATATACTTTGAAGTCTTTGTGTACAGCGTATGCTAAGAATAGACGAATAGATTCTAGTCTTGCTACTGGAGCAAATGTTTCGTCGTAATCTATGCCTTCCTCTTGTCTGTATCCCTGAGCAACAAGACGAGCCTTGTTGCGGGTTATAGTTCCATGTTCGTCCAACTTGTTTCGATAGACCCATTTAGTGCCTATCACTGTTTTGTCAGTTGGTCTTCGAACAAGTTTCCAAACTTTGTTTCTTTCGAATTCAGTCAGCTCTTCTTGTATGGCGCTGGCCCAGTTTGGATCTTTGAGGGCATCATCTATTTTCTTTGGTTCAATCAGAGAAATAAAGTTAACAAATAAACAAATATTACATGCACTTCGTCGAGTCTGAACACCAACGTTTGGATCACCAAGAATTTGATCAATTGGGTGATTTACAGTCCATCGCTGAGCAGGAGCATAAGTCGCTGACTCAAATTGAACTGGAGGAGCTGAAGATGAAGTTTCAGCAACTTCTGGAAAATCAGCCAAGAGAGGAGTAGGTGCAGATGTCATCTCATTTACTGATTGCTGAGAAGTAGATGGAATGTCTGAGACATTTGGTTCAGAAGCAGGTATAGTGTTTAAAGGAACTGCTGAGACCCATGATGTTTCAACTTCACTATTCTGCATGTTTGGGATGATAGTAGGACTATCATCTTCAACTGTATGAGTATGAGGAGTGGGAATATCTTCTGAATCACCAAGATGAGAAAACATCCATTGATTCAGTTCTTCAGTATCAGCAGAAGGTCGAGAATTCGCTGAGCGTGATTCGTCAAAAGTGACGTGAATAGTTTCTTCAACAGTTTGTCTTCTTCGATTGAAGACTCTGAATGCTTTGGAGATTGAAGAATATCCAAGAAAGATTCCATCATCAGCCTTAGGATCAAACTTTCCTAGGACATCTCTGTTGTTCAGTATGAAACACTGACATCCAAAGATGTGAAAAAAGCTAATTGAAGGCTTTCTCCCATGAAAAAGTTCATAGGATGTTTTATTAAATCTTTTGACTATCAGCGACCTGTTTTGCGTAAAACAAGCAGTGTTGACAGCTTCTGCCCAAAACTGAGTAGGCAGGTGAGAATCGCTGAGCATTGAACGTGCAGCTTCAATAATAGTTCTATTTCTTCTTTCAGCGACTCCGTTTTGTTGCGGTGTTCTCACTGAAGAAAAGTTGTGAGAAATACCCTTACTCTCAAAGAAGGAATCAAGAGAACTATTTTTGAATTCAGTCCCATGATCACTCCTTATTGAGCGAACGATCAAGGTGTTCAGGGTTTCCATTTTCCGAACAAAGGTGATGAGTTCTTCAGGGGTGTCACTCTTAGAACGGAGAAACATAACCCATGTATATCGAGAGAATTCATCAACTATGACTAGTGTATATTTCTTTCCAGCGATGGATTTTTTGTTAACAGGGCCAAACAAATCCATATGGAGAAGTTGTAGAGGAGATGATACTGAGGAAACTTGCTTTGACTTAAAGCTTGCTTTGGTCTGCTTGCCTTTCTCACACGCTGAACATAAGGATTCTTTGGCGTATGAGTGCTGAGGTAGACCAGTGACTAACTCTTTTGAAGAAAGTGTGTTCAGTGTCTTGAAGTTTAGATGAGAGAGCCTCTTATGCCATAGCCAGTTGACATCAGATGAGGCTTTTGAGAAGAAACATGAGTTCTCAGTGGTTGTTGAGTCCATGTTTATTACATAAACATTTTTCAAACGATAACCGCTGAGAGCTATCTTCTCCTTTTTGTCAGCGACAAAGCAGGATTCCTTAGTAAAGATTACTTTGTTATCCTTGTCGCAAAGCTGACTGATGCTTAGAAGATTATGCTTCAGCCCTTCAACATATGCGACTCTTCTGAAGGTTGTTGTACCATTAGATAGTACACCAAACCCTCGGGTATGTCCTTTTCCATTTCCACCGAAAGTTACAGAGGGACCCTTCTCTTCTTTGTACTCAGTGAGCAGAATCTTCATACCAGTCATGTGTCTAGAGCATCCGCTATCGAGATACCAGATACCCTTCTTAACCTACATTACAAAGGAAGATTAGTTTTTCTTGGGTACCCACTTAACCATGTGTACACACTTGTCAGTGGGGGTAGAAGAAGAGGTGGAAGGTTCAGCAGTCTTCGCAGCATTTGAAGATTCAGCTTTGTCAGTCTTCACTTTGGTTAATTTCTTAACTTCAGTAGTCTTCTTTGCCTTGGGGGCAATGATCTTCACCTTAGCTATCTTTTCAGCTTGGGTGGTTGTGGGGCACTTACTAGCAATATGATTTGTAAGTCCACAATGATAACATTTCCTATAACCAAAAGTAGTTCTAGGACCATTTGCATGCTGAGCTTTAGATTTTGAATTAGAAGGACCAGCACCAAGTAAGCTATTGGTTTTTGAAATGGGAGGAACATTTAGTTCTTCGGATTTCTTACCAATGATTTCCACTTTGATTCTAGGAGTAGATCGCTGAATAGATCCACGCTGAATAAATCCAGAGATCTTATTCTTTGAATCAGAGGGATAAGTCACTGAAGCTTTAGAAGCGTTCAGCTTTGGTACAGAGGTACCCTTCTGAGCATTTTGGTTAAAAGCAATTCCTTTACCTTTGTTTTTAAAGACTGAGGTAGGTTTTGGATAAATAACTTTTTCTTTACCTTTAGAAGTTAAGGTAGAGATTTCCTCAGGGACGGGCGGTTTAGAAGAGGAACACTGAGAGGATGAAGTATCAGCGACTGAGGATACGAAAGTTCCAAATAAGAGCATGGAACGATCAGTGGTTGGTTCTAGAGTATCAGCTTTGTAACCAAGACCACGTTTATCACTCAGGGGAATCTGAGACTTAATTATCTCAGTGATCTTTGTTGAGGAATTATACCATCCATCAACAGTAGTTTTTCAGCTTTTAATGCAGCGATAGCTTCTTCGCGCTCGATTTTGACTAGCTGATTTAGGTGAACTTGATCTTTAAAATCTTCTTCAATTTTAGAAAGATTTTCTATTTGAAGGTGACAATTTTTAAGCTGTTCAGCGAGATCAAGGTTTTGATTTTCAACTACAGTTTTGCCATTCATGGCTTCATATAAACTTCTAGTCAAGAGATCGATCTTTCGAAGACTATCAGCTTCATCAATATTTGCAATATTGTTAAAGAAGGAAGGTGATACCTGAGTTGCAGAGGTTGAAGTAGAGGGAATGTCAGAATTGTCTTCCTCATTTTCAAGTTTGGCCATGAGACATAGATTGGCTTCATCATCATCTTCAGAGTCAGATGATTCTTCTTCGTCAGAGGCAGCCCAATCATAGTCAGCCATGAGGCCTTTGCCTTTCTTCTTAAAGGTTTTCAGCTTTGCATACCTTTCTTTCAGCTTTTTATATTTTTCATCTCTATTCCTGGGAATAAAGTTTTTCTTGGGAAAAGCTGAGGGTCTAGAGACTTTCCTTGACCTGCACTCGCTAGCAAAATGTCCTATCTTTTCACAGTTATAGCAAGTAGCAGTAGCCTTATCAACAGGGGTTGATGATCTTGGCTTGTCAGTAATAGCAAGAGGTTTATTCTTCTTGAAATTACTCTTTCTAGCAAATCTCCTGAACTTATTAGCCAGGAATGCCAGAGTTTCATCATTATCTGAAACGTCAGAGTCTGATGATCTTTCAGAGTTAGTTTCCAACTCAGTGACAGTGATAGTCGATCGCCGAGTGGAAGGTGACTCTGAGATTAAAGCAACATGGGTGCTTTTGGAATCTTTTACAAGATTCTTCTTAAGATGACTCGATTGCTCATGATTCAGCATCGTGCCATATAAGGTAGAAAGGGTCATTGATTTTAGATCCTTTGACAGCTTGAGACACATAGAATAGCTGTCCCAGCTTTCAGGTAAACATTCTAAGAACTTTGTCAGTACTTCAAAGTTAGAATATTCCTTACCAACAGTTTATAGATCTATTATTAAGCAGTTAAAATGTTGGTGTACTTCAGAGAGAGTTTTATTCTTACCACAAATGAAGCTTTCATACTGTCTTACCAGGTTGATCTTTCGAGAGTCCTGGACTTCAGAAGTACCTTCATACTGAACACAGATTGTGTCCCACATAGCTTTTGAGGTTTTCAGGTTCATGACGGAATGGTAGACTTCGTCAGGAAGAGCCATGGAGAGTATGGATCTGGCTTTGGTGTCGATAGCCACTTTCTTCTTATCTTCATCAGTCCACATATGAATTTCCTTAGGAATCAGCCTTTCTGGAATAGCAGGTCTATTCTCAGCGGCTGGAACTGCAGCATCAATTCTTACAGGAATATATGGGCCGTTTTCAAGATAATAAGGCATAGTAGGGTATACACCTTCTAAGAAGAGAATCATCCTATTTTTCCATAGATTAAAATTATCTCTGGAGAATCTAGGGGGTTTTGCAAGAGAATCGTTGTCAATATAGTTTGTGTTTGTGTTGGTAGCCATTTTAAGAAATAGCTTGGAAGAGAAATCTTAGTATAGATCAGATCTTGTTTATGAGATTAAACAAATCCGCTCTGACACCACTTGTTGGTCCCGAAGGGCTATACAAGTTTGTAGAAGGGGGGGGGGGGGGGGGTTGAATACAAACACACTTTTTTACTTTTCTAAATTGTTTATTGATAAATCAAGACAATTTACAACTTGTTGCGGAACAAGATTAAGGATAAACCTAATCTAAACAAGTCTTGAGAAACACTAAGTTTCTTGCACTAGAAAGAGTTAAAGAAATTACGAATAATAACTTAACAATAAGAAATAAGAAGATGGTCCGAGCACACTTCAAAACTGAAGTAAGGTTCTTCTTATATACTGCATGCATTTAATGCATGGCAATATGGCTTTACACGTGGCAGCAGCTGAGTGGTTGCATGTCATTGACCTTTGTAGACAACCTTAGTAGCCGCATGGTGAACAGTGTAGAATCAGAGTTGTTGTACGATTACAGACAAAAGGGGTGTCCGTTCTGACAGTTCGTACGGAGACGTGCAAGGGAGGTAAGACAATAGTAACATACAGGGAGACTTCATGATCAGCTTTCGTTGAGTCAGATCTTTATCAGCGAATGATAAAGTTCAGCGATTGCTGAAGTCTTCTACTTGATACTTCACGTTGAATGGACAGGTCTTGCTTCGCTGATATCCGCATCAGTTCATGAGTAGACTTGTCGCTGGTTCTTGAGCTTGATCTTCGACTTCAGCGTAGAACTTTGGTTGACGTGAAACTTGTCTTCAGGGATCATAAGTAAACAACTAACTTATCAGCGATCATCTCATAGACTGAACAGGCTCAGAGCTATATGATGATGAACAATGTTCGCTGAATATCTAATCTAAAGAGTGAGAGTTCCTACAGCGGTACTGTAAAGTCTTAGTACTTATCAGCGATAGTGAAACTTTGATACATATTGTTTACTTACAATTTTCACTAAGTGTTTAAGAGAGGGTCATTATCAAATCACTGAGGGTTTGGATCAACAGTTTCTATGGTCTATCCAGAACCGGAAGGACCTACCCAAGAAACACATCCCTTATAGACATCAGTGAGGGGTCTAGATTGATAGATGAGTTTGGAGAGAAGAATATGGTGAAGATGTGACAGGACTTAAAAGAATAAATTGGTCTTTACCAAACCGAGTCAGTTATCCGGGTAACCACACAATCTATTCATTCTCGCTCTTTGGAGATGAATATTGAAACAGACATGGACCCAATGTCGATAACTCGTGTCACCCCACCCAGCCACTCAAGTATCTCACAAAAGATGCTTGTTTCATATATTCACGGAGGGTTAGCACATAATCTATCTATTCCTTACTTGAAGGTTTCAGATATTGAAAAAGGAAGACATCATCTCCGGTCTCCGAACTTCATATTCAATGCACTGTGTCTATTGATTGATAATCTGCTGTCTAGATTACATCAATGCTTTTGAGCCCTATACATATCATATACATTTTCTTCCACACAATATCACGAATCTTTGTGATTCCCATGCATATCTATCTGATATTGCCAGAACAGTTTGAGAAGTTTAATTTTTATAATTTTACTTCTATGATAACTGGAAGTCCTATCAGAGCTTCATACTTGTCAACTCTGGACATAGGCCACACAATTATTTTAATTGTTGTGATAACAGTTGCTATGTGCTTTTGTGTTAGATGATTACCCCTGGTTACTTATTCTTTAATGCAGATTCTCATGAGCCGAATGTGTTCGCTACTCTTCATCTCTTAGCTGTTTATCTACCATCGGTTATTACTAAAACTAGTTATACAAGCTTCCGCACATCAAATCGTTCTCTGACTGTTTGAGTTTAATCTTTGGGAGACAACCGAGATCAAAAGGTAAGGCAACAGTCAAGGGGGAGTATGCAACGATCAAGGGGGAGTTAAAGAAGGAATTGAAGCAACTGAATTTGTGGAAGATCGGGCTATTTTTAATCTTGGGTACAAAGGGGGAGATTGTTGACTTTATTTTTATGTTGTATTCAAGATTACTTGCTTAAATTATAAAAGCCCAAATTGTATTTGCTTAAAATGTAAAAGCCCAAATTGTATTTGTAGGCTTTAGTGGCTAATGGGCTAAGGCCTTAAAACCTAAGTATTTAATGTGTTATTTGTTAGAGTTTTAGGTTAAGCCTCTAAGTCTCCTAGCCTCCATTTTACATTCATACGTATAGAGAGAGAGAGAGCTTCAATTTAAGAGAGAGAGTTCTTAATTCCTATCTTGTAAACTCCTCTTTATTAGTCAATACAAAGATTATTGCTATTATTATTGTTACTTGTTGTATCTGGGATCCTACATTACGGCTCTGATACCAAACTGAAACACCCTAAAAACCACAATAAATTTTAACCTTAATTTATCATAATAATTTACAACATCTTCCCAAAAGTTTTCATTCACAAACAGAGGATTAGTGACAAGGTCTATTTATAACTAAATTATCATAAACAACCGACTAATCTAATTCATAACCAATAACATCAGATTTTATGGGTTGTCTATAATATCTCCAAACTAATCCTTGTTCTACTAAATTCTCCATCATAGCTCCAAAAGCATAACTCTAGGACTTCTCGACACTCATCCCTGCTTATCCCTTCCCGAGCTAGTACCTGGTAAGAAAATTTAATTTGAAAAGATTAGGCTTACGCCTAGTGAGAACATCCAGTTTTCAAATTAAAGCTTTATAAACTTTAAAACCAAAACTGTAAACAAAGCATATAATTTAACCTGCTCGCAATCTTTCTTACCGTACACATAACATCTTTCGATGACAAGAATCATACCCGATTCCATGAGTATGACTAACAATGAGTAAGTCATAGCATCATGTTCAAGAGCCCACTACGAATCACACGGATTCTAGATCATTGCTCAAGTCCAAGAAATTACAACTAGTCCATGCCTATTTCTTGGAGTGGAAATAAAAATAGCAGTTATATCTTGCCTATTTCTCATTTCCTAATAGAAAGCGGAAATAGCAATTATATATTGTCTATTTCACATTTTCACGTCACAGTACAAACGAAAATAGAAATCATCCCTTGCCCATTCCATGTTTCTCAAATATAATGGGAATAACAATCATCCCTTGCCCATTCCACATTAATAAAATATAAACGGGAATAGCAATCATCCCTTGCCCATTCCACATTTATCAAACATAATGGGAATAGCAATCATCCCTTGCCCATTCCACATTAATCAAATATAAATGGGAATAGCAATCATCACTTGCCCATTCCACATTTATCAAACATAATGGGAATATCAATCATCCCTTGCCCATTCCTAGATAACCTATCGTATCCTTATCCTCAAATGTTCCCCCTTCCGAGATGTGGTGTGATATGTTGTTATGCATATACGCTAGTAAGTGTAATGGATCCATAGGCACTGGCAGTATTTGTAACGTGGAATAGGCATAAAGTAACTTGTAATTCCCGTTGACCTGAAATGAGGAATAGGTATAAAGTAACTTGTAATTCCTATTTCGTAAGGTGATGAGAAATGAGGAATAGGCATAAAGTAAATTGTAATTCCCATTTCGTGTTGTGAGTAGAAATATGGGAATAGGCATAAAGTAAATTGTAATTCCTGATTTCTATGGGAAGGTAAGAGATAGGCATAAAGTAAATTGTAATCTCTACTTCCACTCCAAGAAATAGGCATAAAGTAAATCGTAATTTCTTGGACATGAGCGATAATCTAGAATCTGTAATGATTCGTAGTAGGCTCTCGAATGTGATGATATGACTTTCTGAATATTAGTCATACTCACGGAATCGGGTATGTTCCCGTCATGGTAAGATGTGTAGACGTACGATAAGAATGATAGCAAACCAGGTTTGTTTATACGCTTTGATTACTTGAATTTCCAAAGCTGATAAAGTTTTAATTTGAAAATGGATATGCTCACTAGGCGTAAGCCTAATCATTTCAAATTAAATTTTCTTACCAGGTACAAGCTCGGGGAAGTAATGGGAAGAGGGACGAGTGTTTTTGGTATTCAACTTTTGGTGCTAAGTGGAGAAGTTAGCATATGCGAGGATGCTTTTGATGAATGGCCTAGACAACCAATTTAGTCTAATCATAGTTGTCAGGATTAGATTAATAGGTTGTTTTGATAATTCGAAAATGTGTATATGAACCCTCATAGTTAATTCTCCTCTTATGTATAAAAGTTTAGATGAAATTATGATTTACTCTGATAAATGTTAAGGTTTAATTTTGCCCCGATTTTAGGGATGTTACATCTGATCTTCGGATGAAGTCTTCATCAGTGCAAGATATCCCAAATATATTTTGCAGATAAAGTGCAATATACCTGCTGAAAACTCTTGGCGGAAGATGTCTTCAAAAGATGTCTTCAAGAATTCCTTGTTAAAGAATGCTTCAAGTGATCCTGCCGATCATATCTTCAAGACTTCCTTGTTGAATCTTCAAGTGTTCTGGCCTAAGACTTAGGAAGTCTTCAAGTAGCAGCTTAACCTTTGACTGAGAAGTCCAATCTTCAATCCGCTTTGAAGATGCACTTCTACTTTGTTTCTTCGGTTGATCTTCGACTTCACCGAACAATTTGTGTTACATAATTAAGCTGCTTGTAAAGAACCTAAAAAGTATTATAAGTATTAAATGTATAAAAATGAAAGACTGGAGGTCATCTTCAAATCTTAAGTGACCCAACATACGATTATTTATGTTAATACGATAAGGATGTAAAATAAAAAATGAAAAAGCAAGGGATTAAAAGTAAATTGAATAACTAATTCTAAGGGTATAAAGTGTAACTTAGAAATTGAAAATTGTTTATTTTTTAGAGATCGCGGGAGAGGTGAGCATTTAAGGTTGTACATCATGCTTATTTTATTGTACCTCTTGAAAATAACCGTATGTTGAAAATAACCGTAATAGCCTTTTAATAAAGTAGTATAGATATAGATATTTGCATATGGATCATTCGATTTATTACAGACTATGCCATAAAATTCTCGATGAACGGATGATCTTCTATGAACATTTTTATTCGTGAAATAATGATCTATTTTAAACATGATTAATTTTCGAAAGTATATTTTTTGGTAAACATGTTTGATTAAGTGTAGTCTAAATAATAAAATATTAAACTAAGAGTACAATGTTGTGAAAGGAACTCGTGAGTTATAATAAAATAAAAACTAATCGTACAATGTTGTAATAGGTACTGGTGAATCTTTATTAAAATAACCAGTGTTCGACGTCGCGCGTTGTGCGATGATAAAACACATTTCAAGTAACATAAAAAAGTTATGATGTTATAAATCAACTCAAAACTTAAGAATAATAAATTCTCATTGTACATTTGTTAATGCTCATCCAATATTTCAAGACATCTCTCATCCTTTCAACTGCTTCATGTCTTGAAACATCTGTGCTGTTCATGTCTTGTCAGGTATGTCTACCAACTCATAATGCTTTAGTTGATAAGATTCAACTGCTTGGTCAAAAGGTAGAGTCCCATATGTTTACCTCTAATGAACAACTACTTGAAATTAGTTCGCTAAAAGAAAAGATAGAAGTTCAAACAAAGATCACAGAAAATCTTAAGTCTGACAACACCTACTTAAAGGAAAAGTGTGCAAATCTTTCGATAGCACCAAAAGATCTTCGAGCCAAGATATCTGAGTTAAATTCAAAGCTTGATCAGTGTGAGGATGAGAAAGCAGAGATTATCTATCAATGCTCCTCTTTTCAAATTCAACACAAAGAACTTGTTGCTAAAATAACTGATCTTGAAACCAAACTCCATAAACGAGGTCAAACTGATTAAACGATTCATATGAACAAACCTAAGGAATTCACTTATTTCAATAAAGAATGGGGAATTGGGTATGACAACCCACAATATTTGAAAAAGGTTTTGACTATGAGGCCTACTCTATACGAGTTTAATTTCTTTGGCTTTGATAGAAAATACCCCGAATATAAAATCAGATGGACTGGACTTCTCGAGGAAAAGAAAGAGGAAACTGAGGAATACAAACGCGCACACACCACGAAAATGCAATTACCCTTTGCGTATGAAGCTCTCAACTATTCTTACAAGAAAAATAAATCCAAGTACCTTTCGAATGACTACTTTGACGGCTAAAAGGTTGCAAAGCCCAAGGATTCCTCTAAAAAGGATGAAGCCCCAGCACCTAAAACCAAAACTGAGACGGACGAGTTTAAACGCTATGTTCCTCCTCTTGTTTTGGAATAAAATATAGTCGAGTTAGAGGAGACACTCGAAAAGAAAATAACTAATTTTTAAAAGGATAAACAAGAGTTTTTAACTGAACTTGAGAAACTCAAATGCACCAAAACCGAATCTGCATCCGGTGAGGAAAAGGAACTCCTTCGGGTAGAAATCAATCGGCTCACATCCAAACTGTCTGCCTTGGCAACAGAAGTGATGCAAGAGCAAGCGAGTAAAAGTCAACTCCAAGAGAAGTTTGACCAACTCCAAAAAGAAAAGGTGAATCTACCCGAACCTTCCTCAGACTCATTAGATACATCTTCGTGTAAGGCTTTTATTGGCAAAACATCTTCTAGAAAAGGAAAAGAGTCTCAAGAAGACTGTGTTCAAAAGAATCTTAACTCTGAATTTCAAAAGCTTTCGCAACAGATTCTTCCAATAACACAGATGCAAAGTGTTCCTCACCTCCCTCAACCAATCCTGTTCCATCTGTGCGTGATATTAATTTTTCTGCTTTTATGAATTCCGATGAAAGTTCAGATGAAGAGTTTCCTAAGTTTGAATCGACAAACCGCTTCCAAATCACACCGACTTTCTTTCAAAAGCAGTAAATCAACCGGTCAAATTTCTGAAAGGAGAATGTTCTACAAAACTCAAAAACCGATCTGTGAACGAAGTTTCCAAAAACGATTCAAATTCTCAAAAGCGTTCACAGACACAAAAACAGACTGATCAACCAAATGATAGACATCCCTACTACTCAAGCTCTACTGACCATGACTTTAATGGTAGTTCAGATAATAATGGTTGAAGAAAAGGGTTTAAACAAGTTTGGGTAGTGAAGAAGTCAAATGAAAGCACAACGAATACAAAGTCATTTTAGCCAGTTTCACATGCTAGGACATACAATCATAATCATGTTGCCTTTAATTCTCGTACTTCTGTTGAACAAAAAGTGATGTTTCCTTTAAGAGTTAACTCAATTCAACAGTTGCTTCAACTTTCTCATGATTGTATTTGTTGTTCTGCATGTGGTATGAATGATTTTGTTGATCAAAAATATGAATCTCATTGGTACGGTACTTATAGTATCCCCGATCCTCACTATAATAGGGCATCTAACCGTCAAGGATCCATCAAAGGATGGATACCAAAATCCTTCTAATCTATTTTGCAGGAATGTCATGTGCATCGTAATTCATATTATTCACATCACATGACGAACATTCAAAGGTTATGCCACTTTTGAGGGGGAGTACCAGGTTTTGCTGAATAAATGAATTTTTAAGTGAACTCAAAGACTGTGGTAATTCATTCTGAACAACTTACTTGTGTTTGTTATTCTCCGATTTTAACCTCCATGATTGCCACGTCCAATATTTTCTTGATTTAGTTATTTCCATGTCTCATATATTTTGTTGATTTTTCGATGGAAATACACTCGCTTGAATTCCAATTTTGTTTCTATAGTACACCGTTTCTATTGATGTTTCAATTCTTATCTGACACATTAATTGTGACTTGCTCTTCACAATTAAACTGTCTGATCATTATTTCATTTCTGAACATATTGTGCTTATTGAGTCATTCTGTTTAGCGCTTGATCTTGTTTCTTGAAATTCTCTATTTCAAACAATTTTTATGACTTCTGATCATCTCAGATCAGAACTCGTTCTTAAATGCTATGACTTCTAAACACTTCAGTTTAGAACTCGTACTTCACTGTTTACAACACTGTTCTAATCGATGCATGAAAGGAGTGTTAGGAATTACATTGTTTATATGGTCTATCCAGAACCGGAAGGACCTACCAAGAATCACATCCAATTATAGACATCAGTGAGAGTCTAGATTGATAGATGTCTTCAGAGTGAAAAGAAAAATGGCGAGGATGTTACAGGACTTAAAAGAATTATTGGTCCTTACCAAACCGAGTCAGTTATCCGGGTAACCACACAATCTATTCATTCTCGTTCTTTGGAGATGAATATTGAAACAGACATGGACCCAATATCGATAACTTGTGTCACCTCACCTAGCCACTCAAGTATCTCACAAATGATGCTTGTTTCATAAATGCACGAAGATTTAGCACATAATCTATCTATTCCTCACTCGGAGGTCCTAGATATTGAAAAAGGAAGACATCAACTTCGGTCTCCGAACTTCATATTCTAATCACCGTGTCTATTGATTTTTAACTTGCGTCCTAGGTTAAATCAATATTTGAGCCAAACAGATATAATCTATTTCTTTAACACAGGCACGAGTCTTTGTGATTCCAATCGCATATCTTTGTGATATTGCCGGAACAGTTTGAGAAGTAATTTTTACTTCTGTGACAACTGGAAGTCCTATCAGAGATACCCCAATGCCAACTCTATAGATAGGCTACACAATTATTTTAATTGTTGTGATAACAGTTACTGTTGTGTTTCTGTGTTAGATATTTACTCCATCTTGGTTACTAAAACGTTTTATCTGATATTTTGCTACTCACTAGTATTGTCTTTGAAACTACATGATGCTCCGGATGCTCCTACTCATCATGAGGGGGAGAAATGGTACAGATTCAAAGACACCGTTTATCATGTTAAGGGGGAGTTAGCAAAAGTTGAGGGGGAGTAACTGTTGTTTGATCAGTTCCGAGATTGATAAATTCCGAGAGATTGATAAATTCCGAAAAGAGTTCAAAGTATTTACACGTGATAAATTCTTCTATATCAAGTGGTGTTCGCTACAAATCATTATTTCCTCCTTCGAGCATATTGGTTCTACAAGTTCTTAAAGCTAAAGCTGAAAGCATATTCAACTCGCAGTTCAAAGACTGATTCATTGAATCTGGTGATAAAGTTGAAGATATGAAGACCAAGAGCTTTATTCAAGGGGGAGCGTTGAAAGTCATTAAGACAAGCAACACCAAAGTGTTTCAAAGATTCAAGAGGAAGAGAAGATCAAGACCTAAAGTTTTCAAGACCGTTTTTTCTTTATATAACTTTAGGGGAAAATTGTTAGGACCATAAATATCTTATAATATAGAAAGTGATATAATGAAAAGAATATAATTGTAAAAAGCATTTATTTGTAAATGGGCTTAGTTTAGCTTAATGGACTTGGGCCTTAATAGTCTTAGCCCTTGGTATAAATAGATAGCTTAGCCTAATTGTTTAGGTTAATCGTTCAGAATCGTCCCATAACCATTGTAACCTTATTCTCTGAATTCTCTGAATGGTTATTGAAATATAGGGATGCCATATTGAAATCAATCGTGTTCATTGCATATTGTTTACTGATTTCATATTGTTTGCACTAATCTGGGATCCACAATATACTCAGTCGTCTCTTCCAATATTTCAGTTTATCGTTAATGTGAGATAAACAAAGTTCAATTACAATTCATTATTTGCAAAGATATTAAATATTGTGTCATGTCGATGCCTTATAGCCGACACTTCTTTTACATTGATTTTTATGTATTTATACTTATATTTATGATTCCATTCTAATGAGCATTTTACATTTAATCAAATCGAAAGTGAAAAATGTTACTTTTTAATGAAATAGTTTTTTTTCACATAACTTCAAAATTGTCATTTAATCCAAAAATTGGATGGCAAGTGTCGCATCTTTTGCCAACCAACTTTTTTAATCTTCAAGACATTCTCCCTCCTCTACCTAATTACATATTTCCGATATTTGTATCATTTGATGATGCCACGTGAATTACTGGAAATATGTGGAGTGTATGACTAACCAAATAACAAAAGTTTCGTAGGATTCCTTTATACATTTATATTGATATCGATTTTCAAATCATCTCCTTCCTTTTATATATTCAACTATATTTTCCAATATTTCTCTTTCTCATCAATATGCGGTAACCAGATTCTCATCAAGCGGTAACCAAATACTAAATTCTCATTTTTCATGTTAATACTTTGTAGCCTTCATTTGTGTATTTATATTTCTCTTACTTATCAATGTGGGATAACACAAAAAATTCAACGACAATTCATGATTTTAGATTATTAAATTCTCATTGTGACATTTTAATGTCTCATAGCTTTCATTTATATATTTGTATTGATATTGATTTCCAAGACATCGCCCTCATTTCATATACACAACTACATTTTCTAATATTTCTCTTTCTCATTAACGTGGAATTACCCAAACTCAACCACAATTCATGATTTGAGCATACTATATTTTCATTATGTCATGTTAATATATTATCGCCGTCATTTATATATTTGTTTTGGACGGTAACAAAAGTTGATTGTTAGATGATACATACTAAGTTAGGATAATATGCAATTTGATGATTGATAACTAATTAGATGTAAAACAAGACAATATATTTATTGGGGTTGGTTAGATGTAAATTTTATATATTTTTATTTATATATTTTCAAACTTTGTTGTTCGTAGAATAAAATAAAATAAAAACCTAGGACATATCTAATTAACTTGGAAGACTTCCATGTCTATTAATGTTATTCAGCTTAATTACTTTTTGAGATATTAATAGAATGAAGAAATGAATAGTGTAAAATTTATAAGAAGTTGGATAGTTTGAAGGTTAAAGTTAATTAATTTGGAAATAAAATTATCAAATGACCTTTCTTATAATGAATACACAATTTTCATTTAAGGGTAGAAAGTCTTTAACTCGTTAGTATTTTAAAAAACTCAAAACGTGAGGAAATTCATTTAGGAGAAAACTTTAAAAAAAATCTAGGCTCCACCTCCTTTTTTATTTAGTCACAAAGTTATTTTCTTTTAATATTTTTTTCTTTTTCAACGGTAATTTTTATTTTAAAACTTTTTTTTGCAATATGGATCAAAATTTGAATTGATGCATACGCCATTTGAACACGATTACATAGTATTTGTAACATCCTCCCTAAACCCCAGAAGGTATTACGGAATATGAGCCATAAAATACTAAATATATAGAATAAACCTGGAATATCACCCTTAAATACAATAAAAGTCTTGACCAAACGTAGATTAGATCAAACTCAAACTAAGAGCGGAAGCCTATAAAAATAAATAACGAGTGTCAATTAACTAGTCCGTCCCATACCGAACTAGTTATTACATAAAAAAACAATAAACACGATCTTATAATCCACAGACCAAATCTTCATGTTGGTTCCTGCCGTGACGTTTTCTCCTGAGACACACGACATGGGTTAGCTTTATAAAGCTAAGCGAGTTCATGATAACGCTAAAAAAATTTAAACATTCCATACCAAATAACTAACTACGCTTTTACAATGCATGTACTTGACAACAATCAATTATAAAACTATAACGATTTACTGTGCAACCCGTGCACACACATATTGAACTGATGCTTTCTGACGATTCCAAATGGGTAACCAACACTGAACATTTCTGAGTACCACTAAACTTCACCGTGTCAGTAATTCGTAGTAAAAATTATCACATGTATAAAACCACAATATCGATAATATCTATAACGACTAAGCGATTTAAACAACTAAAATTGCATAACCGTAACAAAGACTGAGTCCTACACACATGAGCACATAGTCAGTCACATACGAATATATAGCATAACGTAACGATAAGAAACTGTAACATCCTGGGCAATTTAAATAATAAAGGCTAATAAATAAATTGCAAGAACTGAAACTAAACAAGTCGTGTATCCTCCCCTTGGGGAAACGAGTCATGTAAACTCACCTGGATTGTCGAATAGTTGAGCTATAAGTAATTATTGAGAGCTTGGGATGAACCGAGCACCTAACAAATAATTACGGTTCAAAGGTTATGCTACAATAAATATAAACCAACTTAACCTTAAACGTTCTTTAAAATCGTTCGATTTATATGGTTTACCCGACAACCTTTAGAACTAATTAATTAATTTCTATGCATTCAAATATAACCTTGGCTAATCCTTAAACTGATTAAAACACTAATGCCTTAATATGGTTCCCTTTTCATTCTCGCCATTCTCAGTACCACACCCAAAAACACATGCCAACACCAATTAATCCATTTGAATTTGGGTTTGCATGCTTCTATTAAACATATACCATGAAGTGCAGTAACTTCGATATATATATATACACATATATATATATATATATGGCATACATAGCTTGACCACAAAACATAGGCCACTCTAACTAACCCAATTCTTGCTTGCATCGATCCCACCGAACGGGATCCCACTTGATACCTTTCGCTCGCGTTGTCGCTTAGTGCATTACACAACCACCGACTAACCAGTGTCTCCACGTTATGGCCAGCCCAAAGGTCAAGTCCGATGTCTTACATCTCTCTCCTAACGTCACTCATCGTCATCAAATTGTTTTTCACTAAATCGAGGTTAAACAATGTATAACATCTTTAAGTTGGAAACTCGTATCTAAAACGATGCAAATGAGAGAAAACACTTATCGAATAAACGTTATATCTTCCCAAGACTCGCTGCACGATTTCTTTCGTACTAGAACCTTCAATAATTCTTCAAGTCTTCAATCTTTCTCTCCACTTCCATTCCTTAACTCCCCAGAAGCATCGTTACTTGGAGATATTCTATTAATATATTGAGATTGAGATTGATTAGGATAGGTTATCCCAAACCCTTAACTCCACGACCGAGATTTATGCCAAAAGAGAAGTGGGTTTCATCCCATGTGAAGTTTGACCACATCAAACCTCAATTAGCACCTTTTATATTTTTGTTCATTGACAAAGTTTATCCCTTCAACTATAACTTACATTACTTGACACTTTTGGCCATTTTTCTTATAACGTATCTTACAAATAGCCCCTAAAATGGGGTGTTACAGTTTTATCAAATACCATCAATTTTTACATTGTTCTTGTGTGGAGGTGATTCAACAGCTTCAGTTTCTAAATTGATAGTCTCCGGTAACATTGTTGACAGCTGTATAGATCTCATTAGACTGTAGCAAAGTTTCATGGTTGAAACTCTCAAGTTGTATGAAGCAAAAAAGTATATTTATAAATGAAAATTAATCTAGTTTTAAACACGATTCAATCATTGAAGGTCAAGAAAACAAACTTTGGATAATATTAGTCGGTTGTCATTCTTATAAAAAAATAATTCTCAAATGTAACACCAAAAGTATCTATTAGTATATATCTCCAACAATAAGTGAATATAAAAATGTAGATTTGCAACCCCTTTGCGATTAACAGTGTAATATTTGAATAAACAATACACAAATATTTCTTTAATGTGGGTTATGCGCCTGAGAACAAAATATAGAAATGAGAATTAAGGTAATAATACATCATGAAATTATAAAATAGACAAAATCAAAATTTGATTGAAATTAAAGGAGTAGTTGAATGAAAGACTTACATCTAGACATCTAGTGATGTATATGTGTATCGTGGTGATGAAGCTTTGATGTTCTTCCGCATATTTGACAATTTTTAGAGCTTGTTTCGGGTTGTGTCGCCTACTACAAAAAACAGAACATAAAGATTGTATGAAGTCAACACAATGACAAAGAATTTGACTATAAACAAAAGTCCATTCTCTATATGGATCTTTTAGTGAGAGATATTGTGTTAGAAGGAAAAATGAGAGGTAGGTTGTTGTATGACAAAGAAGTGAAAAAATCAATAACATATCCAACAAAAAAATTATCACTTGTGCTTAAATAAGGGGAAAATGAGTGATTAATTAAAATAAATGAAAGAAAATGAATGGTTAGTAACATAAAGAAGTGTAAATAAAAGATTAATTAACATAAATTGCAATAAAACAAATTAATGATTAATTCATTTTAGTTTCTCTTTAATATATACATATAAATACTTAAATGTTTTAAGAGATGGAGAGAGTAAAAAAACTTATAGACAGTTGTATGGTTTAAGCATTGAAAGTTGTGCCAAAATTACCAAAGTAGCCTCCTTGCAATGAAAAATACATCTTTTCATAAAGAGCATTAAAGTCTTTGATATATTTAATATTTTCAAAAAAAACCACAAAATTCATAGCTAAGAATCTTACTCTAAGAGGGTGCCACCTCATACATGGTGGTTTCTCATTTAAAATGAAGGAAAATGAATGATTAGTAACATAAAGAAGTGTAAATAAAAGATTAATTAACATAAATTTGTAATAACCGAGGTCTTGAATGAAAAGAATAAGTTTTGTGGGGAATGTTGTAAATTTGTAAGTTCAGGGGCTGAGTTGTATTTTATGTAAGAGAGTATAAAACTCTCAATTTTGGGCACAAAACCCTAGGTGCTTATTATTTCTTCTTGTTCGCGGCTTGGGTGAGATAGCAGAGAAAGGAAGAAGCAACTACAACCTGCAATTGGGAAGAAGAAGTGGGAAATTGGCGTCCAGTTCTGCATTGATTTTACCAGGTAATTTCAGATTTCAATCCTTGTACCTAGTTTTTACTGCTGAGTCAAATTGTTTGGAGTTTTTGGTTAAAAGTCGAAAATAATGCTCTAAAGGGGAAATTAGGCATCATCTTTGTGTTTAAACAGCTAAGGGTTTGCAAGGAAAGAGCTAAGTATGTTTATAATGTTATTTTCTATCGCGAAATCGTTTTGGTTGAGGGTTTGATAGCAGATTTCGATCCCACCTGCCACAGACCTCGCGTCCGGGAACCTCTGTGCAGATGCCCGGACAAAGTGTCCGATAAGGAGTGCCCGGACCATAGTGTCCGAAGGTGTTCGGATGGTGTAGACTCCGGATAGCTTAGCTGTCCGGATAGCATGATTGTTCAGATAGGGTAATTGTCCGGATAGGGTAGTTGTCCGGATAGGGTAGTTGTCCGGATAGGGTAGTTGTCCGGATAGTTTAGTTGTCCGGGAAGGGGAGTCCGGATAGTTTAGTGCCCGGTAAGTAGCATCCGGACAGTGTGGTGTCCGGATAGTTGATGTCCGGTTAGTTTGTATCCGGTTAGCTTACTTTTATCCACCTACTCAGGTATCCCAATTGAAGGTCAGAAGTAAAGAAAGAAAAGTTGTTAAGAGCACATGGTGAGTTTTTCTAACCAAATACGTGTTTTAAACGTGTTTTTCTAAAGTAAGTAAACGATTGGAAATGCTAAGTTTTATTTCATGAAAACGTCTGTATAAAAGTTTATTTAAGATGTATGTATACATTGTTGTTAGATGTAAATTGGCTAAGTCGGGGGGTGTGGCCCGCCGATGCTCATACCGGAGGGTGTGTCCCGTTTATGCCATGGGAGGTGTGACCCAGTAAGGAAGTGTGAGACTGACACGTTGTCACTTCTGAGTGACTTTAGTGTGCCTTTTACATGTGTGGTGTTACCTGAAAGTTTTGTTTAAAGTTGTTATCTATGAAAGTTATGAATTGTTTTAAATACATTATTGAACTGTTGTTATTTGAGAGAGCTCACTAGACCTCACGGTCTAACCCTCGCATTTTCCAAACTACACCTTTTCAGGGAAGCAGATAGTAGGGAGCTCCGGTAAGAGTCAGGAGAAGAATTAGAGACATGACGCTTCTAGAGATAGTGTTTCACTTCCATTTTATAGACTTTATTTTATTCTTAGTTGTGAATAGGTTGTTTCCGCCAACCTAGTTTTGAGACAGATGTATTGAAATTTTGAGACCGGTTTTTGGGATGTTTTATATTTTATGAAATGCTATGCTTTATTTGGCTTGGGTTGTTACAATTGGTATCAAAGCCGTAGTTTAAGAGATTTAGGTGACCGGACGGGCCTAGACTTAAACTGTGGAAGTAGAAATCACAACTGAGAATCAGGAATGCGCTAGGAGGACACTATAATAATAATAAGACTAATAGGGTAGAGGACAGTCATGTAAGGTAGATTCCGGATTACACCTGGCCAGTGTAATTGCGAATTTACAGGTACATGTATGTGCTTAAATTGCCTTATTATTCTTGAGCAAGTAATCCTAAGCAATTCATTTTGGCTTGTTTCAGTAATCCAGTATGTTTGAAAGAACCTTGAGAAGTAGATCCGTGCCAGTGGCGGGTACAAATCCAGTTGCAGGAGAGATTCACGTGGAGGAAATATTTGAGGAGGAACCGGTGAATCCTCCAAGACGAGCGGTCACCCGCGGAAGGGGCGGAGGCCGAGGAAGGGGACGAGGTAGACCGCCGTTGCGAGCTGCCTCTCAGGCAGTTGGGGCTGGAGTGGCAACCAGAGGAGGGAAAAAGATGCCAACCACCCGTCGAGCTAAGAGTGTGGGAGCGCCTGAAGTGTGTGAGCCCTTGCATCAAGAAAGTACCACTTCGGTAGGAGAAGGGAGTCAGTTGGACAGCCCGAGGAAAGACCAGAACCAAGCTTTTGTGACTGAGGAAAAGTTTACGGCCGATATGGGTAAATTACAGGAGACCTTGCAGGCGTTGTTGGAAAATCAGATTAAGACTATGTCAGAGGGACGCACTAAGAGTGGAAATGAGACAAAGACTGAGGCATCTAGCTTACCTCCGACCGTGGTGGGAGATTATTCTATATCGACTCCACTTGTGGCTAATGAATCAAAGGCATCGAGGGATGTACCTTTAAGACTTTTGCATCGTGCAAGCCTCCGTCTTTCAGCGGATAGCGCAATCCAATTTTTGCTCTAAGATGGATACGCGAGATAGAATTATCTTTCGATACGAGCAAGTGTGCTGAGGAAGACAAGGTGTTGTTTGCCATGTCTATGCTGAAGGCTGATGCCATTTTCTGGTGGGATGTCGAGACGGGAGGTAAGGGTTCGGAGGTCGCGAAAACAACCACATGGGAACTGTTTACTAAAAGATTCAAAGCTCAGTTCTGCCCGGTGGCGGCCGTTAAGAAGCTCGAGGAAGAATTTCTGGGATTGGAACAAGGGACGATGTTGGTCCAGGAGTATACGTTGAAGTTCATTGAGAAATCTAGGTTTGCTGAACTGTATGTGCCTACTGAGGAGAGGCGCATAGAGAGATATATCTGGGACTTAAGAGAAGTGTGAGAGAGTTGGTACAAGTGAAAGATCCAGTTACTTTTCAAGTTGCGGTAGATACTACAGAGCTCACAGAGAAAGAGAAGAACATGCAGATGACGGAGGGAGTTGGGGACAAACGAAAATGGGAAGGACCGAACCGTGATGTTAAGAGGCTGAGTGCGCCTAAACCCGAGCTGCGGGTGGGATTCAGATCAGGAGAGAGACCTTGTGGCAAGTGTAATCAGATGCATAAGGGGGAGTGTCTGGCAGATAAGGAAGGATGTTTCAAGTGTGGGAATATGGCACGAGACTGTCGTAGTTCGAGGTCATGTTATCAGTGCGGTTCGCCAGACCATGTCAAGATGGATTGTTCGCAGTTAAGAAGAGGATTTGCTGGGGGTTATGGCGGTAGTGGTGGAGGAAGAGATGGATATAGAAAGGTGGAGCCTGCTCGTGCGAAGGCGAGGGCTTTCCACATGACGGCAGAGGAGGCGATGAACACGCCAGACGTGGTGACAATTACCTTCCCTATTGACTCGACTTTTGCTAAAGTATTGTTTGATTCGGGCGCCAACCGTTCGTTTGTGTGGCCTAATTTTATTCAGAAATTGCAAGTGAAACCCAAGAGGTTGAACTTTGGGTTTGAGGTGGAGGTAGCGGATGATAGTCGAGTCTGGGTGAAAGAGGTCTATGAGGGGTGTAGCATTGATGTTGATGGTCACCTGTTCCCTTTGCGTTTGTACCCTATGAGAATGGGAGAGTTTGATGTGGTTTTAGGGATGGATTGGTTAGCGGATAATGACGCTAGCATAGTATGTAATAAGAAGTTGATTCGTATGGCCTTGCCTGATAAGAAGGAAGTAGTAATTTATGGGGATCATCGAGATAGGAAGTCGTGTTTGATATCTATGTTGAAAGCTAGGCGATGTTTGGGGAAGGGATGTCTGGGGTATTTAGCTTACGTGCTAGATGCTAAGAAAGAGAAGAAGGGAGTAGGGAATGTGCCTATAGTTAGCGAGTACCTGGAAGTGTTTTCGGATGACTTGACGAGTCTGCCCCCAGATCGTCAAGTAGAGTATAGAATAGATTTGATGCCTGGGGCGGCACCGATTGCACGTGCGCCCTATCGTCTGGCACCAACGAAAATGAAGGAGATGATGACGCAGCTGCGAGAGCTACTCGACAAGGATTTCATTCGTCCGAGCTCATCGCCTTGGGGAGCGCCGATGATATTTGTGAGAAAGAAGGACAGATCTATACGGATGTGCATAGATTACCGTGAGCTCAACAAGGTGACAGTGAAGAACAAGTACCCGCTTCCGAGGATTGATGACCTCTTCGACCAGTTGCAAGGTGAGAGCTATTTATCGAAGATAGACTTAAGGTCGGGCTACCATCAGCTGAAGGTGAGAGAGGAAGACGTGACTAAGACAGCCTTTCGTACAAGATATTGACACTACGAGTTTTTAGTTATGCCCTTTGGCCTGACTAATGCCCCAGCAGTATTCATGGACTTGATGAACATGGTGTCTAGTTCGTTGCTGGACAAGTGTGTAATCATTTTCATCGACGATATCCTGATCTACTCTCGGACCCGCAAAGATCACGAGGAGCACCTTAATTCGGGCGGCGTTGGAATTGTTAAAACGTGAGAAATTGTACGCTAAGTTTTCGAAGTGCGAGTTCTGGTTGAGAGAGGTTCAGTTTCTGGGCCACGTAGTGTCGGCGGAGGGTATCAAAGTGGACCCCGCCAAGATAGAAGCAATTAAGGATTGGGAGCCGCCAAAGTCACCGTCAAGAAGTTTTCTTGGGTTGGCGGGCTACTACCGGAAGTTCATTCAGGACTTCTCCCGAATAGCCACACCGTTGACCGCATTGACGAGGAAGAACGTCAAGTTCGTTTGGACCGAGGCTTAGGAGGCCGCGTTTGAGAAGTTGAAGGAAAGCCTGAGCAGCGACCCAATTCTGTCGTTAACAGATGGATCTGAAGAATTTGTGATTTACAGCGATGCTTCCAAGTTGGGGTTAGGGTGTGTTCTGGTACAGAACGGAAAGGTGATTGCCTACGCATCTCGACAGTTGAAAGATCATGAGAAGAACTACCCTACTCACGACATGGAACTAGCAGCAGTGGTGTTCGCTTTAAAGATATGGCGACACTACTTGTATGGAGTAAAGTGTCAGATCTACACCGACCACAAGAGTCTTAAGCACCTTTTCAAATGAAGGAATTGAACATGAGATAGAGGAGATGGATGGAACTGTTGAACGACTACGACTGCAAAATCCTTTACCACCCGGGTAAAGCGAATGTGGTTGCCGACGCGTTGAGTCGGAAGGAGCGAGGGGGATCAACCAGAGTAGTGGCCTTCAGAGTCGAGGCGACTTCGAGCCTTCTGGATGAAGTCAAGAAGTTTCAAGAGGAGGCGATGTTAGAAGAGAATGTAAAGAGTGAAAGGATCATTGGGATTAAGTCATTGCTCAGTGTCAACAGTGGTGGGCTGAGGTGTATGAAGGACCGGGTGTGGATTCCCAAGTTGGGGAACTTGAGAGTAAGCATTTTGGAAGAAGCACATAAGTCACGAAATTCCATTCACCCGGGGACGAATAAGATGTATCGAGACTTGAGACAGTTTTAATGGTGGCCAGGAATGAAGAAGGATATTTCTTACTTTGTAGAACGATGTGTGACGTGTTTGAAGGTTAAAGCAGAACATCATCGACCGTATGGGGAACTTCAGTCTACGGAGATACCAGTGTGGAAATGGGACAACATCACCATGGACAACACCTACCTTTGTTAGAGTTCTCGTATAAACAGTTACCACACGAGCATCCAGGCAGCACCGTTTGAAGCTTTGTACGGACGAAAGTGTCGTACGCCGCTGTGTTGGAATGAAGTGGGTGAAAGGCAATTAGCAGGTCTAGAAATTGTGCAAATGACTGCGGATAAGATAGAGCTAATCCGAGAGAAAATGAGAATCGCACAAGATAGACAAAGGAAGTATGCAAACAAAAGAAGGAAGACTATCGAATTTCAAGTGGGTGACAAAGTGATGCTGAAAGTCTCGCATTGGAAAGGAGTAGTACGATTCGGGAAGAAAGGAAAGTTGAGACCGAGTTATGTGGGGACTTTCGTCATTTCGGAACAAGTCGGAGCAGTAGCCTACAAATTAGACTTGCCAGAAGAATTGAAGGGAGTTCATCCAACGTTTCATGTTTCGAATCTAAAGAAGTGTTTGGCCGAGACAGATGTGGCCATTACTTTGGAAGATATCAGTGTCGATGAGAGACTGCCGTACATAGAGGAACCATTTGAGATTGTGGATAGCAAGATCCGAAAGTTAAGAAACAAGGAGATCATGCTAGTAAAGGTCTAGTGGTGGTTTCATAGAGGACAAGAGGCAACTTGGGAAGTAGAAGCGGACATGAGGTCCAAATACCCTCATCTTTTCGATAATGGAATTCCGGGGACAAAATTCTTTTGAGAGGGGAGTGTTGTAATAACCGAGGTCTTGAATGAAAAGAACGAGTTTTGTGGGGAATGTTGTAAATTTGTAAGTTCAGGGGCTAAGTTGTATTTTATGTAAGAGAGTATAAAACTCTCAATTTTGGGCACAAAACCCTAGGTGCTTATTATTTCTTCTTGTTGGCGGCTTGGGTGAGATAGCAGAGAAAGGAAGAAGCAACTACAACCAGCAATTGGGAAGAAGAAGTGGGAAATTGGCGTCCAGTTCTGCATTGATTTTACCAGGTAATTTCATATTTCAATCCTTGTACCTAGTTTTAACTGCTGAGTTGGATTGTTTGGAGTTTTTGGTTAAACTCGAAAATAATGCTCTAAAGGGGAAATTAGGCATCATCTTTGTGTTTAAGCAGCAAAGGGTTTGCAAGGAAAGAGCTAAGTATGGTTATAATGTTATTTTCTATCGCGAAATCGATTTGGTTGAGGGTTTGACAGCAGATTTCGATCCCAACTGCCACAGACCTCGCGTCCGGGAAGCTCTGTGCAGATGGCCGAACAAAGTGTCCGATAAGGAGTGCCCGGACCCTAGTGTCCGAAGGTGTCCGACGGTGTAGAGTCCGGATAGCATAATTGTCCAGATAGGGTAATTGTCCGGATAGGGTAGTTGTCCGGTTAGGGTAGTTGTCCGGATAGGTAGCCGTCCAGTAAGTTTAGTTGTCCGGGTTGGGGAGTCCGGATAGTTTGGTGCCCGATAAGTAGCATCCGGACAGTGTGGTGTCCGGATAGTTGATGTCCGGTTAGTTTGTATCCGGTTAGCTTACTTTTATCCACCTACTCAGGTATCCCAATTGAAGGTCAGAAGTAAAGAAAGATAAGTTGTTAAGAGTACATGGTGAGTTTTTCTAACCAAATACGTGTTTTAAACGTGTTTTTCTGAAGTAAGTAACGATTGGAAATGCTAAGTTTTATTTCATGAAAACGTCTGTATGAAAGTTTATTTGAGATGTATGCTTACATTGTTGTTAGATGTAAATTGGCTAAGTCGGGGGGTGTGGCCCGCCAGTGCTCATACCGGGGGGTGTCCCGTTTATGCCATGAGAGGTGTGACCCAGTAAGGCAGTGTGAGACTGACACGTTGTCACTACTGAGTGACTTCAGTGTGCCTTTTACATGTGTGGTGTTACTTGAAAGTTTTGTTTAAAGTTGTTATCTATGAAAGTTATGAATTGTTTTAAATACATTATCGAACTTTTGTTATTTGAGGGAGCTCACTAGACCTCACGGTCGAACCTCGCATTTTCCAAACTAAACCTTTTCAGGGAAGCAGATAGTATGGAGCTCCAGTAAGAGTCAGGAGAAGAATTAGAGATCGGACGCTTCTAAAGATAGTGTTTCACTTCCATTTTATAGACTTTATTTTATTCTCAGTTGTGAATAGGTTGTTTTCGCCAACCTAGTTTTGAGACAGATGTATTTAAATTTTGAGACCGGTTTTTGGGATGTTTTATATTTTATGAAATGCTATGCTTTATTTGGTTTGGGTTGTTACAAAATTTCAATACAACAAATTAATGATTAATTCTCTTTAGGTTACGCTTTCATATATACATATAAATACTTAAATGTTTTAAGAGATGGAGAGAGTAAAAATCTTATAGAAAGTTGTATGGTTTAAGCATTGAAAGTTGTGCCAAAATTACCAAACTAGCCTCCTTGCAATGAAAATACATCTTTTCATAAAGGGCATTAAAGTTTTTGAAATGTTTAATATTTAAAAAATTCAAAAAACCCACAAAATTCCTAGCTAAGAATCCTACTTTAAAAGGGTGTCACTTCATACATGATACATGGTGGTTTCTCCTTTAATATATATACTAGTTTGTGACTCGCGCGTTGCGCGACTGCTATAAATTTTTAATTCAAGAATTATTTGACTAAGTTAAGCTAACATATAATTCCCTGGTTAATAATGAATGAATTACAATCTATATCAACAAATGTATTTTCATAAGTGGTTAATTTGTATATGTTGATAATCGTTTGTTGTTACAGAAGACTTGAGATTAGGGGTGAGCATCGGAACTGGGTACCTGGTACGTGCGAAATATGTGAATTAATTGCAGTGGGTTGCAAACTGTCTACAGTGGGAAGTGCAAGTGTACACTGGCCAGTATGATCGTCACAACAAGTAATAGTTGGTAAAATACGAGAATCGTATCCACAGGGACTGGGCAATCAAGACAATATGGTTCTCATGAGCTTCCTTTTACAAGTTTCAGTTACAGAAGAAGCAATAAGTTGGTTTGTTTGGTGAAATGCTATTTTAACGAGTTACTTAAGATTTAAAAGGAGGAATGTAGGTTAGATTTCCCTAGATTTTATATTAAATACTTGATCCAAAAGAGTGATCCTTGTACTTATGCGAAGTGGGCACTCCCGTTAGAGAAGCCCGGTTACACAAATACTCACACCTTCGAGTAAAATTCTCATACTCTTAGTCCTTACTGTTTTGTCAATGGTAATCTCAAAGTGGACCTTTTCAGGCCTCGATGGAATGTGTAGAGACAAATACTCTAAGTGTTTTTAAGTACACAAATTAGCTTGCCTACTACTCCAGTGGGTTGAGATTAGCTCACTGTGCAGACCTCGCTTTCGCAAGTGTCATAAGAATTATTTCGAATTCCCTAGCATCATCCAAGCTCGTGTCACTGCGTTCTACTCATTTCTGAGTTGAGAACTAGACTTTAGATCCTCACAAGTGATCGGCTTGTTCGCATCATTGGGCAATTATCGAGAGTGAATGACCAAAACAATAAATATTCGAAGTATGAAGATTACTCAAGCATTTTTCATAAAATCCAGGTACTTCTCCTTTCCTACATCCCAAGGGATGTTTAGCTCATAATTATCGAAGTAAAGAAAACAATAGATGAGAAATTGCACATAAACATACTGAAAGTGACTTTGATTAAAACCGCAGTGGGTACTGTGAGTACAACACTGCTACAAACTACTTCAAATTAACGATTACACTAGGAATTAAAATACAGAAAATTAAGAGCTACTGCAGTAAATTCTAGAGCTAAAAACTACAACTAACTTGCACTAAATGTGGTAGATGGAATATGGAATGTGTCTTAAATGAAACCCAACACCTCTTTATATACTTAGAGGAAAAGTTGGACCAACAAAAATGAGTAATTATCTAGAGGCTAAAAGATTAAAGTGGAAGACACAAAATTTAGCTCCCATGAGTAAAGCTTTTCTCCACAAGCTTGTAGCCTATTACCCCAAGGTCTCTTCACCTTTTCCAAAAAGTCAACTTTAAGTACCATTGGTTTCAATAAACAAATCAAATTGCTATCTTTAAGGGAACATGCTTGTTGCTTTTCCTCCCATGCCTCTGCCATAGACCCTTCTATTCTCCAGGATTTACTTCCATGCTAAGATTTGAATTTTCTTTGTTATCTTCTTGGCTCGCCAGTGGGATCCGGGGTGGGCACTCCGCAAGTCACTGCAGTTTTTTTCGTGAAAGATCAACAAAATATACCAAATGATTTATAAAAACTATGGTTCACTCTTTTTGCTCATTTTTAGAAATATTACCAAGAATGGGTGTTTTGAGAAGCAAAATGGCTAAAATTTGACAAAAGAAAATAAAAATAAAAGGAAATAATAACTCTAAAAATAGAGTTATCACAACCTCAAACTTAAACCATTACTTGTTCCCAAGTAATAAAAAGAAAGAAAAATAAATATACACTATGAGCTTTCAGGGACTTCCAGATTTCTCACTTTCAATGAATGCTGATCTCCCTCCATGGATGCTTCTTTTGGCCCCAAGACTAAAATTTCACTTTGTGCATTTGACGATATTTTTCCCTTGTTCACATTTGATCAATAGGACTTGCTTGGGTTTGAAGGATTTATGGCTTTGAGTATGTTTCCCAAGGGTTTTGTAGCAAACAATTCCAAACATGGACCGAAAATCTCGCTTGAGATTTTTATTTCAAGAAGTGATCGTTTCTGAGTTTTGCAAAGGTTGGTACGTACACTTCAGGCTTTTATTTGGGTATGGGTATTTTTTTGTAAGAGTGGGTATTCTGTTGGTCCAGAATAGGCACACCATCGTTTTCTGGGAGTGAGCACTCTGATGGTCTAGAAAAGGCACACCATCATTTTCTTGGAGTGACGCTCCGATTTTCTTTGTTTTTGTGTGTTTTTTGGAGGGGAGGGGGTATAGCTTACCCACCTCAAACTTAAGACTTCACAATGTCCTCACTATGGATAAAGACTGGAAGTCCCCACCTCAAACTTAAGATCTCACAGTGTCCTCACTGTGACTTGGAAAGTGGGTTCAAAGAGGCATTTGGGGTACAAAATGTCGAGTTTGGGAAAGTGAATGCAAAAACGGCCTATATCATTTCAACGTGACAAGTTGAGGATCATAACTTACAAAAGTGAATTTTCAGGTTGGAAGCCGAAAGTTGTGCACCTTGAAATGGAAGATGATCAAAAATCATTCAAACAAGAGATATGATAGTACCCAAAAGCACCTACTTTACAGTAGGTGATCCATGCATCATTAAAAAAAAATTAAAGAGTAGCAAATTGTCAATAGCCAGCCATAGGCAAATACCAAACAGACAGAAAATTAAGATTGTTTTTGGGCATCAAAAGGGAAACCACAGTCCCTACAAACCATTCAACGTGTGGGGGTTGCTCGAAGCGAGCTTTTGGCGAAATCATGACTGGAGAGATCACCACTTTCATTGGTTGGACAGATACCCTCGGGAAAATCAGGGAGTTGCGCGGCCAATTCTTGGTCAGCACCTTGTAGTATCCGATTCATGACCGCATCCCGCTGTTGGGTGTACATCCAGAAGGATTCCGTGGCCCTGTCCATTATTCCTTGTCGATCCTCTAAGGCAGTGAGACGGTCAGTGATGGCTTTGAGTGCAGCCAAGATATCAGCCATGGGATTGTTGGTGCGTCCTGAAGTGGGATCTGGGAGTGGGTTGTTGACAGATGTCACTAGGATCTCGGCAACAGTGGGTTCATCGGTTGGAGCGGTAATTGCTCTCCCCATCTTCTTTATGGTCACTATGCTGATGTTGTTAGCAGAAGTGACCCAAGCATCATCTGGAGCAGAAGGCACTCCAACATCGATTAGTAGGGAAGTAATGAGACAAGGGAGTGGGAGGATTACCTTCTTACGAGTTCGGGCCTGGTAGATTGCCGACTGCATTAGAATCCCCAGATTGATTGTTTTTCCAGTGAGGATGCAGTATAGAAGGCCGCATTTGTGCATCGAGAGAGTGGTATCATGTGTAGTGGGTGACAGGGAGTGGCGTAGGAATTGGAACCACACAACGGCCTCGGTGGTGAGGGAGCTAGCGTGTAGGCACTTCTGACCACCATCCATGTCCCAAGTTCTACCTTCTATTACCAGAGCTTTTAAAATGGTCTCTTCATCAGCCGGGGTCATCTTTTGCAAAAATTTATCAAAGGTGCATGAAAGTGGGGTCCTTATACCAAGGACCCGGTTGATCGTGGATATGCCATAATGCACCTTACGACCCCGGACTGTTACGCATGTGGCCTTAGTTTGAGAGGCCTCGGCATAAAGTTCCTTTACCAAAGAGGTGTTGGCCCTTCTGTTGGCAGTGGCCAAGGTTGCCCAATCTTGCTGAATAATTCTTTCTTTGATAAAAGGGTTGGCCTCCACAAATTCAGGGTCAAACCCCCTCTCCAGATTCAACTTTTTCTTAAAGATACATTCATAGTGGGCAGCAGCCGCAGGAGTTGTGAACTGCCTCGGGATGCCACTGGGGGTATGCTCCGTGCCCACTATGGATTCATGAGGGTTTTGAGTTGAAAGTTGTTCATCATCAGCATCAAACTTATCTGATGATGAACTTGAAGATGAAATAGGGCCCTTACATTTGCTAGATGATGCCCTCTTTGATTTTCCAGCCGCAGATTTTGCCGAAGTGGTCACCGTGGATCGGGTGACCATGCCTCTCTTCCTTAAAGCCTTTTTGATGGGGTTTTCCTCACTGTGGGTTGCCTGTTTAAGAGCCTCCAAATCGACGGTGTTTCTGATTTGGAGGTATTGATTGTTGTAGTCCTCTTCTTCCTTTCTTCTCAACTTCTCCTCTTCTCTGAACAGTTTAGCTTCTGCCTCC
Organism: Saussurea involucrata; assembly: GCA_033807775.1. Lineage (NCBI taxonomy): Eukaryota > Viridiplantae > Streptophyta > Magnoliopsida > Asterales > Asteraceae > Saussurea > Saussurea involucrata. The sequence continues at coordinate 91,597,780 of CM066325.1, forward strand.
TGTCTCACTCGATCCTCTTCTTCTTGTTTCAGCCTTTCCTCCTCAGCCCTTTTTCTCTCCTCTTCCTCCTTGAGTAACCGTTCTTCTTCTTCCTTTTTCAATCTTTCTTCCTCTTTCTGTCGCAACCTTTCCTCTTCCTCTTTCCTCTTCTTCTCGGCCTATTCTCTCTTTTTCTGAAGTGAAAGAAGTTTATGCTCAAACTCCTCTCGCAACCGCATCATTTCATCTTCAGCTTTTTGTTCCTCAATATTGAAATCACTCAGACTTGCGTCCGAGGCTTTCGATCATGATGCCGCTTTTGACCCCTCCTGCTTCGATGATTTAACGTCCGGCGCTACAACCGTCGCCGTGTGGTCGTCGGAAGATGGCGGTGGTTGGTTTAAGTCGCCGGTGACAGTCTCCGGTGGGTGGTCAGCGGTGGCGATACAGCGACGGGTGGCGCGATTGGGCTCATTTAGGTTTGGTACCTGACGTTTGCTCCTTACCATTGATGAGGGTTTTCTTTTCTTGTTCTTGAGAGAGAATATGAGAAGAAAGAGAGTGTTTTTGAATTTTTGAGAGCAAAAAGGTAGGTTTTGGGTGTTTAGTATGGAAAGGGGTTATTCATTAGGTAAGAGATTTTAGGAGGGAACGGTTATTTAGGGGTTATGGGTGTTTTTCTTGGAAATAGAGGGATTAGGGTGAGGTGGCAGGAAAAAGGTGATGGATGTGTAAGAAAAGGTGATAGTTTTTCAGCTTCTTGGGCCACCAAACCGTCACATCTAAATGTCAGGCACGTAGTGGGATACGCTGTGGCTTGGTCGATGTCACTGCGAAGCATTTGTTGACTTTTTCTTCAAAAATTCGCAATGCATCCTACACACATTCAAAATAAACTACAACAAGGGATTAAATATACCAAAAATAATAAAAAGACAACAAATAACTGAAATAAAATATTTACACCTGATTTGGGCTTTTCTTAACCAGAGTGGGATGGAGAGTGGGCACTGTCGCTCAGAAAGTGCTTCACTCTTGGCCTTCGACGAACTCCCTATAGTTGATTCTTTGGTCATGCCACATCTTGGTCTTTTCCTTGTACAACTTTGCATTTTCATAGGAATGGTATCGCAATTCTTCCAACTCATGCAATTGTAGAAACCTCTTGGTTCCCGCAGCATCCTCACTCATGTTAAGCTCTTTAAGGGCCCAAAATGCCTTGTGTTCCAACTCATTTGGTAAATGGCAAGCCTTGCCCAAAACCAACTTGAATGGAGACATTTTCAAGGGAGTCTTATAGGCCGTACGATAGGCCCAAAGAGCATCATCAAGTTTGGTTGACCAATATTTACGGTGTGATTTAACGACTTTTTCTAAAATGCCTTTGATTTCTCGGTTTGAAAGTTCGGCTAAACCGTTGGTCTGTGGGTGGTATGCGGTGGCCACTCTATGATGTATATCATACTTAGCAAGGACCAAGCTCATGACTTTGTTCACAAAATGGGTGCCTTCGTTACTGATTAATGCCCGTGGTGTTCCAAATCGAGTGAAAATATTTTTATGCAAAAATTTCACCACGGTGTTTGCATCATTGGAGTGACATGCAACTGCCTCCACCCATTTTGAAACATAGTCTACCGCAACCAAGATATAAAAATTATTGTTTGAGCTTGGGAAAGGACCCATGAAATCGATCCCCCAAACATCAAAAAGTTCTACCTCTAGAATGTTATTGAGAGGCATTTCGTTCCTTTGCGATATATTCCCGGTTCATTGGCATTGCTCACAGTTTTTCACAAATTCGTAAGAGTCTTTAAACACAGTGGGCCAAAAGAACCCACTTTGCAATATTTTTGCAGCATTGCGGTTTCCACCAAAGTGGCCACCGTAGTGGGATGTGTGACAACCCTGGAGTATTTGATGTTGCTCACTCCCGTGGACACATCGTCTCAATATTTGGTCCGTTCCTATCTTATATTAGAAAGGGTCGTCCCAAACATATTGACGAGTATCGTGTAAAAACTTTTTGAATGGATGTCCAATCATCCCGTGGGGTTTAAGTCCACATGCCAAAAAGTTTGCAATGTCAGCGTACCAAGGAATATCATTGTTGTGATGTTGAGCTGCTAACAATTGTTCATCGGGAAAACTTTCCTGAACCGGAGTGGGCTCCACAGTGGTCACTACCTTCTCAAATCTTGACAGATGGTCAGCTACCTGATTGCTTGTTCCTTTCCTATCAATGATCTCAAGGTCGAATTCTTGCAGCAATATCACCCAACGAATCAAACGTGGCTTGGAATCAGCCTTGTTGATCAAGTATTTTATTGCTGCATGATCAGTGTGCACTATGACCTTTGTCCCTATCAAGTAAGACCTGAAACGATCAAAAGCAAACACCACTGCAAGTAATTCTTTTTCAGTGACCGTGTAATTGATCTGAGCTTCAATTAGTGTTTTACTTGCATAATAAATGGGGTGAAAAGTTTTGTTTTTCCGCTGTCCCAAAACAGCCCCCACAGCCCACTCGTTGGCGTCACACATGACTTCGAATGGGAGTGACCAGTCAGGAGTGGTCACTATGGGTGCAGTGACTAAGGCTTTCTTTATTGTTTCAAAAGCATATCGACATTCTTGGGTGAATTTAAACTCTTTTTCATGTTGCAAAAGGTTACATAGGGATTTAGTTATTTTGGAAAAATCTTTAATGAACCTCCTATAGAAACCGGCATGACCCAAGAAACTTCGAATACCTTTCACAGTTGTGGGTTCAGGAAGTTGTGCCACTACTTCAAGTTTGGCTTTGTCAACTTCTAACCCTCTCTTTGAGACAAGATGACCTAGGACAATACCCTCTTCGACCATAAAATGACATTTTTCCCAATTTAAAATAAGGTCATGGGTCTCACATCTAACTAGGCTTTTCTACAAATTTCCCAGGCAGTTGTCAAATGATGTCCCTATCACAGAAAAGTCGTCCATAAATACTTCTATGGTGTCCTCAATCATGTCGGTGAAAATGGTCATCATACAACGTTGGAAAGTGGCTGGGGCATTACACAATCCAAATGGCATCCTCAGGAATGCAAAAGTACCGTAGGGACAAGTAAAGGTGGTATTTTCTTGGTCCTCGGGGGCAATATGGATTTGGTTATATCCGGAGTATCCATCTAAAAAGCAATAGAATTCATTTCCCGCTAACCTATCAAGCATTTGGTCGATGAAAGGTAGGGGAAAATGGTCTTTCTTGGTGGCTAGGTTGAGTTGTCTATAGTCCATGCATATTCTCCACCTAGTAACAGTTCTAGTGGGAATGAGCTTGTTCTTTTCATTTTCCACTACGGTTGTTCCTCCTTTTTTGGGGACACATTAAACGGGGCTCACCCAACTACTACTAGCTATTGGGTAGATAATACCAGCGTCTAACTATTTTAAAACTTCTTTCTTGACCACTTCTTTCATTATGGGGTTCAACCTTCTTTGAGGTTGGACTTTTCCAGGGTGGTCACTCTCCAAGTTAATTTTATGTTGAAATAAGGAAGGGCTAATACCTCTAATGTCCGCTATAGTCCAACCAATTGCCCTCTTATGCTTCATCAACAAATCAATCAGAAGTTGTTCTTGTTTCTCACTAAGTATGGAAGAGATAATAACAGGAAGTTTATTATCCTTAGCGAGATAAACATATTTTAAGTGAGATGGCAATGATTTTAGCTCTAACTCGGGAGGTTGTTCTATTAAAGGGGGTTGAACATTTCTGTCCTTAAAGTCCAGAGGTTCAAAGGCTGCCACAATTTTGTTACACTCATCCTCAAAAGTGTCATCATTTTCAGAGTCGGAGTGCTCACTTTCACTGCCCACTGTGCTCACTGTGTCAAAACTTGGGGTACCACTAATCAAACTCAAAGCAAAGTAGTCTTCGGTTTCTATGAACTTAAGGGACTTGAAGACATTAAAGGTTACCTCTTGGTCATGGACTCTCATAGTGAGTTCCCCTTTGTGCACATCAATCAAAGTATGTCCAGTTGCAAGAAACGGACGCCCTAAGATGATTGGGATATCTTTATCGGTCTCATAATCTAAGATTAGAAAATCGGCGTGAAAGATAAATTTATCCACTTGGACCAAAACGTCTTCTATTTTTCCCTTGGGATAGGCAATGGATCGGTCGGCTAATTGTAATGTCACGGTTGTGGGTCTAGCCTTTGCAAAACCTAACTTGTTAAATATGGACAATGGCATCAAGTTTATACTAGCTCCCAAATCACAGAGTGTTTGGCCTACTTCTTGTCCTCCTATTGTGCATGGAATGGTGAAACTACCCGGGTCTTTCAACTTAGGTGGAATCTTGCTAGTTAGGAGGGCACTACATTCCTTAGTCAATGCCACAGTCTCAAACTCACCCAACTTTCTCTTTTTGTTCAAAATATCTTTTAAAAATTTAACATAGCTTGGCATTTGCTCAAAAGCCTCTACCAAGGGTATGTTAATGTGAAGCTGTTTAAAAATGTCTAAGAATTTTTTAAATTGAACATCGACATTTTTACTCTTCATTCTTTCAGGAAAAGGTACACTTCGAGGGTCAATTTGAGTTTGTTGTGGTGCTTGCTTTGGAACATTGGGTTTTTGTGTGATTTCAAGAGTGGGAAGCTCAGGGACATCGGTTCTCACTATGGGTTTGTTAGTGACTTTAGGAGTGACCACTGCGGTTTTAGGGGCAGTGGGTATTTGAGGTGGGTCCTCAGAGTAAAAAATGACATCATTCAAACCCTTTCCACTCCTAAGTGTTATGGACTTGATTTGTTCTTTTCCTATTACCCTAGCGTGTTCGGTGTCACTAGGTAATGTCCCTGACAGTCTATTCTTAACTTCGACGGCTAGTTATCCTACTTGGGTCTCTATGTTCCTTATGGCTGCTTGAGTTTGATTCATGAAACCTTTCAGTATTGATTCTAGTGACGGTTGAGTCTCAGTGGGGTGAGTTGGTTGTGGTTGAAACGGTTGTGAGGACTGCCCATGGTGAAAGTTCTGTGGGGGATGCCCACTGTGATGTTGGTGAAATCTAGGGGGGTTTTGTGGTCTTTGCTAGACATGACTCGCCCCGTGGGGTTGGAGTCCTGGATTACCAGCCCAAGAGAAATTCGGGTGATTTCTCTAGCCTGGATTATAAGTCTGTGAAAACGGGTTGTTCCCCGGGCTGGTTCCTATAACATTAACGGCCTCGGGATTTGCTGGACAATAATAAAAAACATGTTCCTCTCCACAGAGAGAACAGTTCTCAGTGAGATGTGCTGCGGAATTGACTTGTCCTCTATTTTGATTCAAAACTTATTTGGTTAAGGCTACCAATTGTGCCATTCATGGTTTTGAGTGCCTCGGAATCAATGGTGTTGGTCTTTGGCATGGGTGCCCTAGGATTTGACCACTCAGTGTTGTTGTTGGACACTTTCTCTAAGATTTGATATCCTTCATTGTAAGTTTTACCCGTGAAAGTTCCACCTGCTGTTGCATCTAAGATGATTTTAGCTGCATTGGAAAGACCATTGTAAAAGGTTTCCAATTGGATGCAATGTGGGATGCCGTGATGTGGGCACTTTCGAAGTAACTCTTTAAAACATTCCCATGCATCCGAAACAACCTCATCTTCGCCTTGCTGAAACAAAATAATTTCATTTCGAGACTTTACATTCCTTGTAGGAGGAAAGTATTTTTGCAAAAAATTGTCAGCAAATTCTTGCCAAGTGGTTATCGAATTAGGTTCATGTGAATTCAGCCAAGCTTTCGCCTTATCCCTCAATGTAAAAGGGAAAAGTTTCATCCTTAAAGCTTCATCAATCATACCTTGCAATTGAAAGGAATCAGTCATTTCCAAAAACGATTTTAAGTGCGAGTGTGGATCCTCAGATTGTAATCCTCCAAACTGACCCATGGCTTGGATCATTTGAAACATTACTGGTTTGAGTTCAAAGTGTTGTGCAATAATGTTGGGCCTTAGAATCCCGGAGCTTAAGTCACTAACTCCGGAAGTAGCATAGTCCCGTATTTTTTGATCTTTGCTATCGGCAATCGTCACTGTGGTCTCCACTAATGGTGGGTTGATGGGTTTTTCACCTCCCACACCTGTCATGTTTATAGTGGGGGTCACAGGGGGTTGTCGATTTGTGTTTTTGTTTTTACGTCTCCTTCGAAAAGTTTTCTCTATTTCAAGATCGATTTGTACCAAAGGCCCGTTTTATTGCCTTGGCATGCAACACGAACAGCTTAGAAAAACGAGTTACTCGGGCTCGAACAAAAACTAATTCCTTGAGATTTAAAATCACGTCGGTCTCCGGCAACGGCGCCAAAAACTTGGTATGTGCGAAATATGTGAATTAATCGCAGTGGGTTGTAAACTGTCCACAGTGGGAAGCGCAAGTGTACACTGACCACTATGATCGTCACAGCAAGTAATAGTTGGTAAAATACCAGAATCGTATCCACAGGGACTGGGCAATCAAGACAATATGGTTCTCATGAGCTTCCTTTTACAAGTTTCAGTTACAGAAGAAGCAATAAGTTGGTTTGTTTGGTGAAATGCTATTTTAACGAGTTACTTAAGATTTAAAAGGAGGAATGTAGGTTAGATTTCCCTAGATTTTGTATTAAATACTTGATCCAAAAGAGTGATCCTTGTACTTATGCGAAGTGGGCACTCCCGTTAGAGAAGCCCGGTTACACAAATACTCACACCTTCGAGTAAAAATCCCATACTCTTAGTCCTTACTGTTTTGTCAATGGTAATCTCAAAGTGGACCTTTTCAGGCCTCGATGGAATGTGTAGAGACAAATACTCTAAGTGTTTTTAAGTACACAAATTAGCTTGCATACTACTCCAGTGGGTTTAGATTAGCTCACTGTGCAGACCTCGCTTTCGCAAGTGTCATAAGAATTCTTTCGAATTCCCTAGCATCATCCAAGCTCGTGTCACTGCGTTCTACTCATTTCTGAGTTGAGAACTAGACTTTAGATCCTCATAAGTGATCGGCTTGTTCGCATCATTGGGCAATAATCGAGAGTGAATGACCAAAACAATAAATATTCGAAGTATGAAGATTACTCAAGCATTTTTCATAAAATCCAGGTACTTCTCCTTTCCTACATCCCAAGGGATGTTTAGCTCATAATTATCGAAGTAAAGAAAACAAGAGATGAGAAATTGCACATAAACATACTGAAAGTGACTTCGATTAAAACCGCAGTGGGCACTGTGAGTACAACACTGCTACAAACTACTTCAAATTAACGATTACACTAGGAATTAAAATACAGAAAATTAAGAGCTACTGCAGTAAATTCTAGAGCTAAAAACTACAACTAACTTGCACTAAATGTGGTAGATGGAATATGGAATATGGCTTAAATGAAACCCAACACCTCTTTATATACTTAGAGGAAAAGTTGGACCAACAAAAATAGGTAATTATCTAGAGGCTAAAAGATTAAATTGGAAGACACAAAATTCAGCTCCCATGAGTAAAGCTTTTCTCCACAAGCTTGTAGCTTATTACCCCAAGGTCTCTTCACATTTTCCAAAAAGTCAACTTTAAGTACCATTGGTTTCAATAAACAAATCAAATTGCCATCTTTAAGGGAACATGCTTGTTGCTTTTCCTCCCATGCCTCTGCCATAGACCCTTCTATTCTCCAGGATTTACTTCCATGTTAAGATTTGAATTTCCTTTGTTTTCTCCTTGGCTCGCCAGTGGGATCCGGAGTGGGCACTCCGCAAGTCACTACAGATTTTTTCGTGAAAGAGTAACAAAAATATACCAAATGATTTATAAAAACTATGGTTCACTCTTTTTGCTCATTTTTAGAAATATTACCAAGAATGGGTGTTTTGAGAAGCAAAATGGCTAAAATTTGACAAAATAAAACAAAAATAAAAGGAAATAATAACTCTAAAAATAGAGTTATCAGTACCCACCATTGGAACCGGAACCGCTCTGGAACTGCCGGTTCCAGAACCGGAACCGGAACCGATGTGATTGGTTCCGGTTCCTAAAATACGGAACCGATTAAGAGTGGTTCTGGTTCTAGTTCTCATTTTTTTGGAACGGTTACCCCCTGGGTACCCGGTCCTGCTATTTTTTAATAAAAACTATTTATATATTTAAATATTTAATGATGTGGTATTAGTTTTGTATCTTTATTAGGTGTTTTATTCGTTTTCATCCAAGTGTTTTATTTGAGGTGTTGACGACTTGACGTAAAGACGTGAATTGTTATGGAAGTCGTTTTATTGATGTCAAGACTCAATACTCGAGAGTTTCTAATTTATTTATGTAATAATTAGTTTTTATCGGATTATTTTCACCATTTATTGTATTTATTACTTTATGTTGGTACTTTATAGTTTGCAATAGACTTAAAATTACAATTTTATTGTATGAGTTGTTAATTTTTTTTGAAAAAGTTGACATTGGGTACCCGGAACCGGTCCTGGAACCGTCGGTTCCGGTTCCGGTTCCAAAATATAAAGAACCGATGTAAGCGGTTCCGGTTCCTTCATTCCAGGAACCGCCGGTTTTCGGTTCCAGTTCCATGAATTTTAGTCGGGTACCTGGTTATGCTCACCCCTACTTGTGATACATCGACAATAATTGTGTTGATATGCTATTCAGAACTCAAACGATGTGTACCATAATCATATCACTACTGTTGTTACGAATAGTATGAAGATTATAGTTTTCGAAAAAAACTCGACTAAAGTTAGTTAATCGTATGAGTTGTCAATAAGGCGTCCTCTCCTCAACTCCTCCTGTCAATGTATACAAACATCTTATATACCACTTTCTATTTTCTCACCAATTTGGGTTAAGGAAACTCACATGTATTTCAATACTTAAGAAATATTTCATTATCTATGGTTATATATTAATTATTTAGAACTTAAACGATATATCGCACTACGATATTACTATTGCTATTACAAATTGCTTTACGATTTTTTTCACAAAGAAAAGAGGCAAAAAATTAGTCACCCCTATAAATTGACACAAATACTTATCATTTTATCTTGTTATTACACATACTCACATCTTTCATTTAAAAATGAAAGTGAAATTCAAAATAAGTAAGAAGATGAAAGGTATAACAATTAATGTATTGATTGTATATTAAAAGCAAATCAAAACAAAAAAAGTAATATGATTGAAATCTTCTTATTATTGAACAACTTTTTTGTTCTTCTCCAATATATTGTAAATAGATGGACAATAGATATTTATTGATGTAAATTAAAATATGTAGATTGTGGATTCTAATTTCTTTTATAAAGAAAAAATAAGGTAAATATGATTTAAAGATTTTCATTGAACGACTTCTTAATTTTTACTTCAATATATTTATAACATATACAATGTGTTAATTGATTGAGAAATATATATATATATATATATATATATATATATATATATATATATATATATATATATATATATAGGGATGAGTTCAAATAAAAACTCAAATTCAATTGTAAACGTGAGGACAAACCACAGCCGTTAATTAATAATCCGGTGAAGAGATCAGTGGCAAAAAAATGCAGTGGCAATTTTGTAAATAAGTTGAAAACTCTGTCCATGGCTTAATGAATATTTAGCGCACAGGGGTAAAATTGGAAAAAAAAATTATTCAGTCTGAATAAAAGGTAATTATTCAGACTGAATAAAGGTAATTATTTTCGTCAGATTAGAATCAGCGCCTCCTTTGTTGACTTTTTATTTTCTTTTTTAATTAAAAAACTTTTACCTCCTTAAATTTTAAAATAAATTATCTAAAAAATTACTAACATTTTAATCAAACAAATTACATCAAAAAAACGAGAATTTCGTGCTCTTCGATATGACATCCATCATGATATAGTTTTTTTTCCGTTTTAACCGTTTTTACGTGAAATCGTGTATATGTGTTATATTCAGAGTGAATAATACAACATTCGGGATGAATAATACCTACATTTATTCGGACTGAGTATATAGAATTATTCAGACTGAATATATGGAATTATTCAGTCTGGATAATTTACCTTTATTCAGTCTGAATAATTATATTCGTTTGAATATCTACCTTTATTCAGTCTGCATAATTCTATATATTCAGACTGAATAAAGATAGATATTCAAAACGAATAAATGTTTAAGTTTTGTTCTTTTTTCATATCTACCTTTATTCAGTCTGAATAATTCTATATATTCAGACTGAATAAAGGTAGATATTCAAAACGAATAAATGTTTAAATTTTGTTCTTTTTTCATATCTACATTTATTCAGTCTGAATAATTCTATATATCCAGTCTGAATAAATGTAGATATTATTCATCCAGAATGTTATATTATTCATTCTGAATATAACACATGTACACGATTTCACGTAAAAAACGGTTAAAACGAAAAAAAAACTATATCAAGACACGAATAAGTTTTATTCTTTTTTAATATCTATCTTTATTCAGTCTGAATAATTCCATATATTCAGTCTGAATAATTCCATATATTCAGTCTGAATAATTCCATATATTCAGTCTGAATAATTCTATATACTCAGTCCGAATAAATGTAGATATTATTCATCCCGAATGTTCTATTATTCACTCTGAATATAACACATATACACGATTTCACGTAAAAAACGGTTAAAACGAAAAAAAACTATATCATGATGGATGTCATATCGAAGAGCACGAAATTCTCGTTTTTTTGATGTAATTTGATTGATTAAAATGTTAGTAATTTTTGAGATAATTTATTTTAAAATTTAAGGGGGTAAAAGTTTTTTAATTAAAAAAGGAAATAAAAAGTCAACAAAGGAGGCGCTGATTCTAATCTTGACGAAAATACCCCTAAAGCTGAATTTTAGGAATGACTCAAATATGGCTGCGATCAATGAACGAGATATGTCCTCATATTTACAATTGAAATTGAGTTTTCATTTGAACTTTCCTCTCTCTCTATATATATATATATATATATATATATATATATATATTACTTTGGGATTATTTTTTATTTTTCAATTATCATGTAAATAAAAATAAATACATGTTGATATAAATAAAAATATATTGACTGATTGAGAAATGTTTATACTTGATATATATTGATTGATTTTTGATTATTTATTTTTCAATTGTCATAAATAAAATTATACATGTGTAACACTCTAAAATTCATGATTTAGAAAATAAATAATTATTGGGGATTAAAAATTTAAAGAGTACCAACATAAGGGATTAAAATGTCAACACTCGAAAAATATGATTTTATTGCATAAATAAAATCAATAAAAAAAGAAATAGAATATTTTGAATTTTATTGGATTGGGATGAGGATGCAAAAAAGGAAAAGTAGAGGGACTAACTCTGCCAAAAGTGGAACACTAATTTGGAAATGATTGAAATTTGAGAAATCATTTCCCAAATCCCGTTTTTCTTGTTTTAGGGCCGATTTGGTGCCTTATAACTTTGAGTTTTCGGCTGAAATTTGGAGTTAACGTTCCCAAGGGTGTAAGGGTGTAAATCCCTTTGGAATTTCGAAGTTTCATCGAGAAATGAGGAAGATATCGAGTTTGGAGTAACATAGGGTCATTCCGCACAAAAACGGCGATTGGAGGTAAAATACTCAACCAAAAATTATGTATTATATATGGTTGGCTTCGTTTTTCAATTACCTTTCCAATGGTATAAGTTTAAAGGGAAATGGTAGGTTGTACATCGATTATTTTGGGTGAGAAGCCGATGTGGCGGTGGATCGACGGGATCGGGTACCAAATCTTGATTTTCGATTTGAATAATGAATCGTAAGGGCTGTAAATCGGGGTATGAGTTGGGATTAACGTTAGTTATGAACTTGTGTAAAACGTTTGGTGAAAAACGGTCGAGAAACGATCCCAAACGGATGTTGTTCACGATAGCCGCACCAAAGGTGTGCGACTGGTTCGGTCGGGTGTCAAGTTGGGCCGACCAACATTGGAACGAGGTGTTGGGTCGGGGATGACTTGTCTCAGGTTGGTTTCGGTTAGATCAAGTCGTGTCGATTAAATATATGTTTATTTAACAGAAATAATTGATTCTCGTTAATTTACTTGGATTAATCGAAATAAATCGAGATGTTTCGGTTAAGTTGGTCAATATTTGGACATCAAATTATAAAGGGTATTAATGAATTTGGTTCTCGCATCTATCGGATTTCCATTTCGAGATTTAGTATTTATTTAATATTTTAATAACTTATTTTTATTTAAGGGTGGAGGGTTATTAGATTATAATAAATAATTTAACAACTTATTTAAGAAGTCGTGATTGGATAATTATGGAATTGCACATTTTCAAAACAAGAGGCGTGTACAAATATAGGTGCCAAGGTATGCTTGGGGTTGACCCGTTGACCATGCCAAGCCGAGGGTTGACAATGTCGACCTATTTGACTTTTGGGTTGACTTTTTTGAAAAAGTCAAGACACTAATTAATAAAACGTAATTATGTGTTATAGGGTATTACTCACGGACAAGGTTTAGCTGAGCGGAGCTATTCAGGTGAGTCTTCATGAGACTTTAACTGGGATGCATGCTTATGTAAAAATTATTTGAGCATTATGTTATTTTTATGTACATGTTTATGGGCTTGATACATGTATGTAAATTATTTTTATGGGTTGCATGATAATTGTTTACGTGTTATTTTTAAACATTTATTAGCATGTTATGAATGGGTCTATTTTAGAGTCGAGTATGGGAATGGGTCGATACCTCGTAAGGGATGGCATCTCCTAGGGATGGGTGATCGGACAAGGGAGCGCCGAATAACCCGGGGAAACGCCGACGACGGTAAGACCCTAACCCGACTAGATTATTTAAGAGATCTCGTTATTATTTTGATGGTTTTCGAATGTATGTGCATGCCATTGTTATTATTTATATTTTATTTTACATGATGGGATATGTATGTTTATGCAAGAAAACCATGAACTCACTGAGCTTTATCAAGCTGACTATTAGTATGCATCTCAGGGGCCTGAAGTTCAAAGATGGACAAAGGCAAAGGACTCGCATAGGAGATGAATACATCAAGCTTCTTTTGAATAAAATGTCTAGATTTTATGAAATATTATATATTGTAACCCGGTATGGGACGGGTTAAATTTTGGGATTTTAATTTATGATCTAATTATTGTGAGACTTCCGCTGTAATATGAGTTTATTAGTCTTTAAGTTTTGAGTAAATTAATGTTTTATTAAGGAAATTTACGTGGCACCTTATGGTAAAATTTAGGGTGTTACAAATTGGTATCAGAGCTTTAGTTTAAGAGAAATAGGTTTTGATGATAGCCTAAACTTAAACTGGGGGGAGTATTAAGGGATGTAAATTAGGTGACCTAGGTTTCTATTAGCCTAGAACTAAATTAAGTGAAGGGGTCAAAAAGGTATTCAAGTTTGGTATTCAATGAAAAGAAGGAAAATGGTTTAAGCAAGTTAGTATAGGTGACAACCCAAGCTTAAATCATGGGATTAAGAATATGAAAGCGATATAAGATTCTAATATGTGAAATTTGTTATTAGTGATGTATTGTATTTCCTTTTTAGGAAAAGGGATGGGAACAAATGGTTCATGTATGGTATGGTCAGAAAAAGGGGTTATCCCATGGACTAGTGAACCATCAAAAGGATAGAGATTAAGTTAGTTAAGGTGATGTTCAACATATGTGGTTATAGGGTTTGTAAACATTAAGTTTAGGAAATGGAGCACTTGTAAGGTTGACGTGGACATCTGTAACTGTAATGGTGTTCTTAGGGTGGGGGAGACATAAGTGATCTAGAAATAAGCATGAGGCCATGTTGATAGGGTATTAAAAGGGTTGTGGTTTTTAGAGACAATATTTGTCAGGATGTGCAATATGATTAAATGTATGTGGGTAATTATATTGTGATGAAAGTTACCTAGTGATAATGAATAATCTATACTATATGTGATGGTATGGGATTGGTGATAAGGTCACCCTTGGTCATTATGAAAGGGGTATGTGTAATCGTTACTAGGCCTTTGGGCGTGAGACTATGGGACGTGTGGGAGTTCCATAGAAACACAATATGAGAGTACTATGATCTGGGTATCTTCGTACTAGAGACATCGGAGGGGGTGGTACCGGGAATGACCACAAACTCATCATACTTGATGTCAATGTCTATATTATATAACGACTAATTAGACACCAAATATTTTTGTAAAAGAAAAGAGGTGATGAGATCGGGGTGGAAAATATATAATGGATTAACATTTGAATGAATCATTACTAATACCAATGATTACTAACGCATAAATTAAGTTTTATATTTATAAACTTATTATGAAAATATCATCATAGTATGAATACTGGGGATCTATTAAGATACCCCTAGGAGCTAATGGGACGCATATTTAGCAATGTTTCCTAATATGTCAAGAGGTCGCAATTGGGGTTGTGACTAAGAGGGATGTTTATACAAAGGTATAAATACAACTTAATCTCTATGAATTTGTTTTGCAACAACTGGTAGAAGTTATAATTGGTCTCGTGGTGTGGGCCAATGTAGTAGTTTAGTGTGATGGGATGTTAGCTAAAAAGGTTGTGTAGTTTTATAAGATGCATTTCTGTTGATGGCGAACACAATGTTTCGGAAAAGCCCACCAAAGTCGATAATAGTGGTTAACGGGAAAAGGACCGATGAAGACCAGGTTAATCCAGCCAAAGTTCCAAAAAACAAAGGAAATGTGACCTTCATCGGCACAAGCTCTAAGAACTTCATGTTAGAGGAAAGTTCAGTTGTCGAGTAAATTGGACCACGAAGATGGGTAATCATTTCAAGAATTACGATAACAATGATTAATAGAAAGTAGTATATATTGTCATGTGACATTGATGGGACATGGAATGAGAGGTAAAAAGAAAAATTGGGCAAGAAGCTTTACTGCGGAATGAGGTGAAGATAATGTGTCATACAAGTATTATCCCTGGGCTTGGGATGAATATATGGATTTTGAGTGTGGGATCGGAGGGTATGAAATACAGAAATATGTGAGTAAGTTCACAAGGATGTCAAAATAAACCAACGATAGGTGCTCTGATGTTAGGCATAAAATAATATATAGTCATGATTGTTTGATCATCATTTGTACATGTTATAGAAGCGATCAAAATAATAGGGATAACAAGTACAAGGTTACGGAAGGGAGGAAGAAGGTGAAGGGGACGTGACAGAAATTGTTGATCTATGAATAATGGGGTTAACGTTCCTATTCACCGGGTAGAGATGAATACTATATGATAGCCGCAAGAAATTCTTTGGCCTTAAATCAGGGAACAGTAATTAAGTGATAATATAAACATTAAAATGAGTGCAAGATCGGATGCACGACATTTTACTAACGTTGCAAGTCGGGTTATATAACTTAGGATTACATAGGGCAAATGACCTACTTCGGGTATGGGTCAATGAGGCATCTGTGGGATGATTATGCCACAGTTGGAAGAGACCAATTTGGAAAATTAAAATCTATGTCATACAAGAGTAGAAAATTAAGAGAGGAAATGAAGAGGATGCTCAAAAGTCATGACACGACACACAATATGACATTGAAAGGGGCAAGAGAGACTCCTAAAGTGGGTTCAGATATATTCCTATTAACAATGTTTATGCCCACGTCTCATTTAATGATTGAGTATGAATTGGGGTATTGTGACTAGTACTTGTGGTTGCTACTTGAATAAGGAGGCATGTAGATAAAAAAAGGGAATGCTTAGTAGAGAAATAGATGGATAGTAGATCATGGTAAGGAGGTTATTGATGATTGCATAACTACTACCAGACGAAATGTTAGGCCAATGCCTAAATGTATCAAAGTTTTGAAGGAGTGTGGATAAGAAATCAATTGCGCGGTAACAATGATAGAATGGTGTTTAACAATGATAGAAAGTGGGTCATGCATACGATAAATCATAAGATGAGATTGAGATCGTCTCGATAAGGAAGATAAGTGGATATAATGGGATATATATAGCATTGCATGATTAACATGTATGGTTTACTCCAATCAAGAAAATAAGATGGTGTATAATGTACCCATAGTGGGCGAATATTAAGGTGGCTAGAGATAATGTACCGAAAGTTTCACTGGGTGTAAGGGGGCCTCGAATTAATCTAGTTCCATGGGGAACACACAATATGAGGATATTGCTCTGGTTAGCCTTGGCAAGGGTGCTAAAGTTAATAATTTTGTGTGTATAAGGTAATTGTCAAGAACAAATGCATGTGCTAGGGGGCTATAATCTGTTCATTGACTTCAAACATGCAAAGGGAAGCATGAGCAATACATAGGATTGGTGTGAGGGTTGTTCGCAAAGATAAGGTTTGTGCTAGTTTTCTAAGCGTGGATTTAGTTGTGGCAAATATATTTTATGGGTCACGGAAGTGAGATTCAATTGATTTTTAACCAAGTCTAAGACATAATGGATTCAAAACGCCAAGAACGATATTACATATGTGAAGGTTAAGGTTTTAGCAAAATAATATTAGTTTCAATCAATATTTTTCAATAGCTACGCTAATGGGAGCTTGACTAGGAGACAAATTTTTTTTTGAATTGGTTGAAGTAGAAGAAAAGCCATTATAGATGCTAAGGGGAATGTTGAGCATCGCGACGAGGAGGGCATTACCAGAAGGAATACAAATGTGGTATACAATGGTGCATATAAGTTGGTTTAAGATATGTTGATGCAAATAGGCAAGGTTATTGCTTACACATCATTCCAACTAAAAGAGAATGAGAAAAAAGTGTCAAGTCCTCTTACATAAATGTAGAGGTAACATTACTTAAGTTCAAGGGTTTTAAAGGAGGACTATGGGTGTCCATACAATAAGAAATGTAATAGTGTGCGATGTGTTATGAGACATGCCTTCAAGGAAAGATGAAACGTTAGTAACCATCAATTAGGCTTAACAGGTAAAAAAAACTCCAATATAGGAGTGGGATATGATAGCAATGGATATTGTTTCTAAAGGCAAAAGAAAGAAATAACGTCAAATAAGCAATCATAGATTGGTACACGAAGTTAGCTCACTTCCAATTGATTAGTGGGAAGTGTACATCGAAAGGTTGAAAAAAAGGTCGATGGAATAGTAATGATGCATAGAGCGCCGTCATTAACAACCTCGGGTAGGGATTTGGGATTTACATCTAGGGCCGAGATGAGCCTTCAATAAGGGATGTGAATAAGGTTTAACTTGAGCAAGACATACCATTATTAGACATATGGTCAAGGAGAGGAGAAATTTTAAAATTTGGAGATTGGTTGGAAGGTTATATGTTTAAACTTCAAGGAATCCAAAATCATAAAATTTCATTAGTAGAGTTGGTTTACATCATAAGTTATCATATAAAATGTCTAGGCAAGGCCATTGAGGTATTTGCAGTAGGACATGCAAGATGCTAGTATGTTTAACTACCAACATTGGGAGACAGTTAATTGGGCATTATAGGTCTATAAACCTATTTTAAGATCGCATGAGTACGCAAGATCGGTTATCGGTTCGGTCGGGATGACTCTAAAAAATCACCATACGGAGTGGTGCACTTTAGTAAACACATAAAGTTAAGTCCATCATATGTAGGATTATTCGATATAATAACAAGGGTAGGGGCGGTGGCATATATTGTGAAGCTACCCGAAGAATTACAGGGGATTTACGACACATGGCACATGTCAAACCAGAGAAAATGCCTAGTCGACGAATCAACGACTTTGGCTTGAAAATAATGTGGAAAGCGATAAAAAATGGGGTTATGTCGAAAAATCAATTTAGGTCTTTGACAGAAAAACGAAGAGGTTGCGAGGTAAGATCATTTCATTAATCATGATCAAGTGGAAGTTCCACAAAGGGTCAAAAATGGCGTGAGAACAAACGTTGGATATGAGAGCCAAGAACCCACAAATGTTCAACAGGGATTGATTTCAGGGACGAAATCCTTTTTTAGTGGGGGAGATTTGTAACACTCTAAAATTCATGATTTAGAAAATAAATAATTATTGGGGATTAAAAATTTAAAGAGTACCAACATAAGGGATTAAAATGTCAACACTCGAAAAATATGATTTTATTGCATAAATAAAATCAATAAAAAAAAGAAATAGAATATTTTGAATTTTATTGGATTGGGACGAGGATGCAAAAAAGGAAAAGTAGAGGGACTAACTCTGCCAAAAGTAGAACACTAATTTGGAAATGATTGAAATTTGAGAAATCATTTCCCAAATCCCGTTTTTCTTGTTTTAGGGCCGATTTGGTGCCTTATAACTTTGAGTTTTCGGCTGAAATTTGGAGTAAACGTTCCCAAGGGTGTAAGCGAGTAAACCCCTTTGGAATTTCGAAGTTTTATCGAGAAATGAGGAAGATATCGAGTTTGGTGTAACATAGGGTCATTCCGCACAAAAACGGCGATTGGAGGTAAAATACTCAACCAAAAATTATGTATTATATATGGTTGGCTTCGTTTTTCAGTTACCTTTCCAATGGTATAAGTTTAAAGGGAAATGGTAGGCTGTACATCGATTATTTTGGGTGAGAAGCCGCTGTGGCGGTGGATCGACGGGATCGGGTACCAAATCTCGATTTTCGATTTGAATAATGAATCGTAAGGGCTGTAAATCGGGGTATGAGTTGGGATTAACGTTAGTTATGAACTTGTGTAAAACGTTTGGTGAAAAACGGTCGAGAAACGACCCCAAACGGATGTCGTTCACGATAGCCGCACCAAAGGTGTGCGACCGGGCTCGGTCGGGTGTCAAGTTGGGCCGACCAACATTGGAACGAGGTGTTGGGTCGGGGCTGACTTGTCTCTGGTTGGTTTCGGTTAGATCGAGTCGTGTCGATTAAATATATGTTTATTTAACAGAAAGAATTGATTCTCGTTAATTTACTTGGATTAATCGAAATAAATCGAGATGTTTCGGTTAAGTTGGTCAATATTTGGACATCAAATTATAAAGGGTATTAATGAATTTGGTTCTCGCATCTATCGGATTTCCATTTCGAGATTTAGAATTTATTTAATATTTTAATAACTTATTTTTATTTAAGGGTGGAGGGTTATTAGATTATAATAAATAATTTAACAACTTATTTAAGAAGTCGTGATTGGATAATTATGGAATTGGACATTTTCAAAACAAGAGGCGTGTACAAATATAGGTGCCAAGGTATGCTTGGGGTTGACCCGTTGACCATGCCAAGCCGAGGGTTGACAATGTCGACCTATTTGACTTTTGGGTTGACTTTTTTGAAAAAGTCAAGACACTAATTAATAAAACGTAATTATGTGTTATAGGGTATTACTCACGGACAAGGTTTAGCTGAGCGGAGCTATTCAGGTGAGTCTTCATGAGACTTTAACTGGGATGCATGCTTATGTAAAAATTATTTGAGCATTATGTTATTTTTATGTACATGTTTATGGGCTTGATACATGTATGCAAATTATTTTTATGGGTTGCATGCTAATTGTTTACGTGTTATTTTTAAACATTTATTAGCATGTTATGAATGGGTCAATTTTAGAGTCGGGTATGGGAATGGGTCGATACCTCGTAAGGGATGGCATCTCCTAGGGATGGGTGATCGGACAAGGGAGCGCCGAATAACCCGGGGAAACGCCGACGACGGTAAGACCCTAACCCGGCTAGATTATTTAAGAGATCTCGTTATTATTTTGATGGTTTTCGAATGTATGTGCATGCCATTGTTATTATTTTTATTTTATTTTACATGATGGGATATGTATGTTTATGCACGAAAACCATGAACTCACTGAGCTTTATCAAGCTGACTATTAGTATGCATCTCAGGGGCCGGAAGTTCAAAGATGGACAAAGGCAAAGGACTCGCATAGGAGATGAATGCATCAAGCTTTTTTTGAATAAAATGTCTAGATTTTATGAAATATTATATATTGTAACCCGGTATGGGACGGGTTAAATTTTGGGATTTTAGTTTATGATTTAATTATTGTGAGACTTCCGCTGTAATATGACTTTAATAGTCTTTAAGTTTGAGTAAATTAATGTTTTATTAAGGAAATTTCCGTGGCACCTTATGGTAAAATTTAGGGTGTTACAACATGTATCGATGTAAATACATATATATTAATTGATTGAGAACATATATATATATATATATATATATCAATTTTTAATTACTTATTTCTTCAATTGTCATATAAACAAATATATATTTATTTACGTAAATAAACATATATTGATTAATTCAGAATTTTTGATACATATCGATCAATTTTTCATTATTATTTCTTTCAATTTTGATATTTATATATTGATTGGTTTTTGATTATTTATTTTTCCAATGACAAAATTGTCATGTGAATAAGTATGTATATAAATCAAAATATATGGATTAATTAAGAAATTTTGATAAATGTTTCTTGATTTTTGATTATTTAATTTGTCAGTTATCATGTAAATAATATACATAGTTAAATAAAAACATATTAATTAATCGATAAATATTGTTAAATGCATATTGATCGGTTTTCAATTATTTATTTTCCAATTATCGTGTAATTAAAATAACAAAATAACTCTAAGATCCCAACAAAAATCAAAAGGAAAAAAAGTTAAATAAATAATAACTAATGCTAATGATTATTCACCTATATATACACATATATATAAAAGAGTATTATATAAATAATAACTAATGATAAATTATAATATAATAAAATATTATTTAATGTATATTAATTGCAATAATATTTTTTTACATATAAGTTAAAAGGTCATCTTTATTTATCTATTATTTAAATCAATTATAATTTGTTTCTAATTGTATTCAATTGTCATTAAATAAAAGTATACATATTATTATATTCAAGTGTCATGTAAATAAAAATATATATTATTATTTCAAGTGTCATGTAAATAAAAAAAATTGATTTTAATAAGAATTAAAATAATTAGTAAACTTTAAAACTTAGAAAAAATATAGAAGACGAAAATAAAAAAGAACTCGTTCCAAAGAAATGTATGCCCGGATTAGTCTTCTCGAAATAACTTGAAAAAAATAAAAATAACATATTGAAGTTTGTTGTGGTTATATTATACATTGTAATACATATTTGCAAGATTCGATTATCGAATCTTTGTTGTCATCAAAACTTTAAAACCGTAATCCGATGTCAAGAAGAAAACCCCAGTTCTATTGGAAAAAACAAAAACTTAAGAAAAATATAGATGCCAAAAGTAAAAAAGAAAAACTCTAAAATCTCAACGAAAGTCAATGACGAATAAGACCCGGATTAGTATTCTCAAACTAAACATGAAAAACGATTTTGTTGAAGAATATCAGTTTGTGAAATGAAAGAACAAATCAAGTGATGAAGAGAGAGAAAAAAGTTTACCTAAAAAACGATTTTGTGGAAGAATAATGATTTGTGAAATGAAAGAACAAATCAAGTGATGGAGATGTAGAAAAGAATTTACCTGAAAAACGATTTTGTTGAAGAATAATGAGTTGTGAAATGAATAATATATAGAAGAAGAAGACATTTAGTAATGGACAAATCATGATTAATAAGCAATGGAAAGTTTTGGAGGTTTCACTTTCAAGAATGAAGATGAAAAGATTTGGAGGTTTCATCTTCAAGAATGAAGATGAAAAGGTTTGGAGGTTAATATTTTAAAATCACCAAAATAACCTTATTATAATGATTTTATGTTTTTAGTATAAGGACGAAAACGTCTTTAATATATCAAATATTTTAAAAATAAAAAAACTTAGAAAAAAGAAAGGTAGACTTAAGATGCTTAGAAGATGCCACATCATTACCTTTCTATTCTCTTTTAATATATATTGTTGATCCAAACCCTTAGTGATTTGAAATGACTCTGAGAAACACTTAGTGAAAATTGTAAGTAGACAATATGTATTAATGTTTTGACATCAAAGAAAATATACTAAGTCTGTTTAGTATCACTGATGGAAAACATGCTTTAAATTATACTTCAGCGAACACTGTACATCAGTGAGCCCTGGGCCTATTCAGTCTCACTGATGATCGCTGAATGTTCATCATATATTTGTTTACTTAAGATCCCTGAAGACAAGATTCGCGTCAACCAAGTTCGAAGCTGAAATCGAAGACCAAGCTGAAGAACAAGTAACTAAGTCTACTAGTGACTTGATGCGGACATCAGCGAAGACAAGACTTGTCCATTCCACGCGAAGTTTCAAGTAGAAGACTTCAGCGAACCCTGAACTTTATCATTCGCTGATAAAGATTCATTCAGCGAACGCTGATCATGAAGCCTGTTCTACAAGCAACTTTTGTCTTATCTCCTTGCATGCCTCCGTACGATTTTGTCAGAACGGACATCCCTTTTGTCCAGAATCGTACAACCAACTCTACAACTACACTGTTCACCATGCAACCACTAGGATGTTTTCTAAAGTCAAATTATGCAACCAATCAGAGGCTGCCACGTGTAAAGGTATACTGACTTGCATTAAATGCATGCGGTATATAAAAGAAACCGTACTTCATATTTGAAATGCTCGACTTTCTTCCTCGCTGAACTACTTAGTGCTTAGAAAACTCTCCTTAGTTTTTTACTTCTTTTTTCTGTATTTCTAGTGCAAGAATTATGTGTGTTCTCATAGTTTGTTTAGATTAGGTTCTTTAACATGATCTTATTCCGCAACAAACTGTAAATTGTTTGATTATATCAATAAACAATTTAGAAAGATAAAAATATGTGTTTGTATTCAACCCCCCCTTCTACAAACTTGTATAACCCTTCGGGACCAACAAGTGGTATCAGAGCAGACTGTTTAATCTCATAAACAAGATCTTGCTTATACTCTCTCCTTTTCTCTTCCTTGCTAATTTTCTAAAATGGCAAATCATCAGAATACAAATTACATAGATAATGTATCTCTTTCCAAACCTCCTCGATTTAGTAAAGATAACTTCAATCTCTGAAAAAATCAAATGATGCTCTTCTTAGAATGTGTAGATCCTACTATACCATACTATGTGGAAAATGGACCTTATGTTCCCCATGTGGTCCATGGTACTGTTGCTGGCACTGCTACCACCCCTGCCATCCCTGAGAGAACTCTCATCAGAGAAGTTTCTGTTGGTCCCGAAGGCCTATACAAGTTTGTAGAAGGGGGGGGGGGGGGGGGGGGGGTTGAATACAAACACACAGATTTTACTTTTCTAAATTGTTTATTGATAAATCATTAACAATTTACAGCTTGTTGCGGAAACAAGATTAAGGATAAACCTAAATCTGAACAAGTTGGAACACTAAGGTTTCTTGCACTAAGAGAGATAAGGAAATTACTAATAATAACCTATCTTGAGATAAGAGATTGAACTTGTCCAGAGTTAGCAAGTTACTTCAAATGAAGTGGGTTCATCTCTTTATATACTACATGCATTTAATGCAAGTCAGTATACACTTTACACGTGTCATCAGCTGGTTGGTTGCATGTCATTGACCTTTGTTTACAACCTTAGTAGTCGCATGGATGAACAGTGTAGTATCAGAGTGGTTGTACGATTTCAGACAGTCGGAGGTTCTTTTCTGACATTTCGTACGGAGTCATGCAAGGGGTGGTTAAGACAAAAGTACTTTGTACAGAGGACTTCATGATCAGCTTTCGTTGATTCAGAGCATTATCATTTTCTATTCAGCGAATGATAAAGTTCAGCGATAGCTGAAGTCTTGTACTTGATACTTCACGTTGAGTGGACAAATCTGAGTCTTCGCTGATCCGCATCAGTTCATTAGGAGACTTGTCGCTGGTTCTTGAGCTTGATCTTCGACTTCAACGTAGAACCTTTGTTGACGTGAAACTTGTCTTCAGGGATCATAAGTAAACAACTAACTTATCAGCGATCATCATAATGACTGAACAGACTCAGAGCATTAATGGTGAACAGTGTTCGCTGAATGTTTAATTTAAAGAGCGAGAGTTCCTATCAGCGGTACTGTAAGATCTTAGTACTTATCAGCGATAGTGAAACTCTGATACATATTGTTTACTTACAATTTTCACTAAGTATAAGAGAGGGTCATTATCAAATCACTGAGGGTTTGGATCAACAATCTCCCCCTATTTGATTATGACATAGCAACAAAGAAAATTGCTATTTAATGAAAACATAAGGATAAAAAGGAACTCATACAATATTTGTCCCTTTTACTGTTTTCTGGGATCTTTTCAGTACTGATGGAGTAAAGTACATTCGCTGAAATCTTTCTTTAAAAACTTTGAATCAGGTTACAAAGAGAAATGGAAAGATTATAAGTACAAGCGAAATAAATTACAAGTACAGAAGAATAACTGATACAATAGAGAAAAGGGCGACCATATCAGCTTGTAAAGGGTTCTTCCTTGATGAGAAGTTCATCAAGGGTCTTTGATGTGGGAATCATCCAGTCAGGGACATCTACTCCTTGATTCTTTTTCTTCAGAGCTGCTTCAAAAATCAAGGGCTTCAGGTGTCTAGCTTTGATGCCGCGTCTGACTTCACACCAGTATACGAGATCTCTGAGTTGTTCGATGGGAGCGATGTGGAGCTTAGAGATACGTTGAAAGTGATGATTTCCATAGTAGTCTAAAAAGAATATACCATAGGGATCACTTACAACTGTGCCAGGAATGAATGTTTCTCCAGGTGGTAGGGAGGTGTCAAGCATTGAGAGATCGGCATCAGGGCCAAGAACTTCAGCACGAGAGAAACCAATGGCTGTTTCATTCCGAATAGGAGGACCTGAACCAGAGACTTTCTTTTTCTTATCAGAGACTTTTCTTGGTTGAGGAAGAGTAGGAGGAATATCCACAGCAGATGAAAGCAGGTCGATCTGTTTGTTTAAGATCTTCTCGACATGGCTTTTGAACTTTGAGCGCGATCCCTGAATGGCTAATTTTGTTTCTAACCATTCAGAGAGACCAAACTTTTCTAAGGTAGCAGCATAGAAGGTTTGCTTGGTTTTGTCATCTCTGTAGACATCCACTTCAACAACAGGAACTTCAGCGTACAGTCTTCCTCTGATGTTTGCCTTGATGATTTTAGATGGTCTAGATCGATAGGTCAGCATTTGTTTAGCCCATTCCAAAGTCGTATCAGAGACCTTAGTCTTTTCTCTAACGATCTCTTGAGCATCATCCCATAGCTGACGTTGAACATCAATGGGAACTCTTTTCAGCTTAGGGTCTTTTATTGATCGTTGAGTAAGCTTGATGGCGTATTCTCTGTCTTTTTCTTCAGCTTCCTTTCTTTCAGCGATTAGGCATTCAGCTCTGAGGTGTTCCTTGTATTCCTTTTGGGAAATTCTGAACTTTGGAGGAACTGAAGGAAGTTGATCACGCCTCAGAATGATTCGTTGATCCTCGAATCGCTTTATTATCTCCTCTCTTCTTTTCTGATCCTCTTCACTTAGCTTTTGAGGAGCTAAGGAAGGTCTGTGTCTGTGCGAGAGTAGTTGTTCTTCAGGTTCATCAGTCTCAGAGATTAAATCTAAGACTGGGATTATTTCTTCAGCAGCAGCTGGTATTATTGGTGAAGTCGCAGTTGTAGAGCCTTCAGCGATATCCTCAAACAGGGGAGAGGACTAGCTGAAACACAGCGATCTTACAAGTAAGAACTTGGGTAGAATCAGAGAGAGAAAATTTGTTCAAGTGTATAGGCTTGGGTAGTAGAACTGATAGTGTATCATAGAGGAGGGATGGAGTGAGAGATGTTTAGTGTACCTGACAAACCGGCTTTTCAAGCAAGATCGTCAGATTGTCATCTTCAGAGACGCTTTTGCCTTTGCCTTTCTCAGCTCCAGAGGCTGAGGGCTTTGTCTTTGTCCGCTCCCCTGAAGGTTCATTTATCGAGATTCCCTTAAGAACTTTGATCTTCGGAGCAGGTTTGACGATAAAGAAGTCATCGTCATCGTCATCTTCGTCATCATCATCATCATTCTTTGGAGAAGAGGATGGTTCATTATCAGGGATGTCGACGGCTTCATCATCTTCTGCTTCGGATTCGGTTTTATCAGCTTCTTCTTCGAGTTGCTCCCCCTCAGATACAGAGGCGAGCTTCTCGGTTTCCTCAGGGTTTTCATCTCCCTGAGGTCCAGCAGTGGTTTCTTCAGCATCCTTCTTTCCCCTGATAGATTCATCATGGGAAATGTCTTCAACGCTTTTGGAGATATCTTCAGCGCTCTTCTCCCCCTCTTTTTCATGATGACTGGGGGAGGAATGGGTTGATTCAGCAGCTTTGGTAGGTTCTCTGTCTTCTTGGCCAGAGATACCTATACAACCTTCAATCTTTGCTATTCTGTCTTGAAGGCCAGAAATAGCAGGATTGATCTTCTCCAGCTCAGTGCGATCCGCCGCTGTGAAATTGTCAGATGCAGGGACAGGGGCAGGAGCAGGAGTATTCGCTTTGTGTAGGAGCTGCTCGATCATCGTTTTCATCGAACCAACGTCGGTCTTTACAGAGCCTAAGTCAGTCTTTACAGTAGACATATCTCCCTCTAGTTGTCCAACCGATGTCTTCAGCGTTGTGACCTCGCTGGACATGGATGAAACTGTATTTTTGAGAGAGGTGTAGTATGTGTAGATGTCAGCGAGCACCTTGGCGAAGTCGCTGAGAGTTTTATCAACCTGCTTCATGTCATCTGTGGAAGCCTTCTTCTCCACCACCGTTGTCAGCTTGTTCAGATTCTCTCCAGCGTTTGTTACAGCTGTAGAGTTATTAGAAAGAGTAGTGGTGAGATCTGTCAGCGTTGTCTCCACAGCTTTCAGAGAGGCGTTGATGTCTCCCAAATTTGGACCTGTAACATATAATAACTTGTGAACAGAGGAAAACTCAGAAGTTTGGGGTTTAGTGACAGTGTATATGGGTTGGTGTGTACCTGCAGGAGGATTGATGAACTCGTCAAAATTACGGGTTCCTGAAAAATGTTCCATGTCATCTTCAAAAGTGGCCATGGATTGTCCTGCAGGTCCTGTCTTCATCATTCTTGGAGTATCAGCTTTAGGTTCCGCAGAAATGATGGCAGCTCCAGCGAGATCTGGAGGAGAGACCAAATGAGTAGAGGGAGGAGCGAAGGATGAGAATGGAGGTTGGGTTCTGAGTTCAGCGTTGGATTCGCTGAAAATCACTTCATCAGTCTTTTGAGAGACTGGAGGAGGTTGGGTAGGTTCCAAGTTTGTAACCTCATCGTTTAGAGACGCTGAAGTTGGGATGGAATGGATGGGTTGTTCATGTGTGGCAGAGCGTACCACTGAATGTTCCTTCAGCTCTGCAGAAAGAGCTGAGGAGTCTTCAGCATGAAATTGCTGGGGTTGCTCCTTTGTTTTCTTGATCCTTTTAGAACTAAGTGGGGTAGATGAATGTTTCCTTTTCTTAGAAGGAGAGGATTTTGTGGCCAGGGTATCAGCGATGGGTATTGTCACTGAAGGAGCCACAGAATTAGAAGAAGAAGGGTTGAGAAGAGTCAAGAGTGTAGAAAGACGTACCTCATTCACCATTGGTTTGAAGTCGAGTATCTTTGGGCCGACCTGAGAGAGTTTCAGGTCACCATCAGTTGGGTAGCTCTCCTTCAGGCCATATTGGAAGATGGCGCTGATGAATCGGGGGTAAGGAACCCATGGAGGTCTGTCAGCGACGGTGTCCACTTTTAGAACTAGGTCATCATAGATAATCGATGCCCAGTCTATGTTGAGACCTTTCAGCAGTGCATATCCCATTGCTTGCTGAGGTTTAGCGGCTTGGTCAGAGGAGCCGCTCTTTGCAGTCATGCAGCTGATTAGATGAGCGAAGATGAAATTCATCTCGCTGGGCATTTTCAATTTCTTGATAATCGTCAGCTTCTTCTCGGCCTTCATGTCTCTGCCGATTTCCCATACATAGCCCATTGCATCGAAAAATGCAATGATGGCTTCCCTGTCTGAGTTTTTCTTGGGGTCAGGGAGGGGAACAAATGGTTTTTCCTTGGTAGCGATGGGAAGGCTGAGAGCTTTGCGAATAATGGCAGGGGTGATCTTCATGGTGCCATATTCGATATCGCAGAGGATGCAATCGAGTGTTTTGGAGGGGTCTTTGGCTGAAGGTAGTTGAGAGTGTCTGGCTGAGTACCAGAATTGTGAGAGCAAAAGCTGACGTGCAGGAGGTGTTATGGTCAGGGCTGTGGAGATGCAACAATTCTTTAGGAATTTCACAGCATCATCTAGATGTGTGACTTGCTTTAGAGGAGGAAACTCGAGAAGCGCATAGAGGTTGTTCACCTTAGTCCAATCCAGTTTGTCAACGGCAAACTTGAATTGAGGAGCCTTGAGGATGTCCATTTCCTCATAATCAGCGGAGATGTTCTCAGCGGTAGCAGGAATGTCAGACGATGCCATTTCTCTGTATTATCAGTTTAACCAAAGATGTTAACAAATAAGAATTATCTTAATGTGGAAAGATTTTCCATTAAGATGGTTCAAATTTTATCCATTTCATTCAGACACAAATGTCTTAATGAAGATTAGGGTTTTTCTTGATTTTAAGAAACGAAATGTAAAACCCATTTATTCTTGTTATCCAGTTTTCTATGAAGAATTAGATTCTGGAAACGAATGAAGAACAAGTTTAAGATTTTCGCATTTAAACTTGAAGAACAACCATGAAATGGTTGTGTTCATAAAACCATGAAAGAGAATGATTTCATTTTTAAGAAGTTCTTTTGTTTGATCTTGTTAAAACAAGGAAAAGATCGAAACCAAGTTATACGCATTCGGTAAATAATAAGAACATATTAACCTTGATGTTTGATGAAGAAGATGATGAACAGTTCTTGAAGTTTTTGAAAGCACAAATGCAACAGTGAATTCTTTCTTGCGGAGGAAGATGAAGTTCGCGTAAAAGAAAAATATAAACAAAGAATTTGTTTATATAGAGATTTTAGAAAGAGAAAATCTTGAGCGGGAAAAGATATTCATTATGACACGGACACGTGTTTGCATTTGATTGGCGAGTAAACGAAACGTGCAAACGTGTGTCAGAAAGAAGAACGTGCCAGGGCTTATCCGTTGTAATGACGTCACAACTGTCCTTTCATATTCTTGGTTGTCTCTGAGGTTTTGAAAAACTCAGGGATACTTTTGAAAACATGAAGCACTGAATAGAAATATCAGTGAAAGTTTTAAGAATTTTCAAAATATCGCTGTTAAGGAAGAGATATTCAGCGATGCATTTTGTTTTGAAATCTTGCATTTTCATGCGATTGTCAGAGAGAGAAAACATACCTTGATATCAGCTTTAACCAAGTTTTATTCAGAGAGAAGATGATTGAGTAGGTTATACGAGTTGATTTTATCCTATCGCTGATCAATGTGAACCGTTGAGGATTTTACCCTTCAAAGTTTAGCATTCCAAGCTCGCTGATGAGAAAGTTGAATCTTGTCTCATCAAGAGGTTTGGTAAATAAATCAGCTAACTGATAATCAGTTGGGATAAAATGAAGTTCTATATCACCATTTATCACATGATCTATGATAAAATGATATCTGATTTCTATATGTTTGGTCTTTGAATGTAGTACTGGATTGTTTGCTATAGCGATGGCACTTGTGCTGTCGCAATAGATTGGAATTTTGGAGAGCTGAAGATCATAGTCTAGTAGCTGATTTCTCATCCACAAGACTTGAGAACAACAGTTTCCAGCAGCTACATATTCTGCTTCAGGTGTGGAAGTGGACACTGAATTTTGCTTTTTACTAGTCCAACTTACCAGCTTTCCACCCAGGAGCTGACATCCTCCTGTGGTGCTTTTCCTATCCAATTTGCAACCTGCAAAATCACTATCTGAATAGGCGGTTAGATCGAATCCTGAATCTTTGGGATATCAAAGACCTAGGTTCGATGTACCCTTAAGGTATCGAAAGATTCGCTTTACAGCTTTCATATGAGATAGCATAGGTTCAGCTTGATATCGTGCACACAAACATGTTGCATACATAATATCGGGTCGGCTAGCTGTAAGATACAAGAGAGAGCTGATCATCCCACGGTACAGCGTGACATTAACAGGTATTCCCTTTGAATCCTTGTCAAGTGTCAGCGGTGGTGCCATAGGGGTTTTCATAGCTGAACTATGAGTTAAATCAAATTTCTTCAGCATATCTTTAACATACTTTCCCTGATTAATAAACGTTCCTTTTTCAGTTTGCTTAATCTGAAGACCAAGGAAATATGTTAGTTCACCCATCATGATCATTTTATACTCATCTTTCATTCTATCAGCGAAACGAGTACAAAGCTCAGGGTTAGTAGAACCAAATATAATGTCATCAACATATATATCTGAACTAGAATGATATGACCTTTCACTTTTCTAAAAAATAGAGTTTTGTCAATCTTACCTCGCTCAAATTTTTCAATATGGAGATAAGTAGAAAGAGTGTCATACCATGCACGAGGAGCTTGCTTCAAGCCATAAAGTGCCTTATCCAGTTTATAAACATAACCTGGACGCTTAGAATCTGAGAATCCTGGAGGTTGTTCCACATACACTTCTTCATTCAGCTTTCCATTCAGAAACGCTGACTTAACATCCATCTGATGTACTTTGAAGTTTCTGTGTACAACATATGCTAAGAATAGACGAATAGATTCAAGTCTTGCTACTGGAGCAAATGTTTCGTCATAATCTATACCTTCCTCTTGTCTGTATCCCTGAGCAACACGACGAGCTTTGTTGCGGGTTACAGTACCATGTTCGTCCAACTTGTTTCGATAGACCCATTTAGTGCCTATAACAGTTTTATCAGTTGGTCTCTGAACAAGTTTCCAAACTTTGTTTCTTTCGAATTCAGTCAGCTCTTCTTGCATTCCGCTGACCCAGT
This sequence comes from Saussurea involucrata, assembly GCA_033807775.1. Classification (NCBI taxonomy): domain Eukaryota; kingdom Viridiplantae; phylum Streptophyta; class Magnoliopsida; order Asterales; family Asteraceae; genus Saussurea; species Saussurea involucrata. The sequence goes on from CM066325.1 coordinate 91,628,732, forward strand.
TTGGATCTTTGAGGGCATCATCTATTTTCTTTGGTTCAGTTAGAGAAATAAAGTTAACAAATAAACAAATAAACAAATATTACCTGCACTTCGTCGAGTCTGAACACCAGCGTTTGGATCACCAAGAATTTGATCAATTGGGTGATTTACGGTCCATCGCTGAGCCGGAGCATAAGTTGTTGATTCATCTTGAACTGGAGGAGCTGAAGATGAGGCTTCAGCTACTTCTGGAGTTTCAGTTAAGAGAGGAATACTTGAATTTGTCATTTCATTTACTGATTGCTGAGAGATAGATGGAATGTCTGAGGCATTTGGTTCAGCGGTAGGTATAGTGTTTATAGGAACAACTGAGACCCATGATGTTTCAACTTCACTATTCTGCATGTTTGGAATGATAGGAGGACTATCATCTTCTACTGGATGAGCATGAGGAGTGGGAATATCTTCTGAATCACCAAGATGAGAAAACATCCATTGATTCAGTTCTTCAGTATCAGCGGACGGTTTAGAGTTCGCTGAACGGGATTCGTCAAACGTGACGTGAATAGTTTCTTCTACAGTTTGTCTTCTACGATTGAAGACTCTGAAGGCTTTGGAAACTGAGGAGTATCCAAGAAAGATTCCATCATCAGCCTTAGGATCAAACTTTCCAAGAGCATCTCTGTTGTTCAGTATGAAACACTGACATCCAAAGATGTGAAGAAAGCTGATTGAAGGCTTTCTCCCATGAAAGAGTTCATAGGCTGTCTTTTTGAATCTTTTTACTATCAGTGACCTGTTTTGCGTAAAACAAGCAGTGTTGACAGCTTCTTCCCAAAACTGAGTAGGCAGGTGAGAATCGCTGAGCATTGAACGTGCAGCTTCAATAATTGTTCTATTTCTTCTTTCAGCGACTCCATTTTGTTGCGGTGTTCTCACTGAAGAGAAGTTGTGAGAAATACCCTTACTCTCAAGGAAGGAATCAAGAGAACTGTTTTTGAATTCATTCCTATGATCACTCCTTATTGAGCGAACGGTCAGATTGTTCAGGGTTTCCATCTTCCGAACAAAGGTGATGAGTTCTTTAGGGGTGTCACTCTTAGAACGGAGAAACATTACCCAAGTGAAGCGAGAGAATTCATCAACTATGACCAGCGTATATTTCTTTCCAGCGATGGATTGTTTGTTAACAGGGCCAAACAAATCCATATGGAGTAGTTGTAGAGGAGATGACACTGAAGAAACTTGCTTTGATTTAAAGCTTGCTTTGGTCTGCTTCCTTTTTTCACACGCTGAACATAAAGACTCTTTGGCGTATGAATGCTGAGGTAGACCAGTGACTAACTCTTTTGAAGAAAGAGTGTTCAGTGTCTTGAAATTTAGATGAGATAGCCTCTTATGCCATAGCCAGTTGACATCAGATGAGGCCTTTGAGAAGAAACATGAGTTCTCAGTGGTTGTTGAGTCCATGTTTATTACATAAACATTTTCCATACGATAACCGCTGAGAGCTATCTTCTCCTTTTTGTCAGCGACAAAGCAGGATTCCTTAGTAAAGATTACTTTGTTATCCATGTCGCAAAGCTGACTGATGCTTAGAAGATTATGCTTCAGCCCTTCAACATATGCGACTCTTCTGAAGGAGGTTGTACCATTTGAAAGTACACCATACCCTCGGGTATGTCCTTTTCCATTTCCACCGAAAGTCACAGAGGGACCCTTCTCTTCCTTGTATTCAGCGAGCAGGCTTTTCTTTCCAGTCATGTGTCTAGAGCATCCGCTATCAAGATACCAGATACCCTTCTTAACCTGCAATACAAAGGAAGATTAGTTTTTCTTGGGTACCCACTTAACCATGTATACACATTTGTCAGTGGAAGTAGTTGGAATGGAAGATTCAGCAGTCTTTGCAGCATTTGAAGATTCAGCTTTGTCTTTCTTCACTTTGGTTAATTTCTTAACCTCAGTGGTAGGATTCACCTTGACCTGATTTGCACCAGGGTTGGTCTTCTTTGCCTTGGGGGCAATCTTCACCTTAGCTATCTTTTCAGCTTTGGTGGCTGTGGGACACTTACTAGCAATATGATCGGTAAGTCCACAGTGATAACATTTCCTATAACTAAAAATAGTTCTAGGACCATTTGAATGCTGTGCTTTTGATTTCGAATTAGAAGTGCCAGCACCAAGTAAAGTATTGGCTTTAGAAATGGGACGAACATTCAGTTCTTCAGATTTCTTACCAAGGACATCCACTCTGAGTCTAGGAGTAGATCGCTGAATAGATCTAGAGATCTGCTTCCTTGATCCAGAGGGATGAGTCACTGAAGCTTTAGAAGCATTCAGCTTTGGTACTAAGGTACCCTTCTGAGGATTCTGGTAAATAACAATTCCTTTACCTTTGTCTTTAGAGACAGAGGTAGGTTTTGAATAAACCATTTTCTCCTTGCCTTTTGAGGAGGTAAGAGTTTCCTCAGGGATTGGTGTAATGGACGAGGAGCACTGAGAAGATGAAGTATCAGCGACTGAGGATACGAACGTTCCAAATTTAAGCATCGAACGCTCAGTGGTTGGTTTTGGAGTATCATATTTGTAACCCAAACCACGTTTATCACTTAGGGGAATTTGAGACTTTATTATCTCAGTGATCTTTGTTGAAGAATTACACCATCCTTCAACAGTAGCTTTTTCAGCTTTTAATGCAGCGATAGCTTCTGCTCGTTCGATTTTGACTAGCTGATTTAAATATACTTGATCTTTAAAATCTTCTTCAACTTTAGAAAGGTTTTCTATTTGAAGGTGGCAGTTTTTAAGCTTTTCAGCGAGATCAAGGTTTTGGTTTTCAACCACAGTTTTGCCGTTCATGGCTTCGTATAAACTTCTAGTCAGGAGATCGATCTTACGAAGACTATAAGCTTCATCAATATTTGCAATATTGGTAAAGAAGGAAGGTGATACCTGAATAGAAGAGGTTGAAGTGGAGGGAATGTCTGAACTTTCTTCCTCTTCTTCAATCTTGGCCATAAGACATAGATTTGCTTCATCATCTTCAGAGTCAGATGATGATGCTTCTTCATCAGAAGCAGCCCAATCATAGTTAGCCATCAGGCCTTTACTCTTCTTCTTAAAGCTTTTCAGCTTAGCATATTTTTCTTTCAGCTTTGAATATTTATCATCTTTATTCCTTGGAACAAAGGATTTCTTTGTAAAAGCTGAGGGTCTAGAAACTTTCTTAGACCTGCACTCATTAGCGAAGAGTGTCATCCTATTTTTACAGGGATGAATGGACCATTCTCGAGATAGTAAGGCATAGTAGGGTCTACACCTTCTACGAAGAGTGTCATCCTATTTTTCCATAAGTTGAAGTTATCTTTGGAAAATCTAGGGGGTTTAGCAAGAGAACCATTGTCTATATAATTTGTGTTTGTGTTGGTGGCCATTTTCAGATAATAGCAAGGAAGAGAAATATCTTAGATTAGATCTTGTTTATGAGATTAAACAAATCCGCTCTGATACCACTTGTTGGTCCCGAAGGACTATACAAGTTTGTAGAAGGGGGGGGGGGGTTGAATACAAACACACAGATTTTACTTTTCTAAATTGTTTATTGATAAATCATTAACAATTTACAGCTTGTTGCGGAAACAAGATTAAGGATAAACCTAAATCTAAACAAGTTGGAACACTAAGGTTTCTTGCACTAAGAGAGATAAGGAAATTACTAATAATAACCTATCTTGAGATAAGAGATTGAACTTGTCCAGAGTTAGCAAGTTACTTCAAATGAAGCGGGTTCATCTCTTTATATACTGCATGCATTTAATGCAAGTCAGTATACACTTTACACGTGTCATCAGCTGGTTGGTTGCATGTCATTGACCTTTGTTTACAACCTTAGTAGTCGCATGGATGAACAGTGTAGTATCAGAGTGGTTGTACGATTTCAGACAGTCGGAGGTTCTTTTCTGACATTTCGTACGGAGTCGTGCAAGGGGTGGTTAAGACAAAAGTACTTTGTACGGAGGACTTCATGATCAGCTTTCGTTGATTCAGAGCATTATCATTTTCTATTCAGCGAATGATAAAGTTCAGCGATAGCTGAAGTCTTGTACTTGATACTTCACGTTGAGTGGACAAATCTGAGTCTTCGCTGATCCGCATCAGCTCATTAGGAGACTTGTCGCTGGTTCTTGAGCTTGATCTTCGACTTCAACGTAGAACCTTTGTTGACGTGAAACTTGTCTTCAGGGATCATAAGTAAACAACTAACTTATCAGCGATCATCATAATGACTGAACAGACTCAGAGCATTAATGGTGAACAGTGTTTGCTGAATGTTTAATTTAAAGAGCTAGAGTTCCTATCAGCGGTACTGTAAGATCTTAGTACTTATCAGCGATAGTGAAACTCTGATACATATTGTTTACTTACAATTTTCACTAAGTATAAGAGAGGGTCATTATCAAATCACTGAGGGTTTGGATCAACAGTTTCTCAGTGGACTGAAGAAGATAAGAAGAAGGTGGCCATTGATACAAAGGCCAGATCTATCATCTCTATAGCTCTTCCTGATGAAGTCTACCACTCCATCATGAACCTGAAAAGCTCAAAAGCCATGTGGGACACTATATGTGTTCAATATGAAGGTACTGCTGAAGTCTAGGACTCTAGAAGAATAAACCTGGTAAGGCAATACGAAAGTTTCATCTGTGGTAAGACTGAAACTCTTTCTGAAGTTCACCAACGTTTTAACTGTTTAATTATTGATTTAAAAACTGTTGGTAAGACCTACTCTAACTCCGAGATCCTGACAAAATTCTTGGAATGTCTTCCTGAAAGATGGGACAATTATACCACGTGTCTTAAGCTCTCTAAGGATCTAAAATTCATGACCCTTGCTACCTTATTTGGCACTACGCTCAATCATGAGCAGTCGTGTCAACTTAAGAAGAATCTTGTTAAAGATTCCAAAAGCACACCTGTTGCTTAACTCTCCTCAGAGTTGATACCGGCTCAGCGATCAACTGTCACGATCACTGAAATGGAATCTAACTCTGATGATTCATCAGACACTGATTCTTCAGAACTTGATGAGTCACTGGCACTCCTGACCAATTCTTTCAGGAGGTTTGCCAGAAAGAGTAACTTCAGAAGAATTAAACCTCTCACTATCACTGACAAGCCTAAATCTACTCGTGTTGATAAGGCTACTGCTACCTACTTTAACTGTGAAAAAGTAGGACACTTTGCTAGTGAATGCATGTCAAAGAAAGTCTTCAAACCTTCATCTTCTTTCTTCAAGAAATCCTTTAACCCCAGGGCTAGAGATGACAAATACCAAAAGCTGAAAGAAAAGTATGCTAATCTGAAAGCATACAAAAAGAAAGGTAAAGGTCTGATCGCTGAAGATCATGACTGGGCTGAATCTGATGAAGAATTATTTGACTCTGAAGAAGATGAGGCTAATCTCTGCCTCATGGCCTAAATACAAGAAGAGGAAGAAAAGACTAAAATTCCCTCTACCTCCCAGGTATCAAACTCTTCTATTGCTACTTCTGCCTTCCCTGAAGCTGATAGTCTTTGTACTATCGATATATTAACTATCAATTTATATGATGCCATGAATGGCGAGACCAAAGGTGAACAACTAAATCAAGATTTAGCTGAACAGCTCAAACAATGTCATTTAAAAATTCAAGAGCTTTCGGACATTGAAAATAATTGGAAAGATCAGGTCTATGTAAATGAAGTTATCAGTATCGAGCGTGAACAAGATATCTGTTAATTCCAAAAATCCTCTAGAAGGATAACTTAAGGTTGACTGTGGAGTTTAACAACTAAAGAATAGAAATCTTTCGACAAACCGTACGACAAAGATAAAAAGCGAAAATGAGACAGAGATTTGGTGACGCGAGAAAAACTTCAACAAGGAAAAAACCCGCGGACGACAGTGGAGGTCGTCGCTGCACTATGATCGCCAAACAAGGGCGATATCCTTATGTTTCGGGCGTCGATCGTACAATGATTACAATACAAATGAAAGAAAGACTTTAAATGTAAAGTAACGAGTGTATTAAATGTAAAAACTGGTGCGTCGTGTGTAAAAACAATGTGTCGTGCGAGAAAGTCATGCGTCGTGAGCGATCCTTTGAGAGCGAATTCTTTGTTTCGAGTGTTCTTCAGAGTTCGGATGTTTTCAGATGTAAGAGATGATGTGTGATGTCCCCTGAAATGATGATTTGAGCTTGGTATTTATAGTCTTCGGGTGCTTTAATTGATTCCTTAAATGCTTCGATAACTGACGTAACGGCTGCTGGATTGAATGCTCATAACTGACCTTGTCGGTTATGTCCGTTGATCATCAATGACATTGATTCCTGCATTTAAACACTGAAAACGTAACAGAAATATCGCATGTTAGTCGCTCGAGGTCGCAAGGTTTCATACGACGGTCGTGTGAGCTAGACGACGTCATGGTCGAGTGTCGTGAGGTAAATAACTTTTGATTTCAACTTTGGTCAAAAGATAAAGTATTGTGATTTCACCTTATTATGGAAAAGTGTGATAAATGTTTCCCTTACTTTGGTCGTGGTCGAGGCTGGTAAAATTTTACCGAAACAGTTTGCCCCCAAAATTTGAAAATAGAATGGCAAATTCAAATTTTAAATTTTGTCAATCGGGCGCCTAGGGTCGTGACACGTGTCGAAAGTTACTTCAGTTACCTTGGAACTGGATCGGTCCAATTCCGACTAAAAAGGAAGTCGAAAAGGGGGTAAGGTCGTGACGTCATGCTGACGCACGGTCATGCTTAGCAGCTGTCATCGTCAAGTGTCGATGATCCGTGTGTGCATACGAAAAGGTAAGGGCACGTGTCGATCATCGAGGGACTCGACCTGACACGATCAATTACATAAATAGAGACCCACGATGGATCTTTTCCTTTTTACGATTTCAGAGAGTTTTAGAGAGAGATTATTTCACGATTTCTTGCTGTTCTTCGTCCAATCTTTTCCAAATCTGCAAGAATCTTTGAGCTGCTTAGGATTTTCGAGGTTTAGAGCGCCTATATAAGGTACGATTTCTTGATCTTTGTAAGTCTGCTTAGAAATGTCGACTGAACCTGTAAGTTCTATCCGAGAACAAGAGGATCTCGACGACCTCAGAAGTCTAGCAAAAATCCCTGCGGGGATTAAATTAATTAGAGCAGGTCATACCCGACCAAATGAGTGTCCTGAGGGGTATATCGTGATATACGAATACCCCTTTAAGATAGGTTTTGAATGGCCTTACTCGTCTTTGGCCAAGGATTTTATGCTTGAGTTCGATTTAGCACCGGGCCAATTGATGCCCCAGTTCTGGCGAGTCGCACAAGTGATTGAGCGCCTTACCGAAAAATGGGAGTCTCCCATGAATGTGCGCGACCTCCTCTTGGCTTATCAAGTCAAGAAGGATGGATGTCATCGCTATAGCCTGTTTTCTAGGTATAAGGGCGATCGTACCTTGGTTCTAAAGACTGCCGTAAATGACCGTAAATGGAAGACTAGGTACGCGTTTGCGCGTAAGCCGACTATTGATTCTGAGAGCGGCTGGATTAGGGCCCGCTGGAATATGTCGGGTAAGATTTTCTAGTTTTTGTCGCACGTCGTGTGCTAATTTTCAATTTATTTCTAACCTGTCTTCTATGTGCCGACAGATATTAAGTTTGAAGACGTGAAGCCATACGCCAACTCTCAGGCAAAGGTCGACGCATTCTTGGAATTCAGCGTTGTTGAACGATCGTTTTTCACACGACATCTGGTGGACGACGACGATAAAGACTTGGTGTATCTAGGAGAGAATCTGGGAGAGAAACGTGAGGAGGAGGGGGAAGAAGAGGAGACAGAGGAGAAAGAGGAAAAGTCAAGAGAAAGAGAATAAGAGATGACTGGTAAGCGTTTTATTCACTTCTACTCAACCTCAATCTTTTCTCTTACGTCCATCGTGTAACGTTTTTCTCTTAGTTGTTTCCAAGAGAATCTCAAGGAAAGGTGTCGACTGCCATTGCCAAGAGAGCAGCACAACGTGATCTTGCCCGCAAGAGCAAGGAAAAGAGGAAAAAGACCTCGACCACTGCGCCTGAGGTTCCAATGAAGACGAGGATGACGATCCCGAGGGAACCGTCTTCAAGGGCTGATGACTCGTCGAGAGTCGTCACGCCTGAAAAAGCGAAGGTATCGGTCGCATCGCCTGCGAAGACGAAGACGCCTTCTGGTGCGATCGATGCAATACCTATCAGTTCGGCGCCCCCAGCGAAAACGGCGAAGTCTCCGTCTACCGCGTCGACCCCTTCGTCGGCCGACAAGGGCAAGGGCCATGCGACTGGAGAGGATAAGGTCACGACGGTAAACTTTACGTTGCCGTCAGACTTTATGGCTGCCAATGTCCTGGATGGGACAGATTTGTTTCCTCATCTAGGGAAGTATCTGCTCCCTTCTTTCAGGGAGCGTTTTGAGGGCTTCTTGGTCGAGGAGACGGGATCTCATGTAGCCGGACTGACGTTTATGGTAAGTTTTTCTTTCAAAACTTGTGTTTCAGTGTTTTTAATCTTTGTCGAGTGTTTTACTAACATGCTCGTTTATGTTTTTACAGGCGTTTCAGTCTTCCCTTGCCTTGCACGCTGAAACGGTGAAGATAAGGGGTTTGGTGTCTTCCGCCCAGGAGAGGGTCTCTTCAGAGCGCGAAGAGGCTACGTTCAAACGCCTTGACGAGGCCCTGGAGAATTTATAGGCCATCGGTCGTGCTAAGGATGAGGCCAACCATCGCTTGACGCAGTCCTTGTCCATGATCGCCGACCAAAGGGAAGAGCTGGATAAGATCAAGGGGTCTTTGGCCGCAAGTGAAAAAGAGGCTGAAGACTCCAAATCTAAGGTGACGAAGTTAGAGGGTGAGGTGAAAGATTTGAAGGATGAGGCGAAGTCTGTCTTCGCCTATGCTCGATTCACCGAGCGGGCGGCGATTATGCGATGACACCTGTCGGGTAAAAATCATTTGCCGTCGGCGTCGGACGAGCTTGCATTTTACCTGAGTGACATCGGATCTGCTAGAGATCTTGACTCAGATGGCGAGAAAGAGGTCGAAGAGGAAGAGGTGGATGAAGGTTCCAAGGGCGAGGCCTCAGGCAAGGACGCGACCGACATTCCTCCTCATCCTTAGAAAAGATTTTCTTTATACTATTTTTGCTTTTCAACGCTCGATCGTTGGTGGTCGAGCCACTTAGATGTAACTGACCCTTTATTGAATGATATTTATGTTTCTCTTGGACTTGTGCATTATTTCATCTCGTACATGTCGCGGACAAATATAGTGTCGATTGTGAAATTCATTAAGTACAATAACGAATAAAGAAGACATGCGACTTAGGCATCCATTGTAATGCAATGATTAGAACATAAGTCGTAAGGCTTTTATGTTTTCAATTTGTGTAAACAAACATAGATACATACGACCAAAATATTCATCCAGAACATGAAATGTTTCTAAGTTAGGAAACTCAGATCATGGGGTCGTTGGACCTTATGATTGCATAATTAGATCGTGCGATGAGCCTGAGTCATGCGTTCCTATGATAAGATAATCAAGTCATATAATAGACCCGATTACTTATGTCATGCGACCCACCCTGCAAAAGTATACTGATGTCATATGATAGCCTTAGTAACTTATGTCGTGCGACCCTGCGATAAAAACGATGTCAGAGGTTGGTCGTTGGCTAACCAACGACCCTCCGATGTTAAAGTCAGTAATCGTCGTGATGAATAAAAATCATATAAGGAAAAAGGGTTTAGAAGAAATACATTTTCAAATGCGTTGCATTCCAGCTGCGTGGGATGTCTTGATTGTCGAGGGTTTGGAGCCGATAGGCACCTTTACCCACGACTTCAGAGATATGATAAGGACCTTCCCACTTAATGGAAAGCTTACCTGCATTGAGCTCTTGAGTGCTTTGGAAAACTCGACGTAAGACATAGTCGCATTCTTGAAAGACTTTAGCTTTGACATTCTTATTGAAATGTCGCTCGACCGTTTGCTTTTGTGATGCCATTTTAATCAATGCTGATTCTCTGAGCTCTTCAAGGGCGTCGAGGTCATAACTTAAATCAACTAGGTTGTGGTCGACGGAAGTATGCCTCGAGGTTGGGAGTTGTACCTCGACCGGTTAGACTTCTTCGCAACCATAGACCAAGGAGAAAGGGGTTTGTCCTGTTGACGTGCGTGGTGTCGTGCAATTCGCCCACAGGACCGAAGGGAGTTCTTCGACCCACTTTCCCTTTGCATATTTTAACCTTTTCTTGATTGAAGCAATGATGGTCTTATTGCTCGACACAGCAAGTCCGTTTGCCTGGGGATACCTGGGGGTCGAGGTCGTCAGTTTGATGTTACGGTCTTCACAGAATTATCGAGTCCTGTTGCTTATGAACTGGGGTCCATTGTCGCAGACAATTTCGGATGGGATCCCAAACCTACATATGATGTTAGCCTGGATAAAAGAGACGACTTCCTTGTCCCGAACTTGGGAAAAAGCAGCCGCTTCTACCCACTTAGAAAAATAATCCGTAAGTACGAGGAGAAATACCTTTTGCCCCGGAGCAGGTGGTAACTTGCCGACAATATCCATTCCCCACCTCATGAAGGGCCATGGAATCAATGTCGAGTGTAAGGGTTCAAAAGGTTTATGGGACGTACCTGAATGTCGCTGACAAGGATCACAGTTCTGGACATACCTGACGGCGTCTTATCGCAGTGTTGGCCAAAAATAGCCTTGTCGAGAGATACGATTATTCAGACTGCGACCTCCTGAGTGATTGCCACACTCTCCATCGTGCATCTCTTGAAGGATCTTCTGAACTTGACTTTTGCTGGCGATGCATCTCAGGTTTAAACCCGTCGATGATCGTCGATAGAGTCTATCTCCGATCACGACATATCTGGACGCCTTGAATCTAATCTTATGAGCTTCCATCTTGTCTTCGGGGAGTTGGTCGTGCATGAGAAAATTTTGGATGACATACGACCAATCATCTTCTTGGTCTTCGATCTGGATGACATCGACATTTTCGATGGACGATGTTGCCAGATGGATCATGGGAATACTGTCGATTATTGGTTCGACCAGAGTAGACCCAAGGTTTGCTAAAGCGTCGGCTTGAGTGTTCTGGTCCCTTGGAATCTGTTCAATGGAGAATGTCTTAAATTGTTCGGATTTTTCTTTTGCTACCTTCAGGTACGCTGTCATCTTTGAATCTTTAGCCGCAAATTCTCCATTGATCTGGTTCACGACCAGGAGAGAATCGCTTTTGACATGTAACGCGGTTGCCCCTGAGTCGTGGGCCATATTCATTCCCACGATCAGGGCTTCATACTCAGCTTCGTTTATGGTGGTTTTGAAGTCGCACCGGACTGAATATACTATCTTGCCCCCCTATGGTGACTTTAAGACGACGCCTAGTCCTGAACCTCTAGTGTTGGATGAACCGTCGACATACAGAGTCCAAGGCACGTTGTCGTGAGTCGCCACAGTTGACACTTCGAGCTCTGCATTCTTCTCCAATTCAGGGCTGAAATCAGCAATGAAATCCGCCAAGGCTTGCGATTTGATTGCGGTCCTGGGCTTGAAATCGATGTCGTAACTGCTGAGATATATACTCCATTTTGCCAAACGACCTGTCAACTCAGGTTTCCTCAAGACAGACTTAAGAGGAAAATTAGTCACGACAGTAATAGGATGTGATTCAAAATAGTGTCGCAGTTTCTTGGCAGCTGTGACTAGCGATAAAAGCAATTTTTCCATAGAGGAATACCTGGTTTCTGCGTCCAAGAGAGATTTACTTACATAGTAGATCGACAGTTGCGGCTTTTCATCTTCTCGTATCAGGACGACACTTACTGCATTAGGACTAACAGCCAAATATAGCTGCAAGACCTCATGATCGTGAGGTTTTGACAACAGAGGAGGCGACACCATGTACTCCTTAAGTTTTTGCAATGCTTGCTCATGACCGTCGGTCAAATCGAATCCTCTATTTTTCCTGAGGACATTGTAAAATAGATGGCATTTATCTGAGGATCGAGAGATAAACAGTTCAGAGCTGCCACCCGACCAGTGAGCCTTTGGACCTCTTTGAAATTTCTCGGAGATTTGATCTCGATAATAGCTTTGATCTGGTCGGGATTAGCCTCGATTCCTCGACGAGTGACCATATAGCCCAGGAATTTCCCAGCACTAACACCAAAGGAACATTTCGTCGGGTTGAGCTTCATGCTATACTTCCGAAGGATGTCGAACGACTGCCTCAAATGCTCGACGTGGTCGATTGCTTGATGCGACTTGACTAGCATGTCGTCGATATACACTTCCATTGTGTCGCCAAGATGGTCTTTGAACATTTTGTTCACCAGACACTGGTAGGTAGAACCTGCATTTTTTAGTCCAAAAGGCATAACCTTATAACAGTAAATACCTCGATCTGTCATGAACGCAGTTTTCTCTTGGTCCTCGACGTGCATCAGGATCTGATTGTATCCAGAATAAGCATCCATGAACGTCAATAATTCATGCCCTGCTGTCGCATCGACCATGGCGTCGATATGTGGTAATTGGAAGGGGTCTTTTAGACAGGCTTTGTTGAGATCTGTGAAGTCAATACAGACCCTCTACTTGCCATTTTTCTTTGCTACGACCACGACATTAGCAAGCCAGTCGGGGTACTTTACTTCTCGAATCTTCCCTGTCTTCAAGAGGTTGTCGACCTCGTCATTTATCACCTTATTCCTTTCAGGAGCAAATTTCCGGCGCTTTTGTTTGATAGGTTTAAACGACGGGTCGATATTGAGCTTGTGGGAAATGACGCCAAGGTCTATGCCGACCATGTCTTCGTGCGACCAGGCAAAACAATCAGCATGTTCCTGCAAGAAAGATATTAGCTTGTCTTTGGGCAGGGATCGAGGGACGACCCTAAGAGTACTTTCTGGTTAGGCTTGCTCTGGTCCAGGACAACTTCATCCAGGCGATAATCGTCAACTATCCCGAGAGTATCTTATGCATTCTCAAGCTCTCCATGAATCTGAGCAATGATATGCTTTTGGTTTCCATTATCTGTCATTTTCCTAAAAAATAAAAGAGAGGAAACTCCAAGAAAACGTTAGTAAGACGCACGTTTGTCGAAGATTTTCTCTAGATGGGGCCCCACGATGGGCGCCAAACTGTTAATGCCAAAAATCGTCCAGAAGGATAACTTAAGGTTGATTGTGGAGCTTAACAACTAAAGAATAGAAATCTTTTGAGAAACTGTACGACAAAGATAAAAAGCGTAAATGAGACAGAGATTTGGTGACGCGGGAAAAACCTCAACAAGGAAAAAACCCGCGGACGACAGTGGAGGTCGTCGCTGCACTATGATCGCCAAACAGGGGCGATATCTTATGTTTCAGGCGTCGATCGTACAATGATTACAATACAAATAAAAGAAAGACTTTAAATGTAAAGTAACGAGTGTATCAAATGTAAAAACTGGTGCGTCGTGTGTAAAAACAATGTGTCATGCGAGAAAGTCGTGCGTCGTGAGCGATCCTTTGAGAGATAATTCGTTGTTTCGAGTGTTCTTCAGAGTTCGGATGTTTTCAGATGTAAGAGATGATGTGTGATGCCCCCTGAAATGATGATTTGAGCTTGGTATTTATAGTCTTCGGCTGCTTTAATTGATTCCTTAAATGATTCGATAACTGACGTAACGACTGCTGGATTGAATGCTCATAACTGACCTTGTCGGTTATGTCCGTTGATCATCAATGACATTGATTCCTGCATTTAAACACTGAAAACGTAACAGAAATATCGCATGTTAGTCGGTCGAGGTCGCAAGATTTCATACGACGGCCGTGTGAGCTAGACGACGTCATGGTCGAGTGTTGTGAGGTAAATAACTTTTGATTTCAACTTTGGTCAAAAGATAATGTATTGTGATTTCACCTTATTATGGAAAAGTGTAATAAATGTTTCCCTTACGTTGGTCGTGGTCGAGGCTGGTGAAATTTTACCCAAACAATATCGCTGAACTGAAAGCAGAAAAAGATACTGTTGATGGATGGTATAAATCCTCATCAAAGATCACTAAGATAGTAGGTGCTTAAATCCCTCTTAGTGACAAACGTGTTCTTGGTTACAAAGCTGACGCTGAAGAACCAACCACTGATCGTTCCATGCTTAAGTTTGGAATGTTCGTGTCATCTATCCCTGACACGTCTTCATCTCAATGCTCGTCTTCTAAAACTCCCATCCCTAAGGACAAACCTACCTTGATTTCTAAAGGTAAAGAAAAAGAAAATCAAAAACCTCAGAAGGGTACCAACGTACCTAAACTGAAAGTTTCAAAACCTTCAGCGAGCCATCCTTCTACTTCTAAGACTAAGATCCCTGAATTCATTCAGCGATCTTCCCCTAAACTAAAAGTGGATGTAATTGGTAAGAAATCCAAAGAACTGATTGTTTCTCCAATTTCCAATGCCAAAGGTATTTTGGTGCTGGTCCTGCTCATTTAAAAATCTCGATTAAGCATGCAAATGGTCCTAAAGCTACTTTTAGTTATAGGAAATGTTATCACAGTCGACTTACCAATCATATTGCTAGTAAGTGCCCCATAGCTACCAAGGCTGAGAAATTAGCCAAGGTAAAGAAGACTGCCCCAAGGCAAAGAAGACCATCCCTGATAAAAATCAGGCCAAGGTGAAAAACACCACTACGGTTAAGAAATTAACCAAAGTGAAGAATGTCACTGAAGCTGAATCTTCAAATGCTGCGAATATATCTGAACCTTCTACTTCCTCTACCACCACTGACAAATGTGGTCCTATAGTTAAGTGGGTACCTATTCAAAACTAATCTTCCTTTGTTTGCAGGTCTCGATGGGTATCTGGTATCTTGATAGTGGATGCTCTCGATATATGACTGGAAAGAAAAACCTGCTCACTGAATACAAGAAGGAGAAAGGTCCCTCTGTGACCTTTGGTGGAAATGGAAAAGGCTATACCCAAGGGTTTGGTGTACTCTCTAATGGTACAACAACCTTTAGAAGAGTCGTATACGTCGAAGGGCTGAAGTACAATCTTCTTAGCATCAGTCAGCTATGTGACAAGGACT
The DNA here is from genome assembly GCA_033807775.1 of Saussurea involucrata. NCBI lineage: Eukaryota > Viridiplantae > Streptophyta > Magnoliopsida > Asterales > Asteraceae > Saussurea > Saussurea involucrata. Next base: position 91,643,880 of record CM066325.1, read on the forward strand.
TCAAAGTTTGCTTCACTAAGAAAGCATGTTTCATCACTGACAAGAAGGAGAAAGTCGCTCTTAGTGGATATTGTTTGGAAAATGTTTATGTAATAAACATGGACTCAACAACCACTGAGAATGCTTGCTTTTTCTCCAAAGCCTCTTCTGATATCAACTGGCTATGGCATAAAAGTCTCTCTCATCTCAACTTCAAGACATTGAATACTCTTTCTTCAAAAGAGTTAGTCACTGGTCTACCTCAACACTCACATGCTAAGGAATCTCTCTGTTCAGCGTGTGAAAAAGGAAAACAAACCAAATATAGCTTCAAGTCAAAGCAAGTTTCCTGAGTGTCATTTCCTCTTCAACTTCTCCACATGGATCTGTTTGGCCCTGTCAACGTTCAATCCATCGCTGGAAAGAAATATACGTTGGTTATTGTGGACGAATTCTCTCGCTACACCTGGGTAATGTTTCTTCGTGCTAAGAGCGACACCTCAGAAGAACTGATGTATTTCGTCGGGAAAATGGAAGTCCTGAATAATCTCACTGTTCGCTCAATAAGGAGTGATCATGGAACTGAATTTAAAAACAGTTCCCTTGATAGCTTCTTTGAAAGTAAGGGTATTTCTCACAACTTTTCCTCAGTGAGAACACCTCAACAAAATGGAGTCGCTGAAAGAAGAAACCGAACGATCATAGAAGCTGCTCGTTCAATGCTCAGTGATTCTCATCTACCTACTCAGTTCTGGGCTGAAGCTGTCAACACTGCTTGCTTTATGTAGAATAGATCGCTGATCGTAAAAAGATTCAACAAGACTGCCTATGAACTTTTCCATGGAAGAAAACCATTTATCAGTTTTCTTCACATCTTTGGTTGTCAGTGCTTTATCTTAAACAACAGAGATGCTCTTGGAAAATTCGATCCCAAAGCTGACGACGGAATATTTCTTGGATATTCTTCTATATCCAAATCCTTCAGAGTCTTCAACAAGAGAAGACAAACTGTAGAAGAAACTATTCATGTCACCTTTGACGAATCCCGTTCAGCAAACTCAAGACCCTCCGCTGATAACGAAGAACTCAATAAGTGGATGTTTTCTCATTTTGGAGATTCAGAAACTGTTCCTAACCCTTACCCTCAGGTCAATACACCAAGCGCTGATGATGATCCTATCATCATTCCCAGCGTGTAGACAAGTGAAGCTGAATCACCTTGGATTTCAGCTGTTCCCATTAACACTATGCCTATTTATGAACCATCATCTGATATTCCATCAACCTCTCAGCAGTTAGTGAATGAAATTTCACCTGTGATGCCAATCGTGCCTCTATTACCTGACGTCGTTGAAGTTTCCTCCTCAGTGATTCCAGAGTTTCATTCTGAGTTAGCAGCTCATGCTCCTGCTCAGTGATGGACCATAAATCACCCTATTGATCAAATTGTTGGTGATCCAAATGCAGGTTTTCAGACTCGATGCAGTGCAGGTAACATTTGTCTTTATGTAAATTTTAATTCACTAATTGAACCAAAGAAAGTTGATGATGTCCTCAGAGATCCAAACTGGGTCAGCGCTATGCAAGAAAAGTTGGTTGAATTCGAAAGATACAAGGTTTGGAATCTCGTTCCAAGACCATCTGACAAATCAGTGATAGGCACCAAGTGGGTCTATCGAAATAAGTTGGATGAAAATGGAACTGTAACCCGCAACAAAGCTCGCTTAGTTGCTCAGGGATACAGACAAGAGGAAGGTATATATTATGACGAAACCTTTTCCCCAGTGGCAAGACTCGAAGCTATTCATCTATTTCTAGCGTATGCTATTCATAGAGACTTCAAAGTATATCAAATGGATGTGAAACCAGCATTCCTAAATGGAAGTCTACGTTGAACAACCTCCAGGATTCACTGATCCTAAGCATCCAGGTTATGTTTATAAACTGGATAAGGCACTCTATGGACTGAAACAAGCTCCACGTGCATGGTATGACACTCTATCCTCTTTTCTTCTCATCAAAAAATTTGAGCATGGCAAAATTGATAACACTCTATTTTTCAGGAAAGTAAAAGGCCATACATATCATTCTTGTTCAAATATATGTTGATGACTTTATATTTGGTTCTACTAACCCATCTCTATTTACTCGTTTCGCTGAAAGAATGAAATCTGAATATAAAATGAGTATGATGGGTGAGCTGAACTACTTCCTTGGACTCCAAATCAAGCAGAATGATAATGGTACATATATCCACCAAGGTAAGTATGTCAAAGATATGCTGAAGAAGTTTGATCTGACTCAAAGCTTAGTTATGAAAACCCCTATGGCACTGCCACTGACACTTAACAAAGATCCTTCAGGGAAAACTGTTAATGTCACTGCGTACCGTGGGATGATCGGCTCTCTCCTTTATCTTAAAGCTAGCCGTCCTGATATTATGTATGCTACTTGTTTATGTGCACGATATCAATCTGAACCCAAAGAATATCATCTGATCGCTGTAAAGCGAATTTTCATATATCTGAAGGGTACTCCCAACCTAGGTCTTTGGTATCCCAAAGACTCAGGGTTCGATCTAACTGCCTATTCAGATAGTAATTTTGCAGGTTGCAAGCTGGACAGGAAAAGCACCACAGGAAGCTGTCAGCTCCTGGGTGGAAAGTTGTTGAGTTGGACAAGCAAGAAGCAAAGTTCAGTGTCCACCTCTACAGTTGAAGCTGAGTATGTAGCTGCTGGAAGCTGTTGTTCTCAAGTTTAATGGATGAGAAATCAACCATTGGACTATGATCTTCAGCTCTCCAAAATTCCAATCTATTGCGACAGCACTAGTGCCATCGCTATAGCCAACAATCCAGTGCTACACTCAAATACCAAACACATCGAGATCAGGTATCACTTTATCAGAGATCATGTGATGAATGGTGACATAGAACTTCACTTTATCCCAACTAAATTTCAGTTAGCTGATCTTTTCACCAAACCTCTTGATGATACAAGATTCAACTTTCTTATCAGCGAACTTGGAATGCTGAACCTTGAAGATTAAATCTTCAGTGGTAAGGCATTGGATCAGTGATAAAGAAAATTTTATTCACTCATTCCTCATCTAATCTCTGAACAAAAATGATTCGCTGATATCAAGGTATGTTCTCTCTCTCCAAACGCTGAAGTTTCCTTCAGCATGCAAAATTTCAAAATCATTTGTAACGCTGAATATCTCTTCCTTCAGTGATTCTTTTTGAAATAACTATGCTCACTGATATTTCTCATCAGTGATTTCTTTTAAATTGTCCCTGAGTTTTTCAAAACCCTCAGAGACAACTTCGAAATGTGAAAGGACGTTTGTGACGTCATCAAAACGGATAACCTATGGCACGATTTTTTCTCTGACACGTTCGTCTATTGAAATTCTTGACCAATAAGCTTCGTGGGACTTGTCTGTGTCATGATGAGCAACTTTTCCCCGCTCACCACTTTCTCTCTCTACTCTCACTTTATAAACAACCCTCGTTTATATTTTTACCTTTTACGCTCTCGAATTCTCAAACTCGGAAAGAACCTCCTTGCATTCTTGCTTTCTCGAGATTATTGTGTGATATTTTGTGTTGATTTGTCAATCAATCATCAAACAGGTTACTATTTCATCCCAAACATCTACTTCTATCTTTTTTTGATCTTCTTCTTGTTCTTAAAAGATCAATTAAATGTGTTTTTTAAAACTTATGTTCATCTTCTTCATGTTCATAAAAACAAAACTTACAAATAAGTTTTTCCATTAAGTTTAAACAAAAAATCTTAAACTTAAACTTCATACGTTTTTCCAGAATCCTTTCCTTTAAAGGAAACTGGAAAACAAGACTTTCACTAGTTTTGAGTTTTTTTTCAAACTAGAAACCTTACTTCTTTAAATTTTCTTTCTCCAAAAGGAAACTGTAAAAACCACAAAAACCTCAAAACCTTATTTTGGAAAATCTTTCCATTTTAAGACGTTATTTCATCTTCTCTACTTGTGTTGTAAAACATAAATGGCCGCAACAAACGCTGCTCCTGCTACCCAAACTGCTACTGATGTTGTCACCTTGACAAGGGCTGAGAATATGAAGCATGAACTCCACGAGATCACCTTCACCACCAATAACCCCTATGCACTTCTTGATTTTCCCAAGAAGAAACCATCCCCCCATCTCACTGACGCCGTTAACTTCATCAAAACTTGCCCATTGGCCACTGCTATGACCATCACCCCTCCAGGCCACAAAAAACTCCTACAGCAATTCTGGTACACAGCTCATCGTGCCACTGCTATCTCTGCCAAATCCAACAGGGAGTACTCAGTCATTGGGTTTCAGACCGAGCTGGGTCATGGATCCATATCCCCCACAGCTATCCGGGCAGCCCTGAACCTACCTGCTGGCCCGAAGACCCATCCGTTTATCCCATTCCCTGACCTCAACACCTCTGAAGGAAAGGAAGAAATCATCTCCTTCCATGACAAAATGAAATACATCTTGAACACTGGCCGCAATGGCCCTGAGACGAAGATCACCACCGTCCTCAAAAACAAAATGCCATCGGAGATCAACTTCATCTTCGCACACGTGATAAGTTGCATGACAGCGAAGCACGGCTCCACTGATCAGGCATCGAATCCTTAGTACCTGATGGCCTACATTCTCCTCAAAGGCCTCCATGTTGATCACGCCCGCGTCATCTTTAAAGATATAATGGAAAGGGTGGAGATGCCAGACCGCCCCACCGCTGTTCTTTACCCCAGATTTCTCAGCGCCATCTTCCAATATGGCCTAAAGGAAGACTACCCCAAACAGGGAACCTGAAGCTCTCCCAGGTCGGCCCTAAGGTCCTTGACTTCAAGCATATCGAAAATCAGGTTAGTCTCTCTATACTTATCTCTATTCTCCGCAACCCCAATTCTTCTACTTCAGTGGCTACTGCTACAGCAGCGGTGATCCCAACCGCTGATTCCCCGACCACTACAACCTCCTCTCTGAAAAAGAGGAAATATTCTGAAACCACCCAACTTGGCAGCCGTAAGTCCAAGAAGTCTCCTAAGGAGAAGCCCCAACCTTCACAGGCTCAGGATCCCATGTTGCTCTCTCAACAGACAACGATGGGTGATTTCGTGGTTCACTACGCCACAACCGCTGAAGCTACCCCTTCAATACCAATTTCAGAGACTCGGCTCTCTGAAACTTTCTTGGATGGGAACCCTAGAATCTCAGCACCTCAAAGTGTTGCAGAGGATTTTCTCAGCGGATCCAACGCTGAAGCTATTTTAACCCCACCTTTCTCATCCTTCGCTTCTTCTACTCCTTTTCTCTATACAATGACACCAACGATGCCATCGATCACGCTGACGGACTCAGCCACTGCAACCCTCCTACATATGATGCAGCAGAACATCACTGGACCTGTAGGGTCATCTATCCCTGCCGGAACTTTTGAAGACGACTTCGAACATCACTCAGGGTTTCGCGACATCCACTTCTTCTCCAACCCTCCTACAGGTATCCAAACACCATCCACTTCTCTCTCTGCACCCCTAACTTCTGAGCTTTCCTTAGCTCACCAGTTATTTACTTTTTCAGGTCCAAATTTGGGCACCATCAGCAATTCCCTTAAGGACATCGCTGATAAAGTGACAACTCTCACCACCACTATCTCTAATAACTCTTTAGCGGTTACAAACGCTGGAGAGACACTGCTGTCAAACAGTCAAAGACAAAGCTTCCTCCGCTGACTTCTCCAAAGTTGATGGAGGACTGACAACTGTGAAGACCGCCATCATCAGCAACACCTCCAACATCTCCAAACTTACCACCGATGTCATTGATCTCTCCAAAGGCGTCTCAAGCCTCAACGGTGAGGTGAGTTCTCTAAAGACCAACTACACCGGTCTACAAGGTGAGGTGAGTAGCCTTACCAAATAGGTCTCTGACACTAAAGACCTGCTCACCAAGATCCTAGAAAGGTTGGAAGCACCCACTGTTCCTACATCTCACTTCTCCCAGGAAGACCGGGAAAAGATGGAGATGGCAGTGTAATTCATTCTGGAGAGTACACCTGCTATTTCTGGCCTAGAAGACAGAATGGCAGTGGTGGAATGACAGTTAAGGAACCCTGGCCAAGAAAACAGGGTCCCTGAGACTGAACATGCTGAAACTGCTGCTGATGCTACTCCCGTTGCCTCCCCCACCCATTCAGCGGAAGAGGGGGAGAAGGCTGACGAAGGCCTTCCCCAGAATGTTGAGGGGGAGGAAATGAATGAAGACCCTCAGGAATCTGATCATCCTGAGGGAACCGCTGAAAGTCCCTCTCCATCTGAGGGGGAGCGAGCCGAAGTCCCTCCTCACGCCTCAGTGAACGACGCCGTGGATCTCTCTTCTGAGGATGAGGAAAAGGAAGAAACTGAAGAAGACGTCGATATTGAAGACGAAGAACCATCATCATCTCCAAAATATGATAATGATGATGACGATGACAACGACGGGTTCTTCTTTCAGCCTGCAGCGATCAAAGCGCCTGCAACGATCAAAGCTCCTGCTCTGAAAGGAGTTTCGATAAACGAACCAGAGGGACCAAGGCAAAATCTCCTGCAAAGAAGGCCTCCAAAGAAAAAAAAAAGGTCTCGCCACTGATAATTTGACAATCTTGTTAAAGAAACCAACTTGTCAGGTACTTTACATCCTTTTTCCCTATATTGCATCCCTCCTCTACCCCTTCTCAATCTCAACCCTTCTCATTCTCAAACCTCTAAACACTTAGCTCTCCTTTCTCTATCTTTTTTCCTCAAATGATCTAACTACTTTGATCATTTTGTTTCAGCTAGTCCTCTCCCCTGCTTGAGGCTATCGTTGAAGCTCCTCAACAGCAAATAATCCCAGTGCTCAACGCTGAAGAACAAATAATCCCAGTCTCTGCTTTGAAAGAGACTGAAGCTCAAGCTGAAGAAGAAGATCTGATCTTACATACTAGAAGACCTTCCTTGCCTCCTCAAAGGCCAAGTGAAGATGAACAACAAAGGATAGCAGCGATGATCAAGAAACTAGAAAGTCAGCGCTTGGTTCCTGCTCATATCGAATGCTTAACTCCCAGGGAGATTGCTGAAGCCCTAAAAGCAGATAAGATCCTCGCTGATAAACAAAAGGCTGAGCTTAGTGACAAAAACTATGCTCTCGAACTAGCCCAACATTCAGTGAAGGATCGACAACTGAAGAAGTTTCCCCTGGAAGTTTAGCAAAAGTTGCTTTAGGATGCGCAGAAGATCAGTCAAGAGAAAACCAAGGTCAGTGACTCCACTTTGACCTGGTGTAAGAAAAAGTGCCACTATAGAAGCCATGGATCAAGAATAAATGATGTAAACATAAGAGGGAAAGTAGCCAACAAGGTACCGATTGTTGATGTCCAAATAGTCAGAGAAAACAGCTACAAAAGACTTGCTATATGTCAGACCTGGATAAACTCGGTTTCCCTAAATGGTTGGAAATGAGAATCGCAATTCAGCGATCCCGCTCAACTTTCAAGTCCTGTGTTGAAAAAGCCATAAATAAGTTGATCGACATGGTAACCTCAGCGGTTGATATTTCACCTCCTCCTCCAATTCAGAAGAAACGAGATGCTCCAAAGAGAAAGACTCCTTCCTCTTCAGGCCCGACAATAAGAAACGAATCAGGGATCGAATTCTCTCGTGAAGCAGTTCTTGGTCCCAATCCTGATCTATCTAATCTCGACATCTTCTTACCTCTAGCTGAAGACTTCATTCCTGGTAAAGTTCTCAATGATCCATACGGTATATTTTCTATGATTTCACTGGTCGCAGATGCTTTCAGCGTATCTCTGAGTTATACAAAACTCTAATCGAACAACTCAGATATCTACTCTATTGGTGCAACTACAAAGGTGACCTCCTTGGATCATTCCTGAAGCCCTCAATCTATCGCAAAACAAAAGTTAGAAGGGATCAGGGAGTCATAGTCCCTGATTGGATGATTCCAGAGACTGATACTCTTGATGAACTTCTTGTCATGAAAGAACCTGAGTAGCTGATAGGATCATCTATTGTATTCTTCTATCTTATCAGCTTGTATCTTTTTGTAATTGTAATTATTTTTCATTGTACTTGTAATTTTTCCACTTCCCTTGTAATAATATACGAAGTTAATTAAAATTTTCAATGAAAGTACTTTACTCCATCAGTACTAAGAAAATATCCCTGAAAAACAGTAAATGGGACAAGTATTTTATGAGTCCTTTTTATCCTTATGTTTTTAACTTAGCAATTTTCTTTTATTGCTATGTCATCATCAAATAGGGGAAGATTGTTGATCCAAACCCTCAGTGATTTGATAATGACTCTGAGAAACACTTAGTAAAAATTGTAAGTAGACAATATGTATTAATGTTTTGCCATCAAAGAAAATATACTAAGTCTGTTTAGTATCGCTGATGGAAAACATGCTTTAAATTATACTTCAGCGAACACTATACATCAGTGAGCCCTGATCCTGTTCAGTCTCACTGATGATCGCTAAATGTTCATCATATATTTGTTTACTTATGATCCCTGAAGACAAGATTCGCGTCAACCAAGTTCGATGCTGAAATCGAAGACCAAGCTGAAGAACAAGTGACTAAGTCTACTAGTAAAACATCCAAAAACCTTAAAATTTATCAGAGTTAACCATAATTTCATCCTAACATTTATACATAAGTGGAGAATTAACTATGAGGGTTCATATACACCGTTCGAATTAACAAAACAACCTATTAATCTAATCCTGACAAATACGATTAGATTAAACTGGTTGTCTAGGCCATTCATCAAAAAGCATCCTCGTATATGCTAACTTCTCCACTTATCACCAAAAGTTGAATACCAGAAATCACTCGTCCCTCTTCCCGTTACTTCCCAGAGCTCGTACCTGGTAAGAAAATTTAATTTTAAACGATTAGGCTTACGCCTAGTGAGAACATCTATTTTCAAATTAAAACTTATAAGCTTTGGAAACCAATGTAAACAAAGCATATAAACAAACCTGGTTTGCCATCATTCTTACCGTACACATGCTCATCTTGCGATGACGGGAACATACCCGATCCCATGAATATGACTAACCATCAGTAAGTCATATCATCACGTTCGAGAGTCTACTACGAATCATTACAGATTCGAGATCGTAGCTCATGTCCAAGAAATTACAATTTACTTTATGCGTATTTCTTGGAGTGGAAGTAGAGATTACAATTTACTTTATGCCTATCTCTTACCTTCCCATAGAAATCAGGAATTACGATTAACTCTCGCCTATTCCTAGATTTCTCATCCCAATACGAAATGGGAATTACAATTTACTTTATGCATATTCCTTATTTCACGACAACGGGAATTACAAATTACTTTAAACCTATTCCACGTTTCACATCACCTTACGAAATGGGAATTACAAGTTACTTTATGCCTATTCCTCATTTCAGGTCAACGGGAATTACAAATTACTTTATGCCTATTCCACGTTACAAATACTGCCAGTGCCTATGGATCCATTACACTAACTAACGTATATGCATAACAACATAAACACACAACATCTCGTATCATATTCTCAACGCTAAGAATACTAGATAACCTATCGTATCCTTATCCTCAAATGCCCCCCTTCGGCGACTTAGCCCGGGGGTTCCGCTATATCCGGAACTATCCGAAAAACTCATACTTATCCGAAACATCAGAAGTGACTGGACATCAGAGGTTACCGGACTCCACATACTATCAAGACATCATGACTTACCGGACCTCAGAAGTATCCGGATAACCATACTATCCGGTCAAGTCGTCTGGAATCCATACCCGGAAACCATCAGAATCCGGAAACACATACAATCTGGATGTTATCCGGATACCAAAGTAATCCTGTAACATCTGGTAACTTATCTGTCCGAAAACTACCCTTTTTACCGAATACTACAAATAAATAATACTTACCGGATGTTTTCACTACCGGACACCACTGAAATGGAATTACTGGACACTTATCAAAACGCCCGGTAACTTCGACCTGCACATCAATTTCCAACCCAGATCGCTATTTGTTCCACCCAGCTTATTTTGCACGCATCCATTCAGCCCCAATACAGTTAATACTAGTATCTTACTGATTAATTTGAAAGAAAACATCGATTTAAACAAAAGAGAGGATGAACTCACCTAGGTAAACTTTAACTCAAAACCACAATCCATCAATCGATTCTTGCTCCTCATTGATTTGATAACCAAATTGAACTCAATTTCTTCTTTCTTTCTCTGCTTACTCTTGACCGACTTCACTGGAAACCCAAATGAGATATTTTCTCAATCTGACCGACTCTTCTTTATATACCAACACAACTATCACTAAAAGACCAATTCAACCCTGAAATATCATAATTCCACAACTAGGTTCCACATTTGGTTAATTACGTTTTGACCCTTTGACAATAAATGGTACACTTTGTTTAAAATAACACTCCCTATTATTTAAACGGTTAGGTTGGGTGGCACTTTTGATTGCGTTGGGTTGGGTTGATATTTTTCAAACCGCAATGATTGAGTTGGGTTGGGCGACCTGACCAACCCAACCCAACCCGAACGGTTTGGGTTGGGTTGGGTTGCACTTTTGATTGGGTTGGGTTGGGTTGGGTTGGGTTGAGATTTTTCAAACCGCAATGATTGGGATGGGTTGTTAAAGTGCCTTCAACCCGACCAGCCCAACCCGTGAGCACCCATGGTTACAACAATATTAATTAAATTAAAATACCTTTTTATTCGGAAAACGACGAAAAATAAACAAAATTCGAACGAAATAAATTACACCAAATAAACGATCATATTTTTCTCGTTAATTTGACATCCATATTGATATACTTTTTCCTCCGTATTTTCATGGTTTTCCGATTTTCCAGTTATTTAGGGGTTTCCCCTAAACCTGAACCTGACCTATATATATATATATAGGGGTTAAATCATGTGAGAACCAAAAATAGGTTGAGAACCGTGGGAAACGATCTAAGCCGTCATTTGGTTTTGATCCTATGGTTTTAAAAACATAAAAATTCATGCATAGGTTCTCACGGTTGTCACGGTTCTCAGTCTATTTTTGCCTATAATAATGTCCATAGATTAAAACCAATTAACGGCTTAGATTGATTTTCACGGTTCTCAACCTATTTTAGGTTCTTATTTGATTATCTTCTTATATATATATATATATATATAGGGTGCGTTTCTTTTGCAAACCAAGCAGTTCGTACAAACTTTGCAAACCACTATATTAGGAAACAATAGATATATTAATGGGAATTATATATATATATATATATATATATATATGTGTGTGTGTGTGTGTGTGTGTGTGTGTGTGTGTGTGTGTGTGTATATATATACATAAGTAGAGGAAAGTTCAAATGAAAACTCAATTTTCATTGTGCACGTGAGGACGGATCTCGGTCACTCCATCTCTATTGATCCAACAACTCATATTAAATAGAGTTTTTAATTAGAATTATTAATTAAGGTGATTAGGGGTAAAAAGGAAAGATAATTTAAACTCACGCCTACCATCTTTGACTTTGTATTTTCTTTTTTAGTTAAAAAGTATTACCCCCCTTAAAGTTTAAAATAAATTATCTTAAAAATTATTAATATTTTAATCAAACAAATTACATCAAAAAACGAGAATTCCGTGTTCTTCTATATGACATCCATCTCGATATAGTTTTTTTAACCGTTTTTACGTGAAACGCTATATATATGTTATATTCATTATGAATACTTATGTACGTTCAACTGTGTACAACAACTCGACACCATAAGTCTGTAACTCAACATCATCTTCTTCAACACATTTTTCAACATCGTAAGTCATTGCGTTCTTCATCACCGTAACCCAACACCCATCGAGACGAATCGATTACCTATCGAGTTTCGGTTGTGAATCGGGGAACAAAAGAGAGCGTACCACGTCTCCACACCTTCATTGGTCATTCATGTATTTTTCATCATGCATATGTATCATTCAAGATGAATAATAATACATCATTCAGGGTGAATAATACACGATTCATGAATTTGTGTATTATTCATCCTGAATTTTATACAATTCATCCTCAATACTGTATTATCCATCATGAATAGTGAATAAACGTTCATCTTTGTTATTCATACTGAATGTGGACACCTTGGGGATGTGCATACATATTCATAATGAAGAAAACCAAGTTTTTGTTGTGAATCGAGGAACAAAAGAGAATGGTCCATGTGTCCACACCTTCACGGGTCATATATTATTGATCATGAATAATGTATCATTCATGATGAATAATACAACATTCAGGGTGAATAATACACGATTCATGATGAATAATACATGAATCATGAATTAGTGTATTATTCATCATGAATGTTGTATTATTCATTTTGAATATTGTATTATTCATCATGAATAGTGACTGAACGTTCATATTTGTTATTCATACTAATGTGGACACCCGAGGACGTGCATACATATTCATAATGAATATAACACATATATAGCATTTCATGTAAAAACGGTTAAAACAACAAAAAAACTATATCGAGATGGATGTCATATCGAAGAGCACGAAATTCTCGTTTTTTTGATATAATTTGTTTGATTAAAATATTAGTAATTTTTAAGATAATTTATTTTAAACTTTGAGGGGTAAAAGTTTTTTAATTAAAAACGAAAATAAAAAGTCAAAGATGGTAGTCGTTGATGTTAGGACCATAAATGTCCTACACATTAGAAAGTTATATAAAGCATTATATAGAAAAAGAATATTAATTATAAATGCCTTTATTTGTTTAATGGGCTTAATATTGTAATGGGCCATGGGCCTTAGTTGTTTAAGCCTTGGTATATAAGGTTTAGTTTTAGCCTAGTTTTAGGTTAGCAGTTCATTAGTCGTGCTGAATCGTTTAGAATCGTCATTATTCTGAATTGTTAAAGCATTGTAAACACTCTGAAAGTTTATGAATGTTACATGGATGACGATTTGAAATCATATTTATTGTTGAATTATTCTATTGATTTCTTCTACATTGCACTAATCTGTGATCCACAATTGGTATCAGAGCATACAGATTGGTTGATTCAAGGTTTCTGGTAAATTTCTGGTTAGTTTTTCTGTCGATTGTTCTTGGGATTAAGAATATCATCTTTTTTATTTCTGATAAATTGCTTGTTTCTGCTTATCACATTCGATTAGTATTGTTATCATAAGTGTTTCTGCAAAGTTTCATAATCCAATTCGGTCGTTTGAAGTGGCTTCGGGCAAAATCAAGTTCTTTAACTTTGGTCTCTGTTCTTATTAAAAGATTCAATTTTTTTTTATCAAAATCATGATGCTTTTAATTCTCGTACTTCTGTTGAACAAAAGGTGAAGTTTCTCTAAAGAGTTTACTCAATTCAACAGTTGCTTCAACTTTCTCATGATTGTATCTATTGTTCTACATGTGGTTCGAACGATTTTGTTGGTCGGAAATATGCATCTCATTGGTATGGTACTTATAGTATCCCCGATCCTCACTATAATAGGGCATCTAACCGTCAAGGATCCATCAAAAGATGGATACCAAACTCCTTCTAATCTGTTTTACAGGAATGTCATGTGCTTTTTAATTCATATTATTCACATCACATGACGAACATTCAAAGGTTATGCCAATTTTGAGGGGGGAGTACTATTTTATGAAAGGTAAGTGAACTTTAACTAAATTCAAAACCACGGTAATTCATTCTGAATAACGTACTTGTGTTTGTTATTCTCCAACTTTAACTTCCATGATTGACATGTGTCATAATTTTCTTGACTTAGTTATTTCCATGTCTCATATATTTTGTTGATTTTTCGATGGAAATACACTTGCTTGAATTCCAATTTGTTTTTTCCGTTCGTCATTTCATATTAATGATTCAATTCTTATCTGACACATTAATTGTGACTTGTTCTTCACAATTAAACTTTCTGATCATTATTTCATTTTTAAACTTATTGTGCTTACTGAGTCATTCTGTTTAGTCTTTGATCTTGTTCATTGAAATTCTGTTATGACTTCTGAATAATTCAGTTCAGAACTCGTTCTTAAATGTTTTGACTTCTAAACATTTCAGTTTAGAACTCGTACTTCACTGATTACTAAACTAATCTATTCATTGCATGAAACGAGTGTTAGAAATTACATCATTTCTATGGTCTATCCAGAACCGGAAGGACCTACCCAAGAAACACATCCATTTATAGATATCAGTGAGGTGTCTAGATTGATAGATGAGTTCGGAGTGAAAAGAAAAATGGTGAGGATGTAACAAGACTTAAAAGAATTATTGGTCCTTACCAAACCGGGTCAGTTATCCGGGTAACCACACAATCTATTCATTCTCGTTCTTTGTAGATGAATATTGAAACAAACATGGACCCAATGTCGATAACTCGTGTCACCACACCTAGTCACTCAAGTATCACGCAACAGATGCCTTTTTCATATATTCACGGAGGTTTAGCACATAATCTATCCATTCCTCACTCAGAGGTCTTAGATATTGAAAAAGGAAGACATCAGCTCCGGTCTCCGAACTTCATATTCTAGTCACTGTGTCAATTGATCTTAATTTGCGTCCCAAGTTAAATCAATTTTTGAGCCAAATCGATATGAATTATTTCTTTCTGTTGGTCCCAAAGGGGTTATACAAGTTTGTAGAAAGGGGGGGGGGGGGGGTTGAATACAAACACACGATTTATATCTTTTTAAATTGTTTATTGATATATATATCAAACAATTTACAGTTTGTTGCGGAACAAGATTAAGGAATAAACCTAATCTAAACAAACTATGAGAACACACAGATTTCTTGCACTAGAAATAAGAGAGAAAGAAGATTAAGAAAAACTAAGGATAATTTTTCTTTCACACAATAGTTCAGCGAGAGAGGAAATGGCCGAGCACTTCAAAATGAAGTAGGGTTTCCTTTATATACTGCATGCATTTAATGCAAGTCAGCATACCTTTACACGTGGCAGTCTCTGGTTGGTTGCATGGTTTGACTTCAGTAGACAACCTAGTGGCCGCGTGATGAACAGTGTAGTAGCAGAGTTGGTTGTATGATTCTGGACAAAAGGGATGTCTGTTCTGACAAAATCGTACGAAGGCGTGCAAGGGGATAAGACAAAAGTTGCTTGTAGAGGAGGCTTCATGATCAGCGTTCACTGAATGATTCTTTATCAGCGAATGATAAAGTTAGGCGTTCGCTGAAGTCTTCTACTTGAAACTTCACGTGGGATGGACAAGTCTTGGCTTCGCTGATATCCGCATCAGGTCACTAGTAGACTTAGTCGCTGGTTCTTTGGCTTGATTGTAATAACCAGGTATTTTATTTAAATTAAAATATGAAAATTTTATAAGTTTTATGTGGGTATTTTATGGAATTAGACGTTAAGGGATAAGTTTTAATGTTATTATGGAAGTTTAGGGGTAAGTTCTGTCAATTAGGATAAGTCTAGGGTGGCTTGGTCACTTTTGCCAAACCCTTCTCTCAACCGACTCTAGTGAAATCAAATGGAAGATGATGTCTTCCTTTTTATTAACAAAACACAAATATCCTAAATATCCTAAGTGTGTGTGTGTGTGTGAGTTTCGGTTTTGAGGGAGAGAGTGAAAGAGATCGAAGGAATTGGAAGAAGAAGAAGGAGAAGTGTTAGATAATTGCTGCTGGAATTATAGAGTTCATATCAAAGGTAATAATCCATCCTAATTCTTCCTTTTGATGTATATTAGGTTTCTTTTGAACTTTGAAGTGGGTTTAGGTAATTTTAGATGAATTGGTGAATTTTAGTTACAATTTAGGGTGTTAAAAGGAGTTTAGAACGATTCTGTGCAATATGGGTAAAAGTTGGAATTCCTGAATTTGAACTGAACTTTTCTGAAAAAAGACGATGAACAGTGATTTTGCGAAAAGTAGGAATTCGCAAGCCTTGGTTGCGAAAAGTCCACTTTTCGCAAGTAGCTAAAGCGCATAGTTAGGTTTTCGTATCTGTTGGTTACGAAAAGTAGGGAACTCGCAACTGTGGGTTGCGAGAAGTGAGGTTTTCGCATCTGTGGGTTGCGAGAAGTGAGGTTTTCGCATCTGTTGGTTGCGAAAAGTGAGGTTTTCGCATCTTTTGGTTGCGAAAAGTAAACTTTTCGTAATAGTGGGTTGCGAAAGGTTGGGTTTTCTGGATTATGTGTTAAAGAGTATGTATACTTTAATTTGTTTCAGATATTAAGGATCTGAGTTAAAAGATAATCTATTCTGAAGAAAGTTTGAAGGACCTTGCTTAAAAGATCAGGTGAGTTTTATTTTAAAGAGTATTTTACTGGAATACGATATGTGAATAATGAATTGTGATAAGTGTATGAATATGTCATACGTGAGTGATTATAATGGGATATTATAATTACGTGAGTATTATATGAAAATATAATACGTGGCCGGGCTTTGGACCGGTGTGATAAATTGGCTCGCAACCAATTGATATTGGCCATTGGTGGAGGGATAAGGTGGGACGAGACAGGTATGATGCATAAATGTTAATTGGTATTAACTTACGTGTGATGTATGTGTAATTATATAAAGTGTGTTTTATATAAATAAATTTTAATAAATTACAAATGTCAGGGATTTACTCACTAGACCCTTAGGTCTAACCCTCATTTTCTGTTTTAAAAATTATGTATTCCAGGTGGTGATTCCAGTAAGAACAAGTAAATAGAATACTTGTTGGCTAGCTTTGGAGAAGATTATCATCATGATGCTATGGATGCTTTTGTAGTTATATTTTTTGTTATTACTATGTAATTCAAAGTGGATCAAGTTGTAATGAATTTTTATGTTCAGACTTTAGATGGGACCAAATGTGAAAGATGAAGTACTTTGTTGTAAACATGTTATGGAATGTATGTTATATGTATGTTTCGTTTTGCGGGATGTTACAGATGGTATCAGAGCCCTAGTTTAAGGGATTTAGGTATTAGTATCTGTACCTAGACTTAAACTGCATGTGAAGTAGGATGTCCCTATTATTTTAGAACCTGGGGATGCTAAGTATAAAAAGGTGGAAGGAACATCATGTAAGGTAATATCAAATTACACCAGGCCAGTGTAATTATGATCTTACAGGTGCATGTTTGAACTGGAATACCTTGTTATATAGGGTATGTGCTTATGTGTATATTAACTTTGTTTAAATCTACAGAATGGCAAGTGGCACTAGACAAAGGAATCAAAGAGGAGGAAGGAATTCGGGTGGAGGGAATCCACCAATAGGAACAGGGGGAAGGGGAGGAGATCGTGGTAGAGGCAGGACCAGAAGGGGAACTGGGGGCCGAACTGGAGGAAGAACACAACCACAGGGCACAGAGTTTGTTACACGGGACGATTTGATGGCAGAAATGGGGAGGTTACAAGATAACATACAAGCTATGTTTGAACATAATCGCCACAATGAAACTGAAAGATCAAATCCGGAACACGAAGTTGAAATACCACTTACCTCTACTATCTTACCGGTGATGAGAAGGTGCGACTATAAAATGTTTCTTAGTTGCAAGCCCCCTACCTACTCAGGAGATCGGGATCCGGTAAAAGCTATGAGATGGCTGAAAGAAATCGAGGCTATCTTCAAAACGTGTAAATGTGTTGAGCAAGATAAAGTGCTTTATGGAACTGCTATGCTAAAAGGTGATGCCTTGTATTGGTGGGAAGCTCATACAGAATCGAGAGGGACAGATGTGTATACTACCTTTTCATGGGAGGAATTTGTGTTGGCATTCACAACACATTTCTGTCCACAAGCTGCGGTCAGACAACTAGAGGAAGAGTTTATGAATCTACAACAAGGGAACTTATCGGTTAGAGATTATACTGCACGATTTTTGGAGAAGTCTCGTTTTGCAGGATATTATGTTGCTACAGAAAAGATGAAAATGGAGAGGTTTATTTATGGGTTGAATTCCGAGGTTCGAAGATTGGTGACTGCCACAGGGCCAAATACTTTTACAGCTGCGGTGGATGCTGCCGAGAATGTGGAGAGATATAATAAAAGAGATGCTGGTGATAAGAGCTTGGGGAAAAGGAAATGGGAAGGACCACCACAAGATTCGAGGAAACCTAGATTTCAGAGGTTTGACAACCGTCCGTCAGTTCGACCAACAGAAAGACCTTGTCCAAGATGTAATCGTTATCATCAGGGAAATTGCCAAGTAGAGTCGCGGGTTTGTTTTAAATGTGGAAAAACCGGTCATGTTGTTAAAGATTGTCGATCAACGCGGTTTTGCTTTTTGTGTAATTCTCCGGATCACCTCCAATCAGATTGTCCGCGAGGTAGAATACAATCAGGGGGTACATCGGGGAAACCAACCATTACTAGACCGGTGGTTCCAAGAATAGAGTCGCCCAGAACGAGGGGTCGTACCTTCCAAATGACAGCTAAAGAGGCGGAAGAAACTCCGGATGTGGTCACAGGTACATTTTTCATAAACTCCACGCGTGCTAAAGTGTTATTTGATTCTGGTGCAAACCGATCTTTTGTGTCTCCCTCCTTTGCTGCTCACATTCATTTAGAGCCTAAATTGTTAAAGCATGCTTTATTAGTAGACACCGCAAATGATAACCAAGTGGCAGTTAAAGAGGTTTTTGATCGTTGCATGATAGATATAGAGGGATGTGGAGTACCGATACAACTGTTCCCAATAGCTTTGATTGAATTTGATGTGGTAGTAGGAATGGATTGGCTAGCTGAGAATCAGGCTAACATAGTTTGTGATAAGAAAATAATCAATGTCGTTTTGCCTGATAAGAGATCGGTAGTGATTTATGGAGATCGTAGGAATCATCAGTCCAGTCTTATATCTATGGTAAAAGCTCGTAAATGTGTTAATAAGGGTTGCTCTAGTTATCTAGCCTATGTGATAGAAAGTAGGCCTGAAAAGTGTAAGCTGGAAGATATTTCCATTGTTAGTGAATACCCAGAAGTTTTTCCTGAAGACTTGGATAGTCTTCCTCCTGTTAGACAAGTAGAATTTGGTATTGACTTAATCCCTGGAGCCGCTCCTATTGCTCGCGCGTCGTACCGATTAGCACCACCAGAAATGAAAGAAATGATGGCACAGCTTCAAGATTTATCTGATAAGGGCTTCATCAGACCCAGCTCGTCGCCGTGGGGTGCACCAGTTTTATTTGTGAAGAAGAAAGACGGTTCAATGAGAATGTGTATTGATTATCGGGAGCTGAACAAACGCACGATCAAGAACAAGTATCCACTTCCAAGAATCGATGACCTTTTTGATCAATTAGTTGGAGCTTGTTACTTCTCAAAGATTGATCTCAGATCTGGCTACCATCAGTTAACGGTGAAGGAGGAGGATGTTTTAAAGACTGCTTTTCGCACAAGATACGGCCACTACGAATTTTTGGTAATGCCTTTCGGATTGACGAACGCTCCAGCCGCTTTCATGGATCTAATGAATCGGGTATGTAAGCCTTATCTCGATAAATTTGTCATTGTGTTTATCGATGATATACTTATTTATTCCTGATCCAAAGAGGATCATGCGCAACATCTTCGTTTGATTTTGGAGTTGTTGAAGAAATAAAAGTTGTACGCTAAGTTCTCTAAATGTGAATTTTGGTTGCGGGAAGTTCAGTTTTTGGGGCATGTAGTTTCAGAGAAGGGTATACAAGTTGATCCAGCAAAAGTGGAAGCAGCTGAAAATTGGGAACCGCCGAAGACGGCAACCGAAGTACGCAGTTTTCTGGGTTTAGCTGGATACTATCGGAAATTTATAAAAGACTTTTCTCGAATTGCGACGCCATTGACTAAGCTAACTCGGAAGAATCTAAAGTTTGAATGGAAAGCAGAACAAGATGTGGCATTCAGGATACTAAAGGAGAAACTCTGCAGCGCGCCGATATTAGCATTGCCAGAAGGTTCGGATGATTTTGTGGTCTACAGTGATGCTTCTAAGTTAGGATTGGGATGTGTACTTATGCAACGTGGAAAGGTGATTTCCTATGCTTCTCGTCAGCTAAAGGATCATGAAAGACAATATCCTACTCACGATATGGAGCTTGCAGTAGTTGTCTTTGCATTGAAGATTTGGAGACATTATCTTTATGGTTCTAAATGCCAAATTTTCACTGACCATAAGAGTCTCCAACATCTTTTCGATCAGAAGGAACTGAATATGAGACAAAGAAGATGGTTGGAATTGGTAAATGATTATGATTGTGAAATTCTATATCACCCTGGGAAAGCGAACGTGGTAGCAGATGCCCTAAGTCGCCAAGAAAGAAGTGGAACAATAAAAGCTATCTCGTTAAGAGCTGAACTTCTTCCAAACATTTTTGACGAACTACTGAAGTGCCAAATAGATGCTTATCAGGAAGAAAGTTTGAAGTCAGAACGGTTAGTGGGAATATCAGCATTGCTTGAGAAAGATGACCGTGGGTTATTGCGTATGGGAAACAGAATTTGGGTGCCTCATTTGGGTGGATTACGTGATCGTGTACTACAAGAAGCTCATCAATCTCGATTTTCTATTCATCCAGGTACAAATAAAATGTATAGAGATTTGAAACAATTCTATTGGTGGCCGGGAATGAAAAGAGGTATTGCTAAGTATGTAGAATGTTGTACTACTTGTAAGAAAGTAGAGATTGAACATCAGAAGCCTTTTGGTCAATTGCAACGGCTAGATATACCAATGTGGAAATGGGATCAGATCACTACTGATTTTATTACCAAGTTGCCTAGAACTTCAAAGGGATTCGACTCTATTTGGGTGATTGTAGATAGATTGACGAAGTCTGCTCATTTCTTGCCGATAAAGGAAACTGATTCCTTGAAACGTTTGGCCAAATTGTACATTAATGAAATAGTGACTCGACATGGAGTTCCAATTTCGATTATTTCCGATCGAGATAGTCGTTTTACTTCTAGATTTTGGAAAGGTTTTCAAAAAGAGATGGGAACGCAAATAAAGTTGAGTACAACATATCATTCTCAGACTGACGGACAGAGTGAAAGAACGATTCAGACTTTAGAAGATATGCTCCGGGCTTGTATAGTTGATTTTGGGGGATCGTGGGATAAACATTTGCCTTTGATAGAATTTGCCTACAACAACAGTTATCATTCCAGCATTCAAGCGGCACCGTTTGAAGTACTGTATGGTAGAAAATGCCGAACGTCTCTGTGTTGGAATGAAGTGGGGGAGAAACAATTAGCACGGACAGAAATAGTACAGTTAACAGCGGATAAGATTACTCAGATTCGGGATAGATTGAAAACGGCTCAAGACAGACAGAAAAGTTATGCAGATCGACGCCGGAAACCGTTAGAGTTCCAAGTCGGGGAATTTGTGATGTTGAAAGTTTCGCCCTGGAAAGGAGTTATACGTTTTGGGAAGCAAGGTAAACTCAGTCCGCGATATATTGGGCCATTTGAAATTACGGAAAGAATTGGTGAAGTAGCTTACAGATTGAATCTTCCGCCAGAATTAAGCAGAATTCACAACGCGTTCCATGTATCGAATTTTCGAAAGTGTTTGGTGACATCAGATCAGGCAGTCTCCTTACCAGATATCCAAGTTGATGAAAAGCTAAACTACGTGGAGGAACCGGAAGCTATAATTGATCACAAGGTTAAAGTATTAAGGAATAAGGAGATCAGTCAGGTAAAGGTTCAGTGGAAACATCATCGAGGTCAGGATGCGACGTGGGAATCAGAATCAGAGATGAGAGCCAAATACCCTCATCCTTTCGTTTAATCGAATTCCGGGACGGAATTCTTTTAAGGGGGAGATGTTGTAATAACCAGGTATTTTATTTAAATTAAAATATGAAAATTTTATAAGTTTTATGTGGGTATTTTATGGAATTAGACGTTAAGGGATAAGTTTTAATGTTATTATGGAAGTTTAGGGGTAAGTTCTGTCAATTAGGATAAGTCTAGGGTGGCTTGGTCACTTTTGCCAAACCCTTCTCTCAACCGACTCTAGTGAAATCAAATGGAAGATGATGTCTTCCTTTTTATTAACAAAACACAAATATCCTAAATATCCTAAGTGTGTGTGTGTGAGTTTCGGTTTTGAGAGAGAGAGTGAAAGAGATCGAAGGAATTGGAAGAAGAAGAAGGAGAAGTGTTAGATAATTGCTGCAGGAATTATAGAGTTCATATCAAAGGTAATAATCCATCCTAATTCTTCCTTTTGATGTATATTAGGTTTCTTTAGAACTTTGAAGTGGGTTTAGGTAATTTTAGATGAATTGGTGAATTTTAGTTACAATTTAGGGTGTTAAAAGGAGTTTAGAACGATTCTGTGCAATCTGGGTAAAAGTTGGAATTCCTGAATTTGAACTGAACTTTTCTGAAAAAAGACGATGAACAGTGATTTTGCGAAAAGTAGGAATTCGCAAGCCTTGGTTGCGAAAAGTCCACTTTTCGCAAGTAGCTAAAGCGCATAGTTAGGTTTTCGTATCTGTTGGTTACGAAAAGTAGGGAACTCGCAACTGTGGGTTGCGAGAAGTGAGGTTTTCGCATCTGTGGGTTGCGAGAAGTGAGGTTTTCGCATCTGTTGGTTGCGAAAAGTGAGGTTTTCGCATATGTTGGTTGCGAAAAGTAAACTTTTCGTAATAGTGGGTTGCGAAAGGTTGGGTTTTCTGGATTATGTGTTAAAGAGTATGTATACTTTAATTTGTTTCAGGTATTAAGGATCTGAGTTAAAAGATAATCTATTCTGAAGAAAGTTTGAAGGACCTTGCTTAAAAGATCAGGTGAGTTTTATTTTAAAGAGTATTTTACTGGAATACGATATGTGAATAATGAATTGTGATAAGTGTATGAATATGTCATACGTGAGTGATTATAATGGGATATTATAATTACGTGAGTATTATATGAAAATATAATACGTGGCCGGGCTTTGGACCGGTGTGATAAATTGGCTCGCAACCAATTGATATTGGCCATTGGTGGAGGGATAAGGTGGGACGAGACAGGTATGATGCATAAATGTTAATTGGTATTAACTTACGTGTGATGTATGTGTAATTATATAAAGTGTGTTTTATATAAATAAATTTTAATAAATTACAAATGTCAGGGATTTACTCACTAGACCCTTAGGTCTAACCCTCATTTTCTGTTTTAAAAATTATGTATTCCAGGTGGTGATTCCAGTAAGAACAAGTAAATAGAATACTTGTTGGCTAGCTTTGGAGAAGATTATCATCATGATGCTATGGATGCTTTTGTAGTTATAATTTTTGTTATTACTATGTAATTCAAAGTGGATCAAGTTGTAATGAATTTTTATGTTCAGACTTTAGATGGGACCAAATGTGAAAGATGAAGTACTTTGTTGTAAACATGTTATGGAATGTATGTTATATGTATGTTTCGTTTTGCGGGATGTTACATTGATCTTCGATTTCAGTGTAGAACATAGTTGACTGGAATCTTGTCTTCAGGGATCATAAGCAAATAACATAAGTTATCAGCGATCATTAGTGAGACTGAACATGCTCAGGACTCACTGATGTACATTGTTCGCTGAATTATAAATTTAAAGCGTATGTTTTTCATCAGAGATACTAAACAGACTTAGTATATTTCTTTGATGACAAAACATTAATACATATTGTCTACTTACAATTTTCATTGAGGGTTTGGATCAACAATCTCCCCCTATTTGATGATGACATAGCAATAAAGGAAAATTGCTAAGTAAGTAAACATAAGGATAAAAAGAACTCGTAAAATGTGTGTCCCATTTACTGTTTTCAGGGATCTTTTCTAGTACTGATGGAGTAAAGTACATTCACTGAAATTTTTCATTAACTTCGTAAAGATTACAAGGGGAAGTGGAAAAATTACAAGTACATCGAATAATAATTACAAGTACAAAATGTTACAAGCTGATAAAGATAGAAGAATTACAAAAGTAGATCCTATCAGCTATTCACGTTCTTTCTTGACGAGAAGTTCATCAAGAGTATCAGTTTGAGGAATCATCCAATCAGGGACTTTCACTCCCTGATCTCTTCTTTTCTTTGCTTCTTTGAAGATCAGGGGCTACAGAAAGATTGCTTGGAGGTCCTTTATGTAGTCACACCAATAAAGTAAATCTCTGAGCTGTTTGATGGGAGCTTTGTGTAGCTCAGAGACTCGTTGAAAACATGGGCGACCAGTGCACTCATAGAAGAAGATGTCGTAGGGATTACTGAGAACCTTACCAGGGATGAATGTTTCAGCGGGAGGTAGAGAGACATCGAGTCCGGAGAGATCAGGATCAAGACCAAGAACTGCTTCACGAGAAAATTCGATCCCCGTTTCATTCCTTATTGGAGGACCTGAAGTTGAGGGTTTCTTCTTCTTAGGAGTAGGTCGCTTGGACTGGATTGGAAGAGGTTTGGGATGTCAACAGTTGAAGCTACCATATCGATCAGCCTGTTAAGAGCTTTATCGATATGGGTCTTGTATGCTGAGCGCGATCGTTGAATAGCTACTCTCATCTCCAACCATTCAGGGAAGCCAAGCTTGTCAATGTTTGACAAGTAGCGAGTTGTCTTGAATCCATTTTCTCTGATGATTTCGACGTCTACTATTGGAATATTGCTTACCATTCTCCCTTTTAGGGTAACAGATTTAATTCTTGAGGTGTGACTTCTGTAATGGCATTTCGCTTTACACCAAGCCAGAGTGGAATCACTGACCTTTCTTTTCTTCTCACTGATCTTCTGTGCGTCTCTAATCAGCTTTCGTTCGACAGCCACTGTAGAATCCAGATCCGTGCAACAATGATGAAATCAAAATATATGAACAATAAGAACAAGTGATTTCAACTGGTCATCCCTTTCATTCACTTTCAGAGAGAATATTACAGTATGAGTTGAAAGCTAAAAGAGATTATTAGCTTGTTTTTCCAAGCTAATCAACATTAAATACAATGGGCCCGTGGTTAACAAGCCCACGGCCCGTTCACTAATAAGCTCTATTTTAATCAAATACAGTTTAACCCTTGAACTTTAAATCAACACATATTTTACCCTAACAATCTCCCCCTTTGATTTGAAGTTCGAGTTCGCGCTGGAGCTCTTTCCAGTTGTAGACGTAACGTTTGCGGAGCGCGAAATAAACCTCAAAGAATCTGATGGCGCGGCGGTAGTCGAGACGTTCTTCAACCATTTCCAAGGCATTCCGAGCAATAGTTTCATTCTGATTCGGAACATACGAATACCTTGGATTCTCAGACTCGTGCTGAATAATCTTTCGAAGAGCATCTCTAACCTTTAGAAGCGTGCCATCAAAAAATCTGTCAACCTGACTGAAGCGCATGAATTTCTTCTCTTTTTGCTCATTTAAGTAAACAATCCCGAATTCTGGTTCCAGAAGCATAGCGTTCTCGGGATACATGTTTAGCTCAGGTGCTTTCAGGTTCGGCTTGATCAGATTTACCTTCTTTGCCCTGTTCTCGATAGCCATTTGAAAATCCGTTAGACATGACATCATAATTGTACGGACCAGGTATCGACGAACAGCTTCGAGCGCCTTTGTAACTTCAAGCGGTCAGACGGTTCTTGAACGTAAGTCTTTCAGTAATACCAGAAAGTCGAGCGGTCGGAGGTTCTTGAAGTCGGCTTCAGAGAATCTCCATTCATTACCATGTTCGCGGCGAACGGTGAAGACTGGATAGACTATCCTCATGATGCGGCGTGAATGGATAATAAGAACCTCTGTGATCTGATGCTTTGTTCTGACTTGACTGACTGGAAGGCACCGCTGCATTGCAAGTATATAACGCCGTTGGTATTCGGGGTCGAGGTTGTAAATACCAAGGCAAAAGGTTGGCTCGATCAGGCGAAGTTTGTGGACGAACAACTTTTTCAATGATTCCTCCAAAAAGGATGAGGATCTAGCACCTGCAACCAACATTGAGACGGATGAGTTTAAACTCTATGTTCCCCCTCTCATCTTGGAAGCAAAGATTGTCGAGTTGGAGGAGTCGTTTGAGAAAGAAAGGTCTAATTTTCAAAACGAAAAGAAAGTGCTAATCTCTGAGATTGAGAAACTCAAATCTGAGAAATCCGACGGTGTGTCAAGTGAGGAAAAGGAAAAATTTCAGTGGGAAATCAATACGCTCTCCTCAAAACTCTCTGAAATGACAAGAGAAACGATGAAAGAGCATATGATAAATAGTCAACTCCAAGTGCAGCTTGACTTGCTCCAAACTGCGAAGCAATTTTCACCTGAACTTTCCTCTAACTCTTCTGACACATCCTCGTGTAAAGCCTTTATAGGAAATATCTCTTTGCAAGAAAATGAAGTTTCTCAAGATGAGTGTGTTAAAAGGAATTTAAATTATGATTTTTCATATGCTTCCGCACCGAATTCCCCAAAGCACACAACCGAAAGCACAAAGTGTTCCTTGCCTTCCTCACCTGATCCTAGCCTAGTACTTCCCAAAATAGATATTTCAAAATACATGAACTCCGAAGGTAATTCTAATAGAGAGTTTGAGTCTTTCCCTTTCGACAAACCTCTTCCAAGTCATTCTGACTTTTTATCTCCAGTGGTTAATCGTCCGGTCAATTTTCAAAAGGGCGACTGTTCTCAATCCAAGACTCCAGCTGTGATCAAGATTTCTCAATCAAAACCAACTTCTAAAACAGTTTCTAAAAGGCAATCACAGCCGAGGCAAGAGACCGGACCTTTGCCAACCAATAATACTGTTCCTTCAAAAGTCACTGACCATGCTGTCAATGTGAGATCAGATAAAACCGGCCAGCCTATACAAGATAAACCAAAGAGGCTAGGTAGGGAATCTTTTGAGAAAGAGGCATCGAAGTCATTTAACACTGTTTTCTATCCTAGGATGCATACGCATGATTGCGAATGGAATCATAGGAATAATTTTGTTAAACGAGATGTTAATTTTCCAATTAAGCTCTACTCCATTCAGCAATTGATTCAATTATCGCATGATTGCTTATGCTGTTCTAGTTGTGGTTGGAATGACTTTGATGATATCCATAACAATGATTGGTTTGGGTCATATCACATGTATAATTCGACACCCAAACGCAAACCCCGTAATAACAAAAGAAAATACTATAAACAACGGGATTTCCAATCAGAGGTTAAACCACAGCGGGAGAACAAACCCATTCCAAAACGGGCTTCTTCTACTGAGGATAGACCGGCACCCAGGTGGAAAGCTGCTACAAAATATGTTCATCCTAAAGGTGTAAATTCTGCACCGAAGAGGAAACAAGTGCCAAAACCAGTTCCCTCCACCGGTGTAAATCCTACACCTAAAGGGAAAGCTGGGACAAAGCAAGCTTCCCTAAATGGTGCCAAACCTAACCCTCCTGGACCCAGGCAAATCTGGGTACCGAAGGTCCGCTAAATTTGTTTTGCAGGACGGTCAGGTGTGGCCCTTAGACACTGGATGCTCCACACACATGACCGCAAGGAGGGAGCTGCTCACGATCTACAAGGAACAATATTAAGAAGACGTGAGGTTTGTCTATACTTGTGCTTTAACAAGCTGCTCACGTGTTTAGGGGGAGCATGATCAGCTATCACGTATGTTACTCTACTGTTGAGGGGGAGCGTCACACACACTTTTTCCTTAAATATGTTAAAAAGTTTTTGTGTGTGGGGATACTCCCGTGTGCATTTCACACTACGTGCACATTCTGAGGGGGAGCATCCAACTGGATGTTCATCAGTTGAGGGGGAGCGACCCAGTGTTTTTCTTTCAATGCCTAAAAGTTTTTGTGTGTCAGAATCTCCATTGCACATCCCTATACACTATCCGAGGGGGAGCAAGTTTTTTCCCCATTCTCAGTTTGCGGGGGAGCGAGAGATCCATTTTTTTTTCAAAATTCTACAGGTTTTATCTCTTTGCAAAATGGAATTATTCTTTAAAGTGTAAAAGTGTCCGGACACCCATCAGTCCGGATGACTTTCCAGACCGGATGGGTATCCGGAATCCCTACTCTGTCCGGAAACACCCTTTGTCCGGATACTTTGTTGTGACCGGAAAGGTTTGCCATTCCATCCTCATTCATCCGGATACAATGGTTTGTCTGGAAACTGTTTTTTTTCCCAATATGTTGTCCGGACACCTTTGTGTTTGTCAGTTCAGTACCTGTTTTGACACTGCCAGTCCTCAATCTTTCCTAGATTGAGCCACTTAATGCAAAGGTACGCACCAGAACTTGTTTAACCGCCTCAGTTTCTAACTTTGGGTCTTTTTACAGATATTCCATGGCGGATCCACAACCTCAATCCGAGGGGAAGAGTCACACTGTTTTTCTTACAAAGTCTAAATATTTTTTCTTGTGTTGATATCACTCTCAATCCGAGGGGGATCAAGTCAATCCCCATGTATGTTTTGAGGGGGAACAGGATAATATCCGTGCTATGCATATAGACGAGAGTTAGGGAATCCCATGGTCCAGCCAGAGCCGGAGGGACCTTCCCCGGGACATAGAACTTGTGAGAAGGAGGGTGTTAAGGTCGAACGCGAACCAAGAAAGATTGAGCCGTACAGATAACGAGGCTCCTGAGCAAAACCAGCCACGTCATATCCGGGTAGCCACATCTGCTATCCCGTCTCATTTGTTGGGACGGGGTATTGAAGAAGACTCCGTGGACCCAGCGGAGCAAATGCACGACCCCCTCATCCACTCATCCGTCTCCCAACAGACGGATGTTTCAATATTACACGGGGAACAAGCACAACTTCCACCGGCCTCTCATTCGGAGAGTGCTGGTGTTGAAATAAGAGACCAGCAGCCCCCGGTCTCGACTTTAATTCGTGCACCATCGAGTCTAGAGCCACTTGTAATAGATAAATCTTTGGCTAGGACACTTGAAGAGGTACAACACCAAGTCGAGGCTCTTCGTGACCCGACCGGAACCACCGTAGTGTCTTCACCTCTTGGTGGAACACAAGGATCGGCGAGAAATCCTACCACAGCTAACATCACGCCAACTGTGAACGTAGGTGGCTCTACCCCTGTGGTAGACGCCTCAACGGGTAACCTAAGTGGTCCCGGAGTTATTCACCCCGACTTTGTGTCGCAAGGGTCCCTGGACAACACCCTCAAGGCTGTCCGTGAGGCATTGGAACAGCATGTCACCGACGAGATCGCCAAAGCCATCAAAGGTAAAACAAAGATCGTTGAAGCCGAAACCGCACCACTACATCCACCGACATCTGCTCAACCTATCTATTCGGTGGATACCTTGAAGACGATGCTAATGGCCCAACTGCTCCAGGAATCAGATACAACCACCTCGACCGAAGCAGACCTGATCTCAGTTCTCCGATCCCAGGTCACTGCTCCATCTTCATCTATCACATCACGCCTTGACGCTATTGACTCGACTCTCAACGACTACAACAAAGCGCCCGCCACGCTGTCTGAGAGGGTCTGCTCACTAGAAGACACTTGTAAGAGTCAAGCCGGTGGTCTCAAACGCAAGCACGATGACCAGGATGATCCTGATCACCATGAGGGGGAGAAGCGTCTACGCCAAACCGAGACCGCCCAGATCATGACTGCCGAAACTACAACAGTGGTTCAACAGGAACCCCCAACTGCGGCAACTACATCAGAAGCACCCGAAGCCGAGTTGCCACTAGCAGATATGGTCATAGATATGGAGATTTCAGATGAAGAAGACCCGACGGTTGAAAAGCCCGAGGGTTCAACACAGGAACTGGTCGATTTTGACTCGTCAGACAGACCGATACTGGACATGATAGATCCAGAGTGTGAGACCAACCCGGAGACCGAAGACGCATGGTACGAAAAAGCCGCCAGTGCCGTAAATCTCCAGGTAAATTTGGTAGGAGCACCCCCCGTTCACTATGCTCAACCCACTGGAACATCATCAACAAGACCCGAGTCTAATACTTCCGATCTACCGACAACTACTCCTCTCACGACAGCTTCTGATCTTCCTCCCCTTCCTCAACAGCAACAAAACTGCTAGGAGAAGATCAAGGTCCTCATTCCTCATCTGGAGGAATCCTTGGGCGTAGCAACCTTGTAGGGATCGAAGTAGTCATTGGAGAGGTACTTTTTGTCCTTTTGATATGAATAGTTCAAAGGCTCATAACAAAATGGAAGTTGAATTCCTCGTTTGTGTGTGCGCTTATATTCCTCGGTTTCCTCTTCCTTTTCAGGTTCAAGAGGACCAGTCCATTTAATTGCGTACTCCGGATACTTTTTATCTAACCCATAGCAAGCAAAATCATATAAAGTAGGTGTATGCCATCTTCCCTTTTTCAAATAATGTGGGTTATCATATCTGATACCCTATTCTTTGTTAAAGTACGTGAACTCTTTGGGTTTATTCAGAAAGATGGTTTGATCAGTTTGATCAGTTTGACCCCTTTTGTGGAGTTTGGTTTCAAGATCAAGAATTTTCGCAACAAACTCCTTGTGCTGAATCTGAAGAGAGGAACATTGATAAACAATATCATCTTTTTCATTCATGCACTGATCAAACTGTGACTGAAGTTCAGATAACTTGCCCTTTAAGTCCTTAGGTTCTAATGAAAGATTTTTGCATTTGTCTTTTAGATTAGCATTTTCAGACTTATATTTTTCAGTTATTCTCTTTTGAACATCTAACTTTTCAGTTAGAGATCTGATTTCAATCAGTTGTTCATTAGAAGTGGCCTTAAAGGAATCTATCCGTTCAGCAAGAGGTGTCATTCGGTCAGAAAGTTCTAAATAGATAGGTTTACATACCTGACACAGCTTTGTCTTGTCTTCTTCAGCAGGAGACATCTTCAGTTGCACTAGAGTGATCGTCAGACGATTGTTCGATTCAAAGTGGAATAGTATCAAAGATACTTAAATGTCCCCCTCATGCGATTTAGCACGGGGGTCCCGGATTGTGGAATCCGGGTGGTTTACGGATAAAGAATCCGGAAAAAATAAGATTACCGGGTGAAGAGCAAGTTACCGGGTCCGGATAACTTGAGTTGTCCGGATAACTAGAGTTGTCCGGATACAATGAAGTTTTCGGGTACAATGGATTGTCCGGATAAGATATGTCCGGAAACACTGAGTTTCCGGATACAAATGTTACCCGGATTGTATAAGGAAAAGTGACTTACACGGAATCTGCGACTTACCCGGAAAAATGAGGAGTCCGAATGGAATTGGAGGTACCCGGATGGAATACGTATCCGGACGACTTACCCGGAAAATTGACGAATCCGGATGGAATAACACAAACGTCCGGACACCTTGAAGCTATCCGGACACGACGGCTGGTTTATCCGGAAAAGTCGGCTGTTTGCTCAAATCGATCGAATTTTCGATTAGGGTTGCCCAAAATCGATCCTGGAAGATTAGTAACAATGCCAAACACAAAAATAACACTAATCCAATCGATTTCAATGCAAAAACAACAAGTTTTGATGGTTAAAAATCGGATTTTTATCAAGAACACTACCAAAAACTTTTGATCTTAAATTGCTCAATTAAACACTCAAACGATCGAATTGGAATGCGAAAATTTGCAGAATTACTCATAAGTATAATGCTAACACAACCCAATAAATAGAATTGAACAATTTGGCCAGAATCAAGATTTCGAAAAAATCAAGATGAACACATACGGGAAAAGTAAAAAACTTACTAGAAATCACTAGAGAGCCTTTGAATCGAATCCGTCCGTCTGCTCTGATACCAATTGTAGAATCCAGATCCGTGCAACAATGATGAAATCGAAATATATGAACAATAAGAACAAGTGATTTCAACTGGTCATCCCTTTCATTCACTTTCAGAGAGAATATTACAGTATGAGTTGAAAGCTAAAAGAGATGATTAGCTTGTTTTTCCAAGCTAATCAACATTAAATACAATGGGCCCATGGTTAACAAGCCCACGGCCCATTCACTAATAAGCTCTATTTTAATCAAATACAGTTTAACCCTTGAACTTTAAATCAACACATATTTTACCCTAACAGCCACAGGGAACCTTTTCAGATCCGGATCTTTCACTGAACGTTGAACGAGTTCTAAGGCGAATTCTTTGTCTTTTTATTCAACCTCTTTTCATTCAGCCAGGAGTTTTTCAGCCTTGAAAGACTCAGTGATTTCCCTGTTTGATAAGAACTTCAATTGAGGAGGGACAATGTGCTGATCTTCTAGCTTCTGGATCATCGCTTCTCTCTTTAAGTTTTCATCTTCACTTGACTTTTTAAGAGTCAATGTAGGTCTGTTGGGATGGGAGAGCAGTTCTTCTTCTTCATCAAAAATTTCATCGGTCTCAGCGAAGTTCAAGACCGGAATTATTTGCTGATCTTCAGCTCTAGAGGCTGGGATTATTGGTGAAGTGGGGGAGCTTCAGCTTGAATCTCAAGCAAGGGAGAGGACTAGCTGAAACAAAACGATCACAGAGGTTAGATCATTTGGGAGAAGAGATAGAGAAAGGAGAGAGCTAAGTGTATAGAGGTTTGAGAATGAGAAGGGTTTAGATTGAGAAGGGGTAGAGGATGGATGTAGTGTATGGGAATAAAAAGTAACATACCTGACAAACTGGCTTTGTCATGAGAATGGCCAAGTTGTCATCAGCGAGGCCTTTTTGTTTTCCTTGGTTGGCCGCTTTCGCTGGAGATTTGGGTTTGGTCCCCTCCCCTTGTTCTTTTATAACGACTCCCTTTTGAGCAAGGATCGTTGCTTGCTTTCGCTGGAAGACGAAACCTTCATCGTCATCATCATCATCATCATCATCATCATCATCATCGTCATCTTTCAGATCTAAATCTTCTTCATCTTCAGCGTCAACATCCTCATCAGTCTCTAAGGATTCAACAAGCACTGGAGTTTTTACATGTTCTTCGATTTGCTCCCCCTCAGAATGAGAGGGACTTCTTTCGGTTCCCTCAGGATTTACATCATCCTGAGGTTGTTCAGTAATATCCTCCCCCTCAGAAATCATGGGGAAGGTCTTCATCTATCTTCTCCCTGTTAGGGCAGGTTTTATAGTTGATTTAAAGTTCAAGGGTTGATTTGTATTAATTCATTTTGAGCCTTATTAGTGAACGGGCCATGGGCTTGCTAGCCACGGGCCCATAGTATTTAATGTAAGATTAGCTTGGAAAAACAGGCTGATCATCTTTTTAGCTTTCTATTCGTATTGTAAACATTCTCTCTGAAAGTTAATGAAAGGGATGACAGTTGGAAATCATTATTCTTATTGATTAATATTACTGATTTCTTATTTGTTGCACGGATCTGGTTCTATCAATTGGTATCAGAGCAGACGGACGGATTCGATTCAAAGCCTCTCTAGTGATTTCTGGTAAGATTTTGACTTTTCACGTATGTGTTCATCTTGAATTTTCGAAATCTTGATTCTGATTAAATTGACCGATTTTGCTCCTTGGGTATTGTTAGCATCATTACTAATAGTGATTCTGCAAATTTTCACATCTTTATTCGATCGTTTGAGTGGTTTTTTAAGCAATTTAAGATCAAAAGTTTTGGTAGTGTTCTTGATAAAAAAAATCGGATTTTTAACCATCAAAACTTGTTGTTTTTGCATTGAAATCGATTGGATTAGTGTTGCTTTTGTGTTTGGCATTGTTACTAATCTTCCAGGATCGATTTTGGGCAACCCTAATCGAAAATTCGAACGATTTGAGCAAACAGTCGACTTTTCCGGATAAACCAGCCGACGTTTCCGGATAACTTCAAAGTGTCTGGACGTTTGTGTGATTTCCATCCGGGTAATTCCAATTCTTCCGGACACGTCTAAACCTTCCGGGTAAGTACTGCATCCGGGTAAGTCTCTATTCCCTATACAATCCGGGTAACATTTGTCTCCGGAAACCCAGTGTTTTCGGACATATCTTATCCGGACAATCCATTGTACCCGGAAACTTCATTGTATCCGGAAATATCTTGTTTCAGTTTTCTATTCGGTAACTTAAGCCATCCGGTAACCTTGGTTATCCGGACAACTCAAGTTATCCGGACTCTTCCTCTTATCCGGACATTTTTGTTTTTATTGATCTACTTGCATCAAATCTGATCCGGACACTTCCAGATCAGATCACTTATTTGGGTTCCTATCCAGTAAGTTCAGTTTAGTCCAATCACTCGTAGAACCTGCGTTAGGACATCACTCTTAGTACCTTGCGTTAGGTTTACACTCTGAATCGATCAACCCATCTGACGATCACTCCGTTGCAACCAAAGATGTCTACTTCTCGTGATGCTCTGGCAATTGGCACTGACACCAAGCCACCGTGTCTCTATCCGAACGAGTACAACCAATGGCGAGATAGGTTCATGATCTTCATAGAGTCCAAGGACAACTATGAGTACATCAAGAGAGCTCTGGATAATGGCCCAATTCTTAAACCAATGAAGGACATAGCTGCAACTTCAACTGCAGTAGCTCGACGTGAGGCCAAGACTCTTGCTGAAATGACTGAAGATGAAAGAGGCATGATTGAAGGCGACAAGCATGCTAAGAGATATCTGGTTCAAGCCCTTCCCAACTCGACCTACACTGCCATCGACAGCTACAAAGACACGGCTAAAGGCATGTGGGATAAAGTTGCCAGAATGATACGTGGGAGCGTGGTTGGCAATCAACTGAAGATAAATAGCGCAATAACCAAGTTTGATGGTTTCAAGCAGCGCAACGGCGAAACTCTCACCCAGGCTTACGAATGTTTTTTCCAGCTCCTCAATGAACTGAACAAGAACAAGATCGTTCGTTCGAATACTGAAAAGGCTCTCAAGTTTCTCAACAATCTGCTGCCGGAATGGAAGGTGTATGCTTCTCATGTCAAACATAACCACCTGATAGAGAATATAAGCATCAACGAACTGTATCTGACACTTCTTCAAGACGAAGATGAAGTGAATGAGCTCCTAGGCGAGAAAAAGACTGAACCAAAGCCATCTGCCGATCTTATTGCTCTCATTTCCTCCAAGAAAGGAAAATCATCGGGAAGTCACTCCAGACATGCTCCAAAGCAAAGTTCTTATGAGTCAGAAGCTGAAGATAAGCAAGACAACGATTCTGATGATGAAACGGTTTCCGAATTCAAAAAGGCCATAGCTTTGCTTACCAAATCCTTCGAACAACAAAGGTACTACAAGAAGCCTTCATCCAATAGTTAGCGCTACTCCACTTCCTCCAATAAGCGCCATGACTACAAAGACAGATACGAAGGAAAGAAGAAGGTCAGTGAGCAAGACAAGTCTGAGAAGAAGGGAAAGCCAGAGAAAGAAGAAAGGGAAGAAGATAGATGAACCCGTAAAGTGTTACAACTGCGGGAAACTTGGTCATTTTGCGAAGGATTGTCGCCAGCCAACAGTAAAGAACTCTCACTACTACGAGGCCAAGCTTGCATTGTCTCGTCAGAAGGAGGCTGGAGAAGCTATGTTTGCTGAGAACGACTACTAGTTGGAAAGATCTGATAATGAAGGCAATTCTGATGTTGCTGATGCCTTCATGGGATACCACTCCTCCGCCGAAGAAGAAACGGCACCTACAAGTCAGGTATGTGATTCTTGCCAACCCAATTTCGTAAATAAAATGCAAGCATTTACCTTCCAGGCCACCTCTAAACAACAAAAGCTTGAAATTAGGTCACTAACTGATAAGCTTGATGCTCAAAAGAGAATAACAGAGAAGTATAAGTCTGATTTTGCTTATTTAACTGATAAATGCAAAAATCTGTCATTAGCACCTAAAGACTTAAGAGCCAAATTATCTGATCTTCAGTCTCAGTTTGATAAGTGCTTGAATGAGAAAGAAGAAATTGTTTATCAATGTTCTTTTCTTCAAATCCAACACAAGGAGTTTGTGAATAAAATCCTTGGTCTTGAAAACAAACTCCACAAAAGGGGTCAAACTGATCAAACCATTTTTTTGAACAAACCCAAAGAGTTCACGTACTTCAACAAAGAGTGGGGAATCGGATATGATAACCCACACTACTTAAAAAAGGGAAGATATCAAGTCCCTACTCTGTATGATTTTGCTTGCTATGGATTAGATAAAAAGTATCCAGAGTACGCAATTCAATGGACTGGTCCTCTTGAACCAGAAAAGGAGGAGGAAACCGAGGAACATAAACGCACACAAAAACGAGGAATTCAACTTCCGTTTTGTTATGAACCTTTAAACTACTCCTATCAAAAGGACAAAAAGTACCTTTGTAATGACTACTTCGACCCCTACAAGGTAGCTACACCCAAGGATTCCTCCAAAAAGGATGAGGACATAGCACCTGCAACCAACACCGAGATAGTCGAGTTGGAGGAGTCAAAGGCGTTTAAACTCTATGTTCCCCCTCTCATCTTGGAAGCAAAGATAGTCGAGTTGGAGGAGTCCATTGAGATAGAAAGGTCAATGTTTCAAATGGAAAAGCAAGTTTTACTTACAAAGCTTGAGAATCTACAACAAGTCAAAATCGAAGTTATGTCTGGTGAAGGACAGGAAATCCTTCGGAGTGAAATCAATCGACTCACATCACAACTGTCTGCCTTGGCAACAGAAAAGATGGAAGAGTACACGAGAAATGGTCAGCTTCAAGAGCAAATTGACCAACTGCTATCTGACAAGCAGATTTCACCCGAACCTTCCTCAAATTCATCCGACACATCTTCGTGCAAAGCCTTCTTAGGCAAGATTTCTAGTACACAAGACGGTCAAGATTCTCAAGACGAGAGTGTTTTAAGGAATTTGAACTCTGAATTTTTCTTAGCTTCCGCTCCAAATTCCCCAAAGCACAGAGAGCTCCTCGCCTTCCCCATCTGATCCAAGTCCAGTACTTCCTGAGATAAATTTTTCTGAGTACATGAACTCCGAAGGTAACTGTGAAGAAGAGTTCGAGTCGTTCCCCTTCGACAAACCTCTTCCAAGTCACACTGATTTTCTATCCCCCATAGTCAATCGTCCGGTTAATTTTCTAAAGGGTAGCAGTTCTCAAACAAAGGCCCCAGCTGTGATCAAGATTTCTCAATCAAAACCAACTTCGAAACCTGTTTCCAAAAAGCAATCACAGCCGAGGCAAGAGACCGGACCATTGCCTACCAAAAATACTATTCCTCTAAAAGTCACTAATCATACTGTCTCTGCTGTTTCAGATAAAAATGGTCGAGCTAATAAAGAAACACCAAAGTGGCTAAAGAGGGAATCTGTCAAGAAGGATGCGTCAAAGTCTTTCCCAACTGTTTTTAATTCTAGAATAGACAAAGAAAATTATGCTTGGAATCATTGGAACCATTTTGAAGTTTCTTTTCCCGTTAAAGTTAATTCTCTTAATCAATTGATTCAGTTATCGCATGATTGTTTATGTTGTTCTAATTGTGGTTGGAATGATTTTGATGATATTCACAATAATAATTGGTATGAGCCTTATTTTGTTGGTAACTTATTTCATAAGCGAAAACCCCACAATAATAAGCAGAAACACCAGTCACAACGGGGTTCCAATCAAGCGGTTAAACCACAGCGGAAGACTCACCCCATTCCTACACGGACTGCTCCTACTGGGGTTAAACCGGCACCCAGGTGGAAAGCTGCTACAAAATCTGTTCCTCCTAAAGGTGTAAATTCTGCACCGAAGAGGAAACAAGTACCAAAACCAGTTCCCTCTACCGGTGTAAATCCTACACCTAAAGGGAAAGCTGGGATAAAGCAAGCTTCCCCAAACGGTGCCAAACCTAACCCTCCAGGACCCAAGAAAATTTAGGTACCTAAACTTCACTAATCTTGTTTTGCAGCACGGTCATGTGTGGTACTTAGATTCTGGATGCTCCAAGCACATGACCGGAAGGAGGGAGCTTCTCACGAACTACAAAGAAGAATACTGCGAAAACGTGAGATTTGGAAATAACGAGAAGTCGCCGATCGTGGGCTATGGCGACATCGTCCAAGACAAGATCACAATCAAGAAGGTATCCCACGTCGCGGGATTAGGACACAATCTATTCAGCATCGGTCAATTCTGCGACAAGGATCTCGAGGTTAGCTTTAAAGCCACAAGATGTAGAATCCTCAACAATGACGGAGAAGAGCTACTGGTTGGGACTCGAAAGACCAATCTCTACACCATTGACCTCGCAGCAATCAAATCCGATAAACCTGTCTGCCTCTTGTCAAAAGCCGACTATGATCAAGTTTGGCTCTGGCATAGACGACTTTCGCACCTCAACTTCAGAAGTATCAATCAACTGGTACTAGGCAGACACGTCAAAGGCGTGCCCAAACTTCCGTTCGTGAAGGATCGTCTCTGTGAGGCATGCGAAAAGGGAAAGATGAAGCGCACATCACATCAACCAAAGGCAACTTCGAGCACGCCCCGGACCCTCGAACTCATTCACATGGATTTGTGAGGTCCAATGCGTGTTCCGAGCATAAATAAGCGCAAATACGTGCTTGTGATGGAGGACCACTACTCGCGCTACACTTGGGTGATGTTCCTACGCTAGAAGGACGAAACTCTGGAGCTTATTATTGATCACCGGAAGACTGTCCAGAAGAACAAGCTTCAACACGTTCAGTCCATCAGAACTGACAACGGGACGGAGTTCAAGAATCAAAAGGTGGATGACTATCGGAGGTTAGTCGGCATCTCACACACCTTCTCTGCAGCACGCACTCCTCAACAAAACAAAGTGGTGGAAAGACGAAACCGTACCCTCGTTGAAGCTGCTCGAACAATGCTTTCCCATGCAAATCTACCGTTATATCTCTGGGCTGAAGCGGTGTCTACGGCATGTTACACGCAAAACCGCTCTATCCTTCTCAAGCGGTTCAACAAGACGCTCTACGAGATCATGAACAACCATGTTCCGACCATCGGCTACTTTCACGCCTTCGGGTACGACAAGAATGATCTCGGAAAATTCAGCCCCAAGGCAGACGAAGGAGTTTTCATCGGATACTCCATGCAGGCTAAGTCGTATCTCGTTTACAACAAACGGACCAAATCCGTTGTTGAAAGCATAAACGTGACATTCGACGAAGCCGCTGATTTGGCTTCTGAACAACTCAGTTCAGAACCCGGTTTAACTGGAGTGCTAGCTTCCGGACCTTCGAGTTCGGGATCTGCACAAGCCACAGTAAATCCGAATCATGCATCTTCATCGAATGCTGACTCTTCTGATTTTGATTTACTATTTCAATATTTTTATGATGACATACTTAACTCTTCTGCTCCTGTCTCTGTGCAACCGCGACTTAAAGCTGCCCGCATTGAGGATTCGACGACTTTATCTGGTCCGCATCCTTCTACGAGCACACCATCAACAACAATAGAGACAGCTCAACCGTCATCATCAGATACGAATGCACCTGGTACTGTAACCCCCCGGAGGAACCTATAATCTCGGAGATAGCTCCTACTGATTCGTCATCTGCTACAACCGATGCTCAACCTCTGAACTCCTCGGAACCAGAAGTTGTTCAACCATCGACGAATCCTCCCCCACTTCCTCCAAGAAACAAGATTGCTACTCTTGAAGCGGTTCAAGACCTTCCATCTGGTTCGTATGTGGATCCGGATGCGTCTCACTCCACCCAGCAGCCGCTTCTGCATTCCACCAAATGGACGAAGGCCCATCCCCTACATCAGATAATCGGTGATCCTTCTACTCCTGTTCGTACACGAGGCGCTTCCGCCAACTTCTGTCTATTTTCCGGCTTCTTAAGCAAGATTGAGCCGACGAACGTACGCGAAGCGCTCGAAGATCCGAACTGGATCATAGCCATGCAAGAAGAGCTAAATCAATTCGAAGCTCTCAAGGTATGGCGACTGGTTCCACGTCCAAAGCACAAGACGGTGATCGGCACCAAATGGATCTTCAAAAATAAAAAGGACGAAGACGGCATCGTTGTTCGCAACAAGGCGCGTCACGTGGCCAAAGGATACTGACAACAAAAGTGGATCGACTATGATGAGACCTACGCTCCGGTAGCACGCATCTAGGCAATCCATATGTTCCTCGCTTATGCCGCGCACAAGAACTTCACAGTCTTCCAAATGGATGTGAAGACCGCCTTTCTTTACGGCAAACTCCAAGAAGAAGTCTATATGTCGCAACCAGACGGATTTATGGACGACTCAAAGCCTGATCATGTCTACATCCTAGACAAGGCTCTCTATGGCTTAAAGCAAGCTCCGCGAGCATGGTACAACACACTGTCAAAGTTCTTGTTAGAATCCGAATTCACACGAGGTACCATTGATTCTACTCTATTTATCAAGAACGAAAAGGGTCACATCATCCTAGTCCAAGTATATGTGATGACATCATTTTTGGTTCTACTAGTGCATTATATGCAAACAACTTTGCCACTCTCATGGGAAAAAAATTCAAATGAGTATGCTTTGTGAGATGAATTTTTTCCTTGGTCTTCAAGTTAAACAACTGTCGACAGGAATATTCATAAACCAGTCTAAATACATCCGAGATATTCTTCGGAAATTCCAGTTAGACCAGTCCTCACCACTGAAAACTCCCATGGCAACCAATACAAAGCTTGACGCCGATCCTCACGGAAAGGCTGTCAACACCAAATTGTATCGGGGAATGATCGGCTCTTTAATGTACTTAACTGCCAGTAGACCGGACATCATGTTTTCGACATTTCTTTGCGCCCGTTATCAGTCAAATCCTAAAGAGTCTCATTTCACTGCTGTTAAACGAATTTTTCGTTATTTACGTGGTACTGCTGATCTTGGCCTATGGTACCCGAAAGAGACAGGTTTTGGCTTATCCGCTTACTCTGATGCGGATCACGCGGGATGCATGTTGGATCGCAAGAGCACCTCGGGACACATTCAGTTCTTGGGAGATAGCTTGGTAAGTTGGGCATCGAAGAAACAGCAATGCGTCTCAACGTCAACTGCCGAGGCGGAGTATGTGGCCGCCGCAAGCTGCTGTTTCCAAGTAATCTGGATGAGGACGCAACTCAAAGACTACG
The DNA here is from genome assembly GCA_033807775.1 of Saussurea involucrata. Classification (NCBI taxonomy): domain Eukaryota; kingdom Viridiplantae; phylum Streptophyta; class Magnoliopsida; order Asterales; family Asteraceae; genus Saussurea; species Saussurea involucrata. The sequence continues at coordinate 91,684,970 of CM066325.1, forward strand.
GTTTCACGTATGTCAAAGTCCCGATCTACTGTGACTCGAAGAGCGCAATTGCCATATCAAGCAACCCGGTCCAACACAACAAGACGAAGCACATCGACGTTCGGTATCATTTTATTAAGGATCACGTCGAAAGAGGTACAGTCGAACTCTACTTCGTAAATACTGAGCATCAGTTAGCAGACCTGTTTACCGAAGCCTTGGACGAAAAACGTTTCAAAACTCTTGTGTTCAAGCTAGGTATGCTAAATCTGAAGACTTAATCCGAATGTGTGCCCGTTACAAGTTCCATACATCTACGCGTAATTGTCTACTCCTCATCCGGTGTTATCACTCCTGATGGTTGAGTATACACTTCCTCGCACCTGTATTCTACTTGTCTCGGTTACACAGTTAGATTTCAGTCTCTGTATTTATTAGGTAGATTTCGTTTGTTTTCTTTCTTTCTTCGTGTGTTTCTCTTATTTCATACTGTCGTCTGCATTTCCTTTCACTATCTCTGTGCTTTCACCATATGTTCTCGTGTTCAGGGGGAGCACAATGCGGTATCAAGTAAGTTTTTCTCAACTGTTGAGGGGGAGCATCACACACAGTTTTTCTTTACAAGTCAAAAAGTTTTTTTGTGTGTGGGCACTCCTGTGAGCATGGTCATCATTTGAGGGGGAGCGGCACAAGTCTCTTTCATAATGTCTTAACAGTTTTTTTTGTGTGCCGGCCCCTCCACTTCACTCTACTGCACTATCCGAGGGGAAGCAAGGGATTCCCCATGCTCAGTTTGAGGGGGAGCGAGAGAAAGTCCTTTTTCATTCATGATTCTTACAAAATTCCAAGGAACATGACTTTTTGGAGTTATCCGGACACCATCCGGACACCTCTATTTTCCGGACAGAATCCGAACCAGATATGTATCTGTTAATGCCAAAAATCGCACCAAAGGGAAAACTTAAGGTCGATGTGGACTTAATCAACTAAAGAAAGGATCTTTCGACGAGACGTGCGACGAGGTAAAAATAAATAAGACAAAGGATTTGATGACGCAGGAAAACCCTCAATCGAGGAAAAAACCTGCGGACGACAGGGGGTGTCATCGCTGCACTATGGTCGCCAATCAGGGGCGATGTCCTTGGTACTGGCGTCGGTCGTACAATGATTACAATACAAATGAAGGAAATGCTTCAAAATGTAAAGTACAAATGTTTAAAGTGTAAAACAGGTGTTTGTCGTGTGAATACAAGTGTAAACAACTGTTGGTCGAAAGTTGTTGGCGTGCGTCGAGAGTGATGACTTGAGTGTTCTTGAGTTCGTTGTAGGGTTCTGGCTTTCAATACTTGATTTCCAGAGTTTGAGGGTTCTTAGCTATGAGCTTGAATGTTTTTCATTGTTGTTCGGTGATGTTCGCTGATGATTGCTGATGTGTATCGGATGTTAACTGATGATCCTTGATGTGAAGACGTAGCTTGGTATTTATAGTCTTCGCGTCATTAATTAGCTCCATTAATGCTTTGATCAACGGCTACAACGGCTGGAAACGGTTGCCGGAGTGATTATCCATAATGTTCTTCGTCCATTACGGCTGCTTGCTGTTAATGGCTTTGACTCCTGCATTTAATACTTAACAAACGTAACAGTCAAGGTTAACGTTAGCTTTGGTCGAAGGTGCAGTGATCTTACACGATGGTCGTACGGGACGGGCGATGCTATGGTCGAGCGTCGTACGACTTACCTTTTACGGGAGACGACGGATGTTTTCTGGGTTCTTGTTGAGACCTTATCTTAATACAAGATATAGCTTAGGACATGCGTCTAACCTGTTTTGGCGTGGTCGAGCGACGTGATTTTTTGCCCAAACAGTTTGCCCCTAAAATTTGAAAATTGAATGTCAAATTTAAGTTTTAAATTTTGTCAATCAGACGCATAGGAAATAAGACAAGAGTTAGAAATTACCTCAATCGCCTTGGAACTAGACTGGTCTGTTTCTAACTGAACGAGAAGTTGAAAAGGGAACAAGGTCGTGACATCATGATGACACACGATTGTGCTTACCAGCTGTCGATGACAGGTGTCGACGATCCCTACGGTCATACGAAGGGACGAGAGCACGCGGTGATCATCAAAGGGCTCGACCTGACATGATCGACTGCATAAATAAAGATTATGATGGATCTTTTCTTGGCGATTTCCGTTCAAATTAAAACTTGCAAGAACCTTTGACCTAATTTAAGTTTTTCTGAGATCATATAAGATACGACTCTCCAGTTTGCGTATGCGGTGCAAGTCTATCGCTAGAAAGCCTAGAAAAAACTGGGATATCTGGGGCCTTTCAGAAGTGCAAATCAATTTAACGGGGCTGGCAATGTCGACAGAGCCTAGAAGCACCATTAAAAACGAAGAAGATCTCGACGACTTTAGAAGTCTAGCGAGGATTCCCATGGGGATTACCGTAAGCAAGGTTGGCAAGGTTCGACCGAAAATCTGCCCCAAGGGGTACGTTGTTATATACGAATACCCGTTCAAAATAGGCTTTCACTGGCCATATTCGCCTTTAGTCAAAGAGTTCATGTGTGAATTTGATCTTTCGCCGGGGCAATTGATGCCCCAGTTCTGACGAGTTATCCTGATCATCGAGCGACTAACCTCGCACTGGGAGTGGCGTATAAAGTCATGATCGATCAATATCGTCGTTATAGTTTACTTTCAGGACCTAAGGGTGATTGTACCTTAGTTTTGAACACTGCTATCGATGATCGCAAATGGAAGACGAGGTATGTGTTGGATACGGACAGTGATTGGATTGGATTGATACTGCACAACTGGCGACGATGTCTCATATTGCGCAACTGTCGACGATGTTTCATACTGTGCAACTGGCGACGGTGTTTCGTACTGCACAACTGGCGACGGTGTTTCATACTGCGCAACTGGCGACGATGTTCTCTACATCCTCGTCGACCCTTTCGTCAGCCGCCAGGGACAAGGGTGTAAAGATGGGAGAGAATGAGGGAGAGTTTATGGCGACGAACAACTTTGCGTTGTCGTCAACCCTCCTGATTGACTACGTCCTCGTCAGGGCAGAGTCACTTCCGCATCTGGGGAAATATCAGCTCTTATCTTTCAAGGAGCGTTTTTGAAGAATCTTTGTTGAAGAGATTGGACTGTGTTTAGCCGAACTGGCGTTCTTTGTAAGTTTTTCTTTCAAAACTTGTGTTATCGAAGTTCTTTCGCTGAGCATTTAGTATGTTTCTTTTGTAATTTGCAGATGCTTCTGTTTCCTCTCATTGAATATGTGAAGGTAGAGGAAATGCTGGAGTGGAGGTCGATCGTTGAGAAGGATATATTCCTTCCTCCAACCTTAACATTAATCTTTAGAGCCATATTCTCAGAATGTCGAGGCGTAAGGAGTTGGAAGACCACTCCTAATATACTCGTTTGATCCTTGCATCAGTTCTTCGGGATTGGCAGGGCTTCGAAGGTCGAGACTTTTGGGCAGATCTTGCCATCGACGCTTTTCTCTAGGTTTAGGAAATGCTATGTCTTTTCATGTCTCAACCGTTGGTGGTCGAACCATTTTAACTTTGTATACTCGAACGTCGGTAGTCGAGTTCTTTTGAATATAACCGACAGTTTTGTAAATGAAACTTTGAACTTTTGTTTGAACTTGCGTTTTATATATTTGGTAAACAAATACCATATCAATTATGAAATTGAATCTGGGAATCATGCGACTAAGGCATTCATTGTAACACAATAACTGGTACGTAAGCCATAAGACTTTTAAATCGTGTGTATAAACATAAGCACATGCGACTAAAGCATACATTCGGAGTATGAAATTTTTCCAAGTTAAGAGGCTTAGATCATGAGATCGTTAGACCTCGCAATCGTACGACTAAGTCGTGTGATTAATTTGAATCGTATGTCCCTGTAAAGGATGATCAAATCATAGATTTGGTCGTTTATATCGTGCGACCTTGTGAATTTAAAGTCATATTGTAGACTTAATGACTACTGTCGTGCGATCATGCGATAAGCTGTCGTGCGATTCTACGGTAAAACGATGTTAAGGGTTGGTTGTTGGCTAACCAACGACCCTCCGATGCTTAAGTCAGTTATGAGAAAAAATCGCATGAAAAAGATTTAGGAACATACCGTTAGATTCTCTTTTTAGTGGGATATTTCCCCCTGTCATTTATTATCTTATTCTTTTCGGAGGAAAGATAGGTTTTAAATGACAGGATGACACTGCGATCTGATGAGATATTGTCGTGCGACAGGGCACCATAGTAGACTTATCCCTGTGGAAAAGATATAATTTTAGAAGAACGTACCGGTCAAAGGCGCCTGACTGTGGAGTATGTCAGACCGTACATGTCTGAACCACCGGTGATGCAATTGACGACTTTTGTATGCTCGGGGGTCGACGGTCGATGGTTACTAGCTGGAGTAGCGTCATTGTCGATGATATCTTTGAGATTTCCTTTTGGGAAGTGATATGCTAGCTCCTTCTTCAGCGCGATGCAATCGTCTGTCGCATGACCATGGTCGACGTGGAAGTCGCACCACTTTGATTTATCCTTCTTAGCATCGTCCAAGTCAGACTTCTTCGGCCACCGGATGGTTGCTTCGGTGGTCTTCAGAGCTTCGACTAAGTCTTTAGCTGACCCTTTGAACCCATAAGAGGATATCTTGGGGTACACGGGGAATTTAGTCGCGGTTTTAGCTTCTGCCTTCGTCTTGAAACGAACATTTGAAATTTGGCGCGCGGGCTCGATTCTGGAAACAACTTTGGCCTTGAATTCTGGTTTTCTGACGCCTAACGAATTCTTGTCGTCAGTGTGCTTGCGACGAAAGGCTGCATCGTCTTCGACCCTCATATATGCTAAGGTTCGAGCTCGGACGTCTTCGAAAGTCTCTGGGGGATACTTGGTCAGATCGATATATAGACCTGAACTATCGTCTAGACCACGCTTATAAGCTTCGATCGCAGTTTTGATGTCACAATTGCGGATACTGATCATTTCGGCATTGAATCTATTGAAATAACTTCGAATACACTCATTGGTCTTCTGCACGACATAGTACAGATCACTAGTCTGCTTTTCCATCTTACGACTGCTGGCGAATTGCCGGGAGAATTGGTTGACCAATTCGGCGAACGACCCGATAGATTTGGGTTTGAGATTGATCAACCACTGGAGAGCTGGACTAGTGAGAGTCGCCCTGAAACTCTTGCACATGCATACTTCTTGGTACATGTGTGGAATCGAGATTGTCCACATGAGCTGCTTATACTGCGCGACATGCTCAGTTGGATCGGTCACACTCGAATACTTGGGAGTGAAGGCAGGAATGTTATACTTCTTTGGGACCTCGACGGTGGCGATCTCCTCGATGAAGGGCGACGCCTGATACCCCGAGTGAGGCTCGACGTCGACAGGAACGGCTGCCCCAGGCAACTTGGCGAGCAAGGACAGGACGCGCTCATTCTGATCTTCTAGCATCTTCAAACGCTGAGCAACGGGGTCATTATGACAGTTGCCCCTGCTTGAGGGTTAACTCCTGAGCTGATGCCATTGTCATGCGACGAGCCATTGGTGTCTCCATTGAACGGGACAAAATATGGTTGCGACCCATGATTAAATTGTTGTGATCCATTCTGGAACGGCTGGGATCCTTGCTGGAAAGGCTGCGAACCACCGTGGAATGGCTGAGATCCACCTTGAGGTCCATTCTGAAATGGCTGTTGAAATGGTTGCGACCCCTGCTGGAAAGGCTACGACCCTTGTAACGGCTGCGACCCATTATTCATGGGTGGTGGCCTGAGATGCTGAGGGAGAATTGGTCCGAACTGGGGATTTGGGTTGAACGGCCCTGGTTGCTGATTCTGCGTAAACGGACCTGGATGCTGATCCTGCGCGGAAGGATCTGGTCCTGTATCTGGATTCTGAACAAATGGTCTAGGACCATTCTGATTGAATGATCCCGGAACTGGATTCTACACGAACGGCCTAGGACCATTCTGAGGTCCGAAAGGATTTCTCAATTGTGCAATCTCCTCAGATGCTCTGTGATTCTGCTCCGCCATTGCATTGAGCTGATTCCTGGCGACTTCGAGCTCCTGATACATCTGAGCAACGGCTTGCTGTGGATTTCCAGGGGTTGCCATTTTTCCTGCAATAGAAAACAGAAGAAAACTCCAAGAAACTGTTAGTAGAATGCACGTTCGTCGAGGATTTTCTCTAGATGAGGTCCCACGGATGGCGCCAAACTGTTAATGCCAAAAATCGCACCAAAGGGACAACTTAAGGTTGATGTGGACTTAATCAACTAAAGAAAGGATCTTTCGACGAGACGTACGACGAGGTAAAAATAAATAAGAGAAAGGATTTGATGACGCAGGAAAAACCTCAATCGAGGAAAAAACCTGCGGACGACAGGGGGTGTCGTCGCTGCACTATGGTAGCCAATCAGGGGTGATGTCCTTGGTACTGGCGTCGGTCGTACGATGATTACAATACAAATGAAGGAAATGCTTCGAAATGTAAAGTACAAATGTTTAAAGTGTAAAACAGGTGTTTGTCGTGTGAATACAAGTGTAAACAACTGTTGGTCGAAAGCTGTTGGCGTGCGTCGAGAGCGATGACTTGAGTGTTCTTGAGTTCGCTGTAGGGTTCTGGCTTTCAATACTTGATTTCCAGAGTTTGAGGGTTCTTAGCTATGAGCTTGAATGTTTTTCTCTGCTGTTCGGTGATGTTCGCTGATGATTGTTGATGTGTATCGGATGTTAACTGATGATCCTTGATGTGAAGACGTAGCTTGGTATTTATAGTCTTCGCGTCATTAATTAGCTCCATTAATGCTTTGATCAACGGCTACAACGGCTGGAAATGGTTGCCGAAGTGATTATCCATAATGTTCTTCGTCCGTTACGGCTGCTTGCTGTTAATGGCTTTGACTCCTGCATTAAATACTTAACAAACGTAACAGTCAAGGTTAACGTTAGCTTTGGTCGAAGGTGCAGTGATCTTACGCGATGGTCGTACGGGACGGTCGATGCTATGGTCGAGCGTCGTACGACTTACCTTTTATGGGAGACGACGGATGTTTTCTGGGTTCTTGTTGAGACCTTATCTTAATACAAGATATAGCTTAGGACATGCGTCTTACCTGTTTTGGTCGTGGTCGAGCGACGTGATTTTTTGCCCAAACAGTATCCGGGTCGGATAAGGACCCGGACCCCACCCGGGTATATATATGCACCCGGTTTCTCTCATTTCCACTTATCCGGATTTTCTCGCAAAACCCTAAACCCTACTCGACCTCTCTCTCGCACTCGGACTCTTATCCCATCATCGCTTTGCACTTGTGTTCAGTCCCAAATCAGGTATGTCTTTCGTCAACCTATACCTATCACTTATTGTCCATTCTTTGACGAGTTACACCGCATATCGACCATCCGATTGGTCGATTTCCTTTCCCCATAAACCCTTTACGGGTTTATGTCGATTTTGGGTCACATGGGTGTTAAAACAGGATCAATAAATCGACTTAATACACTTCTATGCTAACCTCGCTCTCACATACACGCCTTGATACCTGTTTGGAACACCATTTCGCATGATTGATCGACTGATATGTCGTCCAGACACACTCATTGTGTCCGGACACCTGCTTCACTATGATGTTTTGTCCGGACACCCTTTTTGGAATGATGCTTCATCCGGACACACTCAACATCCGGAAAACTAGTTGTCCGGAAACCTTAGGGTTTCCGGTAAGTTCAACTACCGGATAGTTTGGTGTCCGGATAACTCTCGTCAAATGAACCCTTGTCCGGATTGTTCATTTTATCCGGACACCCATGTTATCCGGACAGCTTTGGTTATCCGGACAGTTTGGTACTTCAGTTTATCATATCCGGACACCCTTGTTGTGTCCAGTACGTACCTGTTTTATCACTGCCAGTCCTCGATCTATCTCAGATTGAGCCATTCAAAGCAAAGGTACGCACCGACATGTGTTCATCCGTCCCAGTTTCTAACTGTGCGTTCTTTTACAGATATTGCAATGGCGAATCAGCAAAATCCACAACAACCTCCGGAAGAGCATATACCTCAAGAAGAGGAAATCATAGACGAAGCAGCAGATGCTGCCTTGGTTGACCCTGACCATGGCACCGAGATGGAGGCAAACAATCACTACCTGGACCCGGCGCTCTTCAGACCCAACCCTAACCACCAGGTTATACTGGACATTCTTATGCGCCATTCCATCCGTGAGGCCCTGACCCGCACTACTGACGTCCCCTTGCTGTATGTTCTACAAGTTTGGTTCACGGCACAAGTCCGTACGGCCGGCACTTCACAGACTATAACGGCAATGATAGACAACCAGCCGTTCACCCTGACACCTGATTCCTTTCGCCGCCTCCTTTCTCTTCCGGCTGCCGACGCCGCAGGCCATGAACGGTACGATCCTACCGTAAATGACGACACGCTATGCGCACAAATCCGCACGCTCGGCTACAACCATGATCTTCCCAGACCTTCATCGTTCAACCGGAAATACCTAGCCCCCATCCGGTACACCTTGTTTACGATACTGAACAGGTGTCTATCATCTAGATGGAAAGGTATAGATCAGTGCACCGGTGACTTTCTACGCCTAGTTCACGCCGTCTGCTACAACCGCCATGTCGACTTCACCATGATCATCTGGCGTGAACTTGTTACCGCCATCCGACACATCGGAGGAACGAAACAGAAGAAGTTCCTCCCGTACCCGCGTTTCCTATCGCTAGCAGTGCGTCAACACATGGACGCTAATCCAGCGATACCCAGACGTGTTGCACATCCGGTATGCCCTATCCGCCATCTTCAGTTCCTAGTTATCCGCAACCCATCCAATGCGGTACCTATACCCATCCCTGAAGCCCTGTTAGCCATTGTTGATCCCAATGCACCAGGGGTAGTTGCTTATAGGGGAGAGTTAGGTAATCCCATGGTCCCGCCAGAGCCGGAGAGACCTGCCCAGGGAGATAGATCCGAGGAACGTGAGGGTCCGAGGATGAGAGGTGGAAGGGCCCGGCAAGCAGGTGCTGTCGGGCAGGGTGTGTTAGTTGTGAGAGGAAGGGGAGCGAGTGTAGGCGGTGCAGCGGGATCGCGACCCGATTCCAGCCAACCCCAATCTAGACCCGCACTTCATCGTTCGACCGAACCATATGTTACTGAACCCCCTTCCCCATCTCACCATGTTGAAGACGTGGAATCTGACTCCACGGACTCCGATACCGACCGTACCGAACCATATGTTACTGAACCCCCTTCCTCACGGTATCGGACCCAACCCATATTTCACTGTTGGAATCCCTCTTGACTCACCTCCTCATACTGGAACCGGACCTATTATTAGGACATCTGAGGGAGAACAAGTAGAGGAGTTAGATCATGCGAGGCGGAGAGAACTGCGTTCAAAGTTGAACCAGGAAAGATCGAGCCGTAAAGAAAAAGAGGCTCATGAGCGACCCCAAACGAGTGACATCCGGGTAGCCACATCTGCTATCCCGTCTCATACGTTGGGACGGGGTATTGAAGAAGCCTCCGTGGACCCAGCGGAGCAATTGCACGACCCCCTCAGCCACTCATCCGTCTCTCAAAAGACGGATGTTTCAGTCTTGCACGGGGATATAGCACAACTTCCACTGGTCCCTCATTTGGAGGGTTCTAGTGTTGAAACAAGAGACCAGCCACCCCCGGTCTCGCCTTCATTTCGTGCACAATCGAGTCTAGCGCCTTTCGTTATTGAACATCCTTCGACTAGCACACTCGAAGCGGAGCGACACCAAGTCAAGACTCTTCGTGACTCGACCGGAACCACCGTAGTGTCTTCACCTCCAGGTGGAACACAAGGATTGGCGGGAAATCCTACCACGGCTATCATCACGCCAACTGTGAACGTAGGTGGCTCTACCCCTGTGGTAGACGCCTCAACGGGCAATCTAAGTGATCCCGGTGTTACTTTTCCCAACTTCGTGTCACCAGGGTCCCTGGACAGCACCCTTAAAGCTGTCCGCCAGGATATGGAGCAACAGATGCAGCAATATGTAGCCGCTGAACTTGCCAAAGCGATGCGCGCTATCAAAGGTAAAGGCCACCTCGTCGAAATTGAAACCGCCCTTGTACCTCCACCGATTCAACCGCAACCTATCTATTCGGTGGACACCCTGAAGACGATGCTATTGGCCCAACTGCTCTAGGAATCAGACACAACAGCCTCTACCGAAGCAGACCTGATCTCCGTTCGGAAATCCCAGGTCACTGCTCCTTCATCATCTATCATCACCCGTTTGGATGCCATTGACTCAACCCTCAAGGACTACAACAAAGAGTTCACCACGCTGTCTGAGAGGGTTCGCTCGCTCGAAGAAACCTGTAAGAGTCAAGCAGGCGGTCTGAAACGTAAGCACGATGACCAGGATGATCCTGATCACCGTGAGGGGGAGAAACGACAACGCCTAACCGAGACCGCCCAGATCCTCACTGCTGAAACTACAACTGTGGTTCAACCGGAACCTTCAACTACGGCTACTACAACCGACACAAATCCTGAAGTCGAGTTACCTTTAGCAGAAATGGTGATTGATATGGATATATCAGATGATGAAGACCCGACGGTTGAAAAGCCCGAGGGTTCAACACAGGAACTGATCGACCTTGACTCATCAGACAGACCGATTCTGGACATGATAGATCCAGATTGTGAAGCCAACCCGGAGACCGAAGATGCATGGTACGAAAAAGCCGCCAGTGCCGTAAATCTCCAGGTAAATTTGGTCTTCCCCACTGATGAGGACGGCAACATTGATTATGATCAGTTCCTGCTCCAAAATTTGTATAGAACATCCCCCGTTCACTATGCTCAACCCACCGGAACTTCTACAAGACCTGAGTCTACTACTTCCGATCTTCCGACAACTCCTCTGCCAACGACAACTTCTGATCTTCCTCCCCCTCCTCAACAGTAACAAATCTGCTGGGAGAAGATCATGGTACTTATCCCTCATTTGGAGGAATCTTTGAAGAAGTTGTTCGTCCACAAGCTTCGCCCGATCGAGCCGACCTTTTGCCTTGGGATTTATAACCTCAATCTCGAATACCAACGGCGATATATCAGCACAATGCAGCGGTGTCTTCCAGTCAACCCAGTCAGAACCAAACTTCGGATCACAGAGGTAATCAGTATCTATTCAAGACGCATTATGAGGATCGTCTACCCAGTATTCACTGTCCTACGTGAAGATAGGAATGAATGGAAATTCTCTGAAGCCGACTTCCAGCACCTTCGACCGTTCGACTTCCTGGCTATTCTGAAAGACCTTCATCAAAGAACCATCCGACCGCTTGAAGTTACAAAGGCGCTCGAAGCTGTTCGTCGATACTTGGTCCGTACCATTATAATGTCATATCTAACGTACTTTCAAATGGCTATCGAGAATAGGGAAAAGAAGGTAAATATGATCAAGCCGAATCTGAAAGCACCTGAGTTAAATATGTATCCCGAGAATGCTATGCTTCTGGAACCTGAATTCGGGATTGTTTATCTCAACGAACTGAACGAAAAGAAGTTTCTGCGTTTAAGTCAGGTAGACAGATTTTGTGACGCCACGCTTCTAAAGGTCAGAGATGCTCTTCGAAAGATTATTCAGCACGAGTCTGAGAATCCGAAGCGATCGTATGTTCTGAATCCGAATGAAGTAACTGCTCGGAATGCCATGGAAATAGTTGAAGATCGCATCGACTACCGCCGTGCAATCAGATGGTTCGAGGTACACTTCGCGCTTCGCAAAAGGTATGTCTTCAACTGGAGAGATCTAGAGCGCCAACTCGAACTTCAAATCAAAGGGGGAGATTGTTAGGGCAGGTTTTATAGTTGATTTAAAGTTCAAGGGTTGATTTGTATTAATTCATTTTGAGCCTTATTAGTGAACGGGCCGTGGGCTTGCTAGCCACGGGCCCATAGTATTTAATGTAAGATTAGCATGGAAAAATAGGCTGATCATCTTTTTAGCTTTCTATTCGTATTGTAAACATTCTCTCTGAAAGTTAATGAAAGGGATGAGAGTTGGAAATCATTGTTCTTATTGATTAATATTACTGATTTCTTATTTGTTGCACGGATCTGGTTCTATCACTCCCCCTCTTCCTCATGATGAGTGGGGGAGGTAGTAGTTTCAGTGGCAGCAGCAGCAGGAGTCTTAGGGTCCATGTCTTCTTGGCCAGGGATCCCAAGTTGTGTTTCCACCACTGCCATTCTGTCTTCCAGGCCAGAGATAGCAGGGGTGCCTTGGAGTAGGGGTGAACATGGTACGGTACCATGTTTTTTTTCCATATACCATGTACCAACCAATCATACTTGGTACCAACTTTTTTCGGTTGGTACATGTTGGTACGGTTTTGTACCAACATCTCAAAATTGAATTATGAATTAATTAGATTGACATATTTACCAACTATATCTAGATGCAGTAAACATGTCGAGCATTAATAATTGTTGATATGCGTTGTACCATTTACATTATCTATATAAACATTCAAATAATCTTCATATAACACAAACATTCACTAATAGTCTAATACAAGCGACAATTAAGGAGCGAGAATGGACCATGAAGAGTGGAGGTGTAGGCGAGTTATCAAAGTTATTAAGGATAAAGGAATGAATTCAATCAAGTTCTATATATCATTTTGTATTACAATTTAACAAAATGTAAAACAAGATCATTTAAAATTATATAAATCAAAATATGTTGTATTATTGATTAAACTTTAATTAATAAATACTTAGAAAAATAAGTCGGTACAGTACGGTATTACCGTGGTACACGACTTCTAATACCACGTACCGACCAAATTTAAATAGTTGGTACGGTATACCAACCAATTAGGTTGGTACTGTTGGTCCTGAAGGCCTATACAAGTTTGTAGAAGGGGGGTTGAATACAAACACACAAAATTTACTTTTCTAAATTGTTTATTGATAAATCATTAACAATTTACAGCTTGTTGCGGAGACAAGATTAAGGATAAACCTAAATCTAAACAAGTTGGAACACTAAGGTTTCTTGCACTAAGATAGATAAGGAAATTACTAATAATAACCTATCTGAGATAAGAGATTTGAACTTGTCCAGAGTTAGCAAGTTACTTCAAAAGAAGTGAGTTCATCTCTTTATATACTGCATGCATTTAATGCAAGTCAGTATATACTTTACACATGTCATCAGCTGGTTGGTTGCATGTCATTGACCTTGGTTGACAACCTTAGTAGCCGTATGGATGAATAGTGTAGTATCAGAGTGGTTGTATGATTTCAGATTTTCGGAGGTTCTTTTCTGACATTTCGTACGGAGGCGTGCAAGGGTGGTTAAGACAAAAGTACTCTGTACGGAGGACTTCATGATCAGCTTTCGTTGATTCAGCGATCTATCATTTCATATCAGCGAATGATAGATTTCAGCGATAGCTGAAGTCTTGTACTTGATACTTCACGTTGAGTGGACAAATCTGAGTCTTCGCTGATCCGCATCAGTTCATTAGGAGACTTGTCGCTGGTTCTTAAGCTTGATCTTCGACTTCAGCGTAGAACCTTTGTTGACGTGAAACTTGTCTTCAGGGATCATAAGTAAACAACTAACTTATCAGCGATCATCACAATGACTGAACAAACTCAGCGTTAATGATGAACAGTGTTCGCTGAATGTTTAATTTAAAAAGTGAGAGTTCCTATCAGCGGTACTGGAAGATCTTAGTACTTATCAGCGATAGTGAAACTCTGATACATATTGTTTACTTACAAATTTCACTAAGTATATAAGAGAGGGTCATTATCAAATCACTGAGGGTTTGGATCAACAATCTCCCCCTATTTGATTATGACATAGCAACAAAGAAAATTGCTATTTAATGAAAACATAAGGATAAAAAGAACTCATAAAATATTTGTCCCTTTTACTGTTTTCTGGGATCTTTTCAGTACTGATGGAGTAAAGTACTTTCGCTGAAATCTTTCTTTAAAATATTGAATCAGGTTACAATGAAGAACATAAAGATTACAAGTACAAGCGAAATAATTTACAAGTACAGAAGGATAACTGATACAATAGAGAAAAAGGAGATTATATCAGTTTTCAAAGGGTTCTTCCTTAATGAGAAGTTCATCAAGGGTCTTTTTAGTGGGGATCATCCAGTCAGGGACATTTACTCCTTGATTCTTTAACTTCAGAGCAGCTTCAAAAATCAAGGGCTTCAGGTGTCTAGCTTTGATGTCGCGTCTGACTTCACACCAGTGTACGAGATCTCTGAGTTGTTCGATGGGAGCGATTTGGAGCTCAGAGACACGTTGAAAGTGATGATTTCCATCATAGTCTAAGAAGAATATACCATATGGATCACTTACCACTGTGCCAGGGATGAAGGTTTCTCCAGGAGGTAGGGAGGTGTCAAGCATTGAAAGATCAGCATCAGGGCCAAGAACTTCAGCACGAGAGAAACCAATACCTGTTTCATTTCGAATGATTGGACCTGAATCAAAAACTTTCTTCTTCTTAGCAGAGGCTTTCTTCGGTTGAGGAAGAGTAGGAGGAATATCCACAGCAGATGAAAGCAAGTCGATCTGTTTGTTTAAGATCATCTCAACATGGCTTTTGAATTTTGAGCGTGATCCTTGAATGGCTAATTTCGTTTCTAACCATTCAGAGAGACCAAACTTTTCTAATGAAGCAGCATAGAAGGTTTGCTTGGTTTCGTCATCTCTGTAGACATCCACTTCAACAACAGGAACATCAACGAACATTTTTCCTCTGATGTTGGCTTTGATTATCTTGGATGGTCTTGATCGATAGGTCAGCATTTTATTAGCCCATTCCAAGGTTGTATCAGAGACCTTTGTCTTTTCTCTAACGATTTCTTGAGCATCGTCCCAGAGCTGACGTTGAACATCAATGGGAACACTTTTCAGCTTGGGGTCTTTGATTGATCGTTGAGTAAGCTTGATGGCGTATTCTCTGACTTTCTCTTCAGCTTCCTTCCTTTCAGCGATGAGGCGTTCAGCTCTGAGGTGTTCCTTGTATTCAGCTTTTGAAATTCTGAACTTAGGAGGAACTGAAGGCAGTTGATCACGCCTTAGAATGATTCGCTGATCCTCGAATCGCTTTATTATTTCCTCTTTTCTCTTTTGATCCTCTTCACTCAGCTTTTGAGGAGCTGAGGAAGGTCTGTTTCTGTGCGAGAGAGGTTGTTCTTCTGGTTTATCAGTCTCAGAGATCAAATCTAAGACTGGGATTATTTCTTCAGCAGCAGCTGGCTTTATTTGTGAAGTCGCAGTAGTAGAACCTTCAGCGATATCCTTAAACAGGGGAGAGGACTAGCTGAAACACAGCGATCTTACAAGTAAGAACATGGGTAGAAGAACTTGGGTAGAAAGAGAAAGATAAATATGTTCAGGTGTAGGCTAGGGTAGAGGAACTGATAGTGTATGATAGAGGAGGGATGGAGTAAGAGATGTTTAGTGTACCTGACAAACCGACTTTTCAAGCAAGATCGTCAGATTGTCATCTTCAGCGACGCTTTTGCCTTTGCCTGTCTCAGCACCAGAGGCTGAGGGCTTTGTCTTTGTCCGCTCCCCTGTTGGTTCATTTATTGAAATCCCCTTAAGAGCTTTAATCCTTGGGGCAGGTTTGACGATAAAGAAGTCATCGTCATCTTCGTCATCATCGTCATCATTATTCTTTGGATAAGAAGATGGTTCATCATCAAGGATTTCGATGGCTTCATCATCTTCTGCTTCGGATTCTTCAGCGTCTTCTTCGAGTTGCTCCCCTCAGATACAGAGGCGAGCTTCTCGGTTCCCTCAGGGTTTTCATCTCCCTGAGGTCCAGCGATAAGATCTTCATTCTTCTCTCCCCTGATAGATTCATCATGGGAAAGGTCTTCAGCGCTCTTTTCAATATCTTCAGCGCTCTTCTCCTCGGGATGTTCAGCGCTCTTCTCCCCCTCTTTCTCATGATGACTGGGGGAGGAATGGGCAGACTCTTCAGCTGTGGGAGGCTCTCTGTCTTCTTAGCCAGAGATACCCACACAGCTTTCAATCTTTGCTAATCTGACTTCTAGGCCAATTATAGAAGGATTGATCTTTTCCAGCTCTTTGCGATTCGTCGCTGTGAAAGTTTCCAATGCAGGGGCAGGGGTCGGTTCAGGAGCTGGAGTATTTGCCTTGTTGAGTAGCTGCTGGATCATCGTTTTCATCTCACCAACGTCGGTCTTTACAGAGCCTAAGTCAGTCTTTACAGCTGACATATCACCCTCTAGTGCTCCAACCGATGTCTTCAGCGTTGTTACTTCGCCAGACATGGAGGAAACGGAGTTTTTGAGTGAGGTGTAGTCAGTGTAGATGTCAGCGAGCACTTTGGCGAAATCGCTGAGAGTCTTATCAACAATCTTGATGTCGTCTGTGGAAGCTTTCTTTTCTACCACCGTTGTCAGCTTTGTCAAATTCTCTCCAGCGTTTGTTACAGCTGAAGAGTTGTTGGAAAGAGTAGTGGTGAGATCTGTCAGCTTGATTTCCACGGACTTCAGAGAGGTGTTGATGTCTCCCAAATTAGGACCTGTAACACATAAGTACTTGTGAACAAAGGAAAGCTCAGAAGTTTCAGGTTTAGTTACAGTGTATATGGGTTGATTTGTACCTGCAGGAGGATTGACGAAATCGTCAAAGTTGCGGATTCCTGAAAAATGTTCCATATCTTCCTCAAAAGTACGGTGAGGTATGGTGATCTCTGCAGGTCCTGTCTTCATCATTCTTTGAGAAGCGTCAGCGGTGGCTTCTGGAATGATGGCATCTCCAGTGTTCTTTGGAGGAGTGTCCAAGTGAGTGGAGGGAGAAGCGAAGGATAAGAATGGGGTTCGGGTACTGAGTTCAGAGTTGGAATCGCTGACAATCACTTCATCAGTCTTTTGAGAGACTGAGGGAGGTTGGGTAGGTTCCAAGTTTCTAACCTCAGCGTTTGGAGACGCTGAAGTCTGGATTGGAGGGATGGCTTGAATGGGTGTGGCAGAGCGTACCACGGAACTTTCCTTCAGCTCTTCAGAATAAGCTGAGGAGTCTTCAGCATGGGATTGCTGGGGTTGCTCCTTGGTTTTCTTGATCCTTTTGGAACCAAGTTGGATTGAAGAGTGTTTCCTTTTCTTAGAAGGAGAGGATTGTGTGGACGGGGTATCAGCGATGGGTATTGTCGCTGAAGGAGCCACAGAAGTCGAATAATTAGGGTTAAGAAGAGAGAGAAGGGTAGAAAGACGTACCTCATTGTCGACAGGTTTGAAATCGAGCACCTTAGGGCCAACCTGAGAAAGTTTAAGGTCACCCTCTTGAGGATAACTTTCCTTCAGGCCATATTGGAAGATGGCGCTGATGAATCGGGGGTAGGGAACCCATGCAGGTCTGTCAGCAGCAGAATCTACTCTTTGCACTAGGTCATCATAAATGATAGATGCCCAGTCAATATGTAGACCTTTCAGCAGTGCGTATCCCATAGCCTGCTGAGGTTGAGCGGCTTGATCAGAGGAGCCGGTCTTCGCTGTCATGCAGCTGATCAGGTGTGCGAAGATGAAATTCATCTCGCTGGGCATTTTGGACTTCTTTATCAGCGTCAGCTTCTTCTCGGGCTTCTTGTCCCTTCCAGTTTCCCAGATGTAACCCATTGCGTCGAGAAAAGCAATGATTTCTTCTCTGTCAGTATGCTTTTTATGGTCAGAGAATGGAACGAAAGGTTTTTCTTTGGTAGCGTTGGGAAAGTTCAGGGCTTTTCGAATGATTGCGGGGGTTATCTTTATTGTGCCATACTCAGTATCGCTGAGTATGCTGTCAATAGTTTTGGAGGGATCTTTGGCGGATGGTAGCTGAGAGTGTCTGGCAGAGTACCAGAACTGGGATAGTAATAACTGACTAGCAGGAGGTGTAATGGCCAGGGCTGTTGAAATGCATCAGTTTTTCAGGAAATTCACAGCATCATCCAAATGTGTGACTTGCTTTCGAGGAGGAAACTCGAGAAGCGCAGAGAGGTTGTTGACCTTGGTCCAATCTAGTTGATCCAGCTTGAACTTAACCTGAGGGGCTTTGATGATGTCCACTTCCTCAGAGTCAGCGGAGATGTTCTCAGCGGTTACATTGATCTTTGAAGTTGCCATTTCTCTGTATTATCAGTTCAACCAAAGATGTTAACAAATAAGAATTGTCTTAATATGGAAAGAACTTCCATTAAGATGGTTCGAATTTTGTCCATTTCATTCAGACATAAATGTCTTAATGAAGATTAGGGTTTTTCTTGATTTTTGAAAGAAATGTAAAACCCATAAAGTCTTGTATTCCAGTTTCTAAAAGAAATCTGGATACGAATGAAGAACAAGTTTAAGATTTTTGCATTTAAACTTGAAGAACAACCATGAAATGGTTGTGTTCATAAAACCATGAAAGAAATGATTTCATTTTACAAAGTTCTTTTGTTTGATCTTGTTTAAAACAATGATAAGATCAGAAACAAGTTAAGCATTTGAAAAAATAAGAACATATTAACCTTGATGTTTGATGAAGAAGATGATGAATAGTTCTTTGAAGATTTGAGAGCACAAATGCAACAGTAAATCTTTTCTTGCGGAGGAAGATTGATCGCGTAAAAGACAAATATAAACCAAGAGTTTGTTTATATAGAGATTTTAGAAAGAGAAAATCTTTGAGCGGGAAAAGATTTTCATCATGACACGGACACGTGTTTGCATTTGATTGGAAGTTTGAACGAAACGTGCAAACGTGTGTCAGAAAGAAGTCGTGCCTGGTGTTATCCGTTGCAATGACGTCACAACTGTCCTTTCACATTCTTGGTTGTCTCTGAGGTTTTGAAAAAAAAACTCAGGGACTCTTTGAAAACATGAAGCACTGAATAGAAAATATCAGTGAAGGTTTTAAGAACTTTCAAAATATCGTTGTTAAGGAAGAGATATTCAGCGATGCATTTGTTTTTGAAATCTTGCATTTTCATGCGTTTGTCAGATAGAGAAAACATACCTTGATATCAGTGAATCAAGTTTATTCAGAGAGAGGATGATGAAATGGATTATATAAGTTGATTTTATCCTATCGCTGATCAATGTGAACCGCTGAAGATTTTATCCTTCAAAGTTCAGCATTCCAAGCTCGCTGATGAGAAAGTTGAATCTTGTCTCATCAAGAGGTTTGGTAAACAGATCAGCTAACTGACAATCAGTTGGAATAAAATGAAGTTCTATATCACCATTCATCACATGATCTCTGATAAAATGATATCTGATTTCGATGTGTTTTGTCTTTGAGTGTAGCACTGGGTTGTTGGCTATAGCGATGGCACTAGTACTGTCGCAATAGATTGGAATTTTGGAGAGCTGAAGATCATAGTCTAGTAGCTGATTTCTCATCCACAAGACCTGAGAACAACAGCTTCCAGCGGCTACATATTCAGCTTCAGCTGTGGAAGTGGACACTGAGTTTTGCTTCTTACTTGTCCAACTTACCAGCTTTCCACCCAGGAGCTGACATCCTCCTGTGGTGCTTTTCCTATCCATTTTGCAACCTGCAAAATCACTGTCTGAATAGGCGGTTAGATCGAATCCTGAGTCTTTGGGATACCAAAGGCCTAGATTCGCTGTACCCTTAAGATATCGAAAGATTCGCTTTACAGCTTTCATATGAGATATCTTAGGTTCAGCTTGATATCGTGCACACAGACATGTTGCAAACATAATATCGGGTCGGCTAGCTGTAAGATACAATAGTGAGCCGATCATCCCACGGTACAGCGTGACATTGACAGGAACACCCTTTGTATCCTTATCAAGTGTCAGCGGTGGTGCCATAGGGGTTTTCATAGCTGAACTTTCAGTTAAGTCGAATTTCTTCAGCATATCTTTAACATATTTTCCCTGATTTATGAAAGTTCCTTTTTCAGTTTGCTTAATCTGAAGACCAAGGAAATATGTTAGTTCACCCATCATGCTCATTTTATACTCATCTTTCATTCTATCAGCGAAACGAGTACAAAGCTCAGGGTTAGTAGAACCAAATATAATGTCATCAACATATATTTGAACTAAAATGATATGACCTTTCACTTTTCTAAAAAATAGAGTTTTGTCAATCTTACCTCGCTCAAATTTTTCAATATGGAGATAAGTGGAAAGAGTGTCATACCATGCACGTGGAGCTTGCTTTAAGCCATAAAGTGCCTTGTCCAGTTTATAAACATAACCTGGACGCTTAGGATCTGAGAATCCTGGAGGTTGTTCCACATAAACTTCTTCATTCAGCTTTCCATTCAGAAACGCTGACTTAACATCCATCTGATGTACAGTGAAGTTTTTGTGTACAGCATATGCTAAGAAAAGATTAATAGATTCAAGTCTTGCTACAGGAGCAAATGTTTCGTCATAATCTATGCCTTCCTCTTGTCTGTATCCCTGAGCAACAAGACGAGCTTTGTTGCGAGTTACAGTACCATGTTCGTCCAACTTGTTTCGATAGACCCATTTAGTGCCTATCACCGTTTTGTCAGTTGGTCTACGAACGAGTTTCCAAACTTTGTTTCTTTCGAATTCAGTCAGCTCTTCTTGCATAGCGCTAACCCAGTTTGGATCTCTGAGGGCATCATCTATTTTCTTTGGTTCAGTTAGAGAAATAAAGTTAACAAATAAACAAATATTACCTGCACTTCTACGAGTCTGAATACCAGCGTTGGGATCACCAAGAATTTGATCGATTGGGTGATTTACAGTCCATTGCTGAGACAGAGCATACGTCGCTGACTCAGTCTGAACTGGAGAAACTGAAGATGAGGCTTCAGCTACTTCTGGATTATCAGCTAAGAGAGGAATGTTTGCATTTGTTACTACATTCACTGATTGCTGAGAAATAGATGGAATTTCTGAGACATTTGGATCAACTGCAGGTATAGTGTTTATAGGAACAGCTGAGACCCAAGATGTTTCAGCTTCACTATTCTGCATATCTGGAATGATAGTAGGACCATCATTTTCTACGGTGTGAGCATGAGGAGTGGGAACTTCTTCTGAATCACTAAGATGAGAAAACATCCATTGATTCAGTTCTTCAGTATCAGCGTTCGGTTTAGAGTTCGCTGAACAGGATTCGTCAAACGTGACGTGAATAGTTTCTTCTACAGTTTGTCTTCTACGGTTGAAGACTCTGAAGGCTTTGGAGACTGAGGAGTATCCAAGAAAGATTCCATCATCAGCCTTAGGATCAAACTTTCCAAGGGCATCTCTGTTGTTCAGTATGAAACACTGACATCCAAAGATGTGAAGAAAGCTGATTGAAGGCTTTCTCCCATGAAAGAGCTCATAAGCTGTCTTTTTGAATCTTTTAACTATCAGCGACCTGTTTTGCGTAAAACAAGCAGTGTTGACAGCTTCTGCCCAAAACTGAGTAGGCAGGTGAGAATCGTTGAGCATTGAACGTGCAGCTTCAATAATTGTTCTATTTCTTCTTTCAGCGACTCCATTTTGTTGCGGTGTTCTCACTGACGAAAAGTTGTGAGAAATACCCTTACTCTCAAAGAAGGAATCAAGAGAACTGTTTTTTAATTCAGTTCCATGATCACTCCTTATTGAGCGAACAGTCATATTGTTCAGAGTTTCCATCTTCCGAACAAAGGTGATGAGTTCTTCAGGGGTGTCACTCTTAGAACGGAGAAACATTACCCATGTGTAACGATAGAATTCATCAACTATGACCAGCGTATATTTCTTTCCAGCGATGGATTGTTTGTTAACGGGGCCAAACAAATCCATATGGAGTAGTTGTAGAGGAGATGACACTGAGGAGACTTGCTTTGACTTGAAGCTTGCCTTGGTCTGCTTCCCTTTTTCACACGCTGAACATAAAGACTCTTTGGCGTATGAATGCTGAGGTAGACCAGTGACTAACTCTTTGGAGGAAAGAGTATTCAGTGTCTTGAAATTTAGATGTGAGAGCCTCTTGTGCCATAGCCAGTTAACATCAGAAGATGCCTTTGAGAAGAAACAGGAGTTCTCAGTGGTTGTTGAGTCCATGTTTATTACATAAACATTTTCCAAACGATAACCGCTGAGAGCTATCTTCTCCTTTTTGTCAGAGACAAAGCAGGATTCCTTAGTGAAAATCACTTTGTTATCCATGTCGCAAAGCTGACTGATGCTCAGAAGATTATGCTTCAGCCCTTCAACATATGCGACTCTTCTGAGGGAGGTTGTACCATTTGAAAGTACACCATACCCTCGGGTGTGTCCTTTTCCATTTCCACCGAAAGTCACAGAGGGACCCTTCTCTTCCTTATATTCAGCGAGCAGGTTTTTCTTTCCAGTCATGTGTCTAGAGCATCCGCTATCGAGATACCAGATACCCTTCTTAACCTGCAATACAAAGGAAGATTAGTTTTTCTTAGGTACCCACTTAACCATGTATACACGTTTGTCAGTGGAAGTAGTTGGAATGGAAGGTTCAGCGGTCTTCGCAGCATTTGAAGATTCAGCTTTGTCTTTCTTCACTTTGGTTAATTTCTTAACCTCAGTGGTAGGAGTCACCTTGACCTGATTTGCATCGGTGTTGGTCCTCTTTCCCTTGGGGGCAATCTTCACCTTATCTATTTTTTCAGCTTTGGTGGCTATGGGGCACTTACTAGCAATATGATCGGTAAGTCCACAGTGATAACATTTCCTATAACTAAAAATAGTTCTAGTACCACTTGTATGCTGAGCTTTTAATTTTGAATTAGAAGTGCCAGCACCAAGTAAGCTATTTGCTTTAGAAATGGGACGAACATTCAGTTCTTCAGATTTCTTACCAAGGACATCCACTCTGAGTCTAGGAGTAGATCGCTGAATAGATCCAGAGATCAGCTTTCTAGATCCAGAGGGGTAGGTTACTGAGGCTTTAGAAGCATTCAGCTTTGGTACTAAGGTACCCTTCTGAGGATTTTGATAAATAACAATTCCTTTACCTTGTCTCTAGAGACAGAGGTAGGTTTTGAATAAACCATTTTCTCCTTACCTTTTGAGGAGGTAGGAGTTTCCTCAGGGATTGGTGTAATGGACGAGGAGCACTGAGATGATGAAGTGTCAGCGACTGAGGATACGAATGTTCCAAATTTAAGCATTGAACGTTCAGTGGTTGGTTTTGGAGTATCATATTTATAACCCAGACCACGTTTATCACTCAGAGGAATCTGAGCCTTAATTATCTCAGTGATCTTTGTTGAAGAATTACACCATCCTTCAACAGTAGCTTGTTCAACTTTTAATGCATCAATAGCTTCTGCTCGTTCGATTTTGACTAGCTGATTTAAATAGACTTGATCTTTAAAATCATCTTCAATTTTAGAAAGCTTTTCTATTTGAAGGTGGCAGTTTTTAAGCTTTTCAGCGAGATCAAGATTTTGGTTTTCAACCACAGCTTTGCCGTTCATGGCTTCGTATAAACTTCTAGTCAAGAGATCGATCTTACGGAGACTATCAGCTTCATCAATATTTGCAATATTGGTAAAGAAAGAAGGTGATACCTGAATGGCAGATGTTGAAGTGGAGGGAATGTCTGAACTTTCTTCCTCTTCTTCAATCTTGGCCATGAGACATTGATTTGCTTCATCATCTTCAGAGTCAGATGATGATGCTTCTTCATCAGAAGCAGCCCAATCATAGTCAGCCATCAGGCCTTTTCCTTTCTTCTTAAAGCTTTTCAGCTTCGCATATTTTTCTTTCAGCTTTGAGTATTTGTCTTCTTTATTCCTTGGAACAAAGGATTTCTTTGTAAAAGCTGAGGGTCTAGAAACTTTCTTAGACCTGCACTCATTAGCGAAATGACCTGTCTTTTCGCAGTTGAAACAAGTAGCAGTAGCCTTATCAATAAAAGCTGATGATTTAGGCTTGTCAGTTATGGAAAGAGGTTTGTTCTTTCTAAACATTTTCTTCTTGGCGAATCTCCTGAACTTTTTAGTTAGGAGAGCCAAGGATTCATCATCATCTGAAGAATCAGAGTCTGATGACCTTTCAGAGTTACTTTCTAACTCAGTGATAGTGACCGAAGGTCGCTGAGTAGAAGGTTCCTCTGAGATTAAAGCAACAGGGGTGCTTTTGGAATCTTTTACAAGATTCTTCTTAAGATGGCTAGATTGCTCATGATTCAGCAATGTACCATATAAGGTTGAAAGGGTCATTGATTTAAGATCCTTTGACAGCTTGAGACACATGGAATAATTGTCCCAGCTTTCAGGTAAACATTCTAGAAACTTTGTCAGCACTTCAAAGTTAGAATATTCCTTACCAACAGTTTTTAGATCTATAATTAAGCAATTAAAACGTTGGTGAACTTCAGAGAGAGTTTCATTCTTACCAGAAATGAAGCTTTCTTATTGTCTTACCAGGTTGATCTTTCTTGAGTCCTGGACTTCAGACGTTCCTTCATACTTAACACATATTGTGTCCCACATGACTTTTGATGTTTTCAGGTTCATGACGGAATGGTAGACTTCGTCAGGAAGAGCCATGGAAAGTATGGATCTGGCTTTTGTATCTATAGCCACTTTCTTCTTATCTTCATCGGTCCACTGAAAGATTTCCTTAGGAATCAGCCTTTCTGGAATAGCAGGTCTATTCGCAGTGGCTGGAACCGCAGGGTCAATAGTTACAGGGATGAATGGACCATTCTCAAGATAGTAAGGCATAGTAGGGTCTACACCTTCTAAGAAGAGTATCATCCTATTTTTCCATAAGTTGAAGTTATCTCTGGAAAATCTAGGGGGTTTTGCAAGAGAACCATTGTCTATATAATTTGTGTTTGTGTTGGAGGCCATTTTCAGATAATAGCAAGGAAGAGAAATATCTTAGATTAGATCTTGTTTATGAGATTAAACAAGTCTGCTCTGATACCACTTGTTGGTCCCGAAGGCCTATACAAGTTTGTAGAAGGGGGGGGGGGGGTTGAATACAAGCACACAAAATTTACTTTTCTAAATTGTTTATTGATAAATCATTAACAATTTACAGCTTGTTGCGGAGACAAGATTAAGGATAAACCTAAATCTAAACAAGTTGGAACACTAAGGTTTCTTGCACTAAGATAGATAAGGAAATTACTAATAATAACCTATCTGAGATAAGAGATTTGAACTTGTCCAGAGTTAGCAAGTTACTTCAAAAGAAGTGAGTTCATCTCTTTATATACTACATGCATTTAATGCAAGTCAGTATATACTTTACACGTGTCATCAGCTGGTTGGTTGCATGTCATTGACCTTGGTTGACAACCTTAGTAGGCGTATGGATGAATAGTGTAGTATCAAAGTGGTTGTACGATTTCAGATTTTCGGAGGTTCTTTTCTGACATTTCGTACGGAGGCGTGCAAGGGTGGTTAAGACAAAAGTACTTTGTACGGAGGACTTCATGATCAGCTTTCGTTGATTCAGCGATCTATCATTTCATATCAGCGAATGATAGATTTCAGCGATAGCTGAAGTCTTGTACTTGATACTTCACATTGAGTGGACAAATCTGAGTCTTCGCTGATCCGCATCAGTTCATTAGGAGATTTGTCGTTGGTTCTTGAGCTTGATCTTCGACTTCAGCGTAGAACCTTTGTTGACGTGAAACTTGTCTTCAGGGATCATAAGTAAACAACTAACTTATCAGCGATCATCACAATGACTGAACAGACTCAGCGTTAATGATGAACAGTGTTTGCTGAATGTTTAATTTAAAAAGCGAGAGTTCCTATCAGCGGTACTGGAAGATCTTAGTACTTATCAGCGATAGTGAAACTCTGATACATATTGTTTACTTACAATTTTCACTAAGTATATAAGAGAGGGTCATTATCAAATCACTGAGGGTTTGGATCAACAGGTACCAACTAAATTGGACCAATTAAATTGGTACGGTTGGTACGGAAATTGGTTGGTTTATCTCGGTACAAAATTGACACCCCTACCTTGGAGTATGAAGTCCACTGCCATCTCCATCTTTTCCCGGTCATCATGGGAGAAGTGAGATGTAGGTACAGTGGGAGCTTCCAGACGCTCGAGGATCTTGGTGAGCAGGGCTTTGACGTCAGTGACTTCTGTTGTGAGGCTGCTCACCTCACCTTTTAGACCGGTGTTGTTGGTCTGTATAGATTTTACTAAACCACTGAGAAATGAAACCTCAGTGGTTAGTTCAGTGACGGCGGCGGTCAACTTGTTGATGTTGGAGGTGTTGTTGGTGATGGCCGTTTTTAGTGTAGTCAGGCCTTCATCCACTTTAGTGAAGTCAGCAGATGAAGCCTTATCCTTGACAGTTGTTTCCACTTTTTTCAGGGTCTCTCCAGCATCTGTAACCGCTGTAGAGTTATTTGAGATGGTGGTGGTGAGTGTTTCCACCTTTTCATCGATCTCCTTGAGGAAGTTGTAGATCGTGCCCAAGTTATGACCTGTAATAGAAAAGAACTTATGAACAAAAGAAAGCTCAGAAGTTGGGGGTCCAGAGAGAGGAGTGTTTAGGATACCTGTAGGTGGGTAGGAGAAGTTGGGGATATGTGGATGACCTGAGTAATTGGCCATGTCAAACTCCAGCGAGGAAGGTCTAGAAACACCTGCAGGTCCTTGGTTCTGCTGAATCATCCTTTGGAGGTCAGCAGCAACATTGTCATCTAGATGGATGACGTTTGTAGTTGATGCAGTAGGGAAGATGAATTGTGAAGAGACCAAAGAATGTGAGGGAGAAGCAAAGGTTGTGAAGAGGGTGGTGGTAGCAGTGTAACCGTTGGATCCGCTGGAAATAGCCTCCGCAACGCTTTGAGGCACTGAGGATTGGGGGTTCGTATCCAAGAAAGTTTCAGCGAATGGATTCACTGGAACGGTTGAGGAAGGGGTGGCTTTAGCAGATGTGGCGGAGTGTACCATGAAACTATCCATCGTCGTCTGCAGAGGGACTGACGTGGAGTCTTCAGCCTGGGAAGGCTTGGGTTGCTCCTTTGAGATCTTCTTGGACTTATGGATGCCAAGGGTGGTAGTGGATTGTTTCCTCTTTTTGGAAGTGGTGGTGGTTGCAGCCTAGGTATCAGCGGTAGGGTCGACCGTTGCCGTAGAGGTAGCTGCATAAGTAGAAGAAGGAGAGCGAAGAAGAGTAAGAAAAGTAGAGAGACGTACCTCGTTGGAGGCAGGATTGAAGTCAAGCACCTTCGGGCCAACCTGAGAAAGTTTCAGGTCGCCAACCTTGGGGTATTCGTCTTTCAGGCCATGAGGAAAACTGGCGCTGAGAAAGCGAGGGTAAGGGACTACTGCTTATCTTTCAGACATATCCACTCTCACCATCAGGTCATCGAAGATCATTTTGGCCCAATCGACGTGGAGACCCTTCAGCAAGGCATAGGCCATGACAGTCTGAGGTTTGGAGGCCTGATCCGTAGAGCCCGTCTTGGCAGTCATACAGCCTATGACATGAGCAAAAATGAAATTTAGCTCAGAGGGCATATTGTTCTTGAGGATCATAGTGAGCTTCTTCTCTGGGATGCCTTCACGATCAGGATTCCATGTGTACCTCATGCAGTCGAGGAAATGGATGATTTCCGCATTTTCTTGTGGAGAGTTGGGATCAGGGAACGGGACGAATGGATGAGTTTTACCACTGGGAAGGTTCAGGGCTGAGCGTATCACTTCAGGGGTGATTTGGCCTTCACCAAGTTCAGTTTCGAAGGCGATAACGCCGTACTTGCGGTTAGGGTTTTTGGTGGAAGTGGCAGTGGTACGATGAGCTGTGTACCAGAATTGTTGAAGGAGCCTCTTGTGGGCTGGGGGCTTATTGTTCATGGCTGTTGAGAGAGGGCAGGTCTTGATGAAGTTTACTGTATCATCAAGATGTGTCACCATCTTCTTCTTCGGGAATTCCAAGAGAGCGTAAAGGTTGTTGGATTGGAATAGTATTTGGCTCATTGAGAGCTTCATGTTTGCAACCTTTTCAAAGAGAGGGGCAGAGGGTGCAGTGGTTGCATCAATATCAGTTGAAGCCATTTCTGTTCAGAATAACAAAAGATGTAGGAGAAGATGAGACAAAGCTTAAAATGGAAAAAGATTCCAAAATAAGGGTTTTAGGGTTTTCCAGTTTCCATTTTGGGAAGATGGATTTCTAGTTTTGAAAAGAAAAACAAAAACTAGTGAAATTTCTTGTTTTCCAGTTTCCTTTTAAGGAAAGGATTCTGGAAAAACGTATGAAAAGCATAAGTTTAAGATTTTTGTTTTAAACTTACAAGAACAACCTGTAAACAAGTTGTGTTCGTGAAATTTTGAAGAAGAAGATTCCATGTTTTTAGAAAGTGCATTTGTTTGATCTTTTAAGAACAAGAATAAGATCAAAAACAAGTTTAAAAAGATTAAAGGTAGAAAATGTGAACCTGTTTTGTTGAAATATGTGGTGATGAATCACAAGTTCGTAGAAATCCAAAGCTTAGAGATGCAAGAAAATTCTTTTGCCTTTTAGAGAGTTCGAGAGCGTAAAAGGTAAAAATATAAACTCGAAGGGTTTATATAGTGAGAGTAGAGAGAGAAACTAATGAGCGGGAAAAGTTTCTCATGATGGCATGTGACACGTCCCTTGAATCTTATTGGACAAGAAAACGAAACGGGCGAGCGTGTCAGATGAAAGGTCGTGCCAGGGTTTATCCGTTGTGATGACGTCACAAACATCCTTTCATATTTTAAGTTGTCTCTGGGGGTTTTTAAAAAAACTCAAGGACATTTTCAAAATATAGAAGCATTGATTGGAAATATCAGTGAGATTTTAGAGTTTCAAAAGAATCACTGAAAGGAAGAGATATTCAGCGATGTAAATTATTTTGATAATCTGCATGCTGAGGCGAACATCAGCGTTTAGGAGATAGAACGTACCTTGATATCAGCGAATCACTTTTGTTCAGAGATTAGATGAGGAATGAGTGAATAAAAATTTATTTATCACTGATCCAATACTTTATCGCTGAAGAATTATTCTTCAAGGTTCAACATTCCAAGCTCGCAAGTTGAATCTTGTCTCATCAAGAGGTTTGGTAAAAAGATCAGCTAACTGAAAGTCAGTTGGGATAAAATGAAGTTCTATATCACCATTCATCACATGATCTCTGATAAAATGATACATGATCTCAATGTGTTTGGTCTTTGAGTGTAGTACATGATTGTTTGCTATGGCGATGGCACTAGTGTTGTCGCAATAGATTGGAATTTTGGATAACTGAAGGTCATAGTCCAATAGTTGATTTCTCATCCATAAGACCTGAGAACAACAGCTTCCAGTGGCTACGTACTCAGCTTCAGCTGTTGAGGTGGACACTGAATTTTGCTTTTTACTTGTCCAACTCACCAGCTTTCCGTCCAGGAGCTGACAGCCTCCTGTGGTGCTTTTCCTATCCAATTTGCATCCTGCAAAATCACTATCTGAATAGGCAATTAGATCAAACCCTGAGTCTTTAGGATACCAAAGACCTAGGTTAGGAGTACCCTTAATGTATCGAAAAATACACTTTACAGCGATCAAATGAGATTCCTTGGGTTCAGATTGAAATCGTGCACATAAACAAGTTGCATACATAATATGAGGACGGCTAGCTATAAGATACAGAAGAGAGCCGATCATCCCACGGTACGTTGTGACATTAATAGGCTTCCCTGAAGGATCCTTGTTAAGTGTCAGCGGCGGTGCCATTGGGGTTTTCATAGTTGAGCTTTGAGTTAGATCAAACTTTTTCAGCATATCTTTAACATACTTACCTTGGTGAATGAATGTGCCTTTTTGATTCTGCTTGATTTGAAGACCAAGGAAATATGTCAGTTCACACATCATACTCATTTTATATTCAACTTTCATTCTTTCAGCGAAACGAGTACATAAATCAGGGTTAGTAGAACCAAATATAATACCATCAACATATATTTGAACAAGAATGATATGAAATGACAATAAGTCATGGGATCCATATGTTGATAGGAACAAATTTCATTCGAGCCATGAACGGTGGTATCCGAATCGAAGGGGATGAGATAACTATATACAAGAGGATCACAAGCATCAAATCCGCCCCTCAGGCAGAAGTAACAGCCCCTCTCTATGAAGACGATCTAGAGTTTGGATACGATGATGATACTTTTGGGATTCTCCATGAAGCATATACCCTTCAAACCCCAACCATTGGAAAAGGCTTACAGCACAGCTTCCAGTCGGTCATCCAGAGACTTAAACAACAAGGCTTCATTGGCGAAGACCCCATGAAGCATTGGAAAAGGAATGGTGAGACTTGTATCCTGGACATTATCAACCCTGATATCACAATACAAGATAAACCACTGAAACATGTCACTCCAGCCATGGAAGATTCTTTCAAGCAACATATCAACGCTCTCCTTCAGATCAAGGTCATACGGCCGAGCAAGTCACGACATCGCACGATGGCAATGCTGGTCAACTCTGGAACCATGATTGACCCAAAGACGGGGAAAGAAACGAAGGGGAAGGAACGAATGGTCTTCAACTACCGCACCCTAAATGATAACACGTTTAAAGACCAGTACTCGCTACCAGGAATAAACACACTGCTCAAACGCATTGGTAATGCCAAAATCTATTCCAAGTTCGATCTCAAATCAGGGTTTCATCAGGTAGCGATGGATGAAGCATCCATACAATGGACTGCTTTTCTCGTTCCAGGCGGATTGTACGAATGGTTGGTAATGCCCTTCGGGTTGAAGAATGCCCCAGCAATTTTCCAGCGCAAAATGGATAGGTGTTTCAGAGGGACTGAAGCTTTCATCGCCATATATATAGATGATATACTTGTTTTCAGTGAGGACGAGGAACAACACAAGGGGCACCTCCTAAAGATGGTCAAAATCTGCGAGGACAATGGGCTTGTACTCTCACCAACCAAAATGAAAATCGCAGTACCAGAGATCGAATTTCTTGGGGCAATCATCGGCAACCGAAGAATGAAGTTACAACCCCACATCATCAAAAGGGTGGTCGACTTTGATGAGGAAAAACTGAAAACAAAGGCAGGATTACGATCGTTCCTTGGTATCCTGAACTACGCGCGAGGGTACATCCCCAAGCTTGGGATACTGCTCGGCCCTCTTTATGAGAAAACAAGCATGCATGGTGATAAGCGTCTAAAACCGTCAGACTACGACCTTATCAGAAGAATAAAGCAGAAGGTTGGTCAGCTCCCTGACCTACAAATCCCCCCACCAAATGCATACATTATCCTTGAAACAGATGGATGCATGGAAGGATAGGGTGGGATTTGCAAGTGGAAAAATCAGAAAGAAGACTCCAAAGGCACAGAGCACGTTTGCGCCTACACCAGCGGGAGGTTCAAGGTGGTACAATCAACCATTGATGCAGAAATCAATGCCTGCATAAACACCCTGGAAAAACTAAAAATCTACTACCTAGATCAAGCAGAGATAACGCTACGGACAGACTGCCAAGCCATCATTAGTTTTTACAACAAAACTAATTCAAACAAAGCCTCAAGGGTCCGATGGATACGATTCTCTGATGCAGTGACTGGAACAGGGGTTAAAATCAATATTGAACATATTGATGGGAAGCACAATGTTCTAGCAGACGCACTGTCACGAATTGTCACGTTATGTCTTGAAGATCAAGGTAAGCAAGAACAGGTGTTCCAACTTTCCACCACCCTCATGGAAGCACTAAAGGCGGGAGATAAGCAACAAGAAGCCCAAGTAATCCTGGACTATTTCTACAAAAATAGTCCAAGAAACAACCACGGCTACAACCCACAAACAAGTAGCCTAAACAGCCCAATGACATACCAGCACAACACAACCCGGCCCAAACTCTATAAACAGGGCCTTTCTTACGTAAGAGATGACGACTCAGACACAGAAGACGAGACCATAGTGGTAGACCCCGGTTGGGACGACCCAAGCGTTTCAATGATTCAAAAACCACGTGTTGACATCATCGACGCCAGAAGGGCCCGCATCTAGGCTCAATCTAAAGGCCTACCTTTTGTCCATATTATTACTCTACTTTCCAGCTGTCCTCAAGTAACGGTGTGAATTGCTTGAGGTCTCTATCTACTTTTAAATAAAGGACCGACCCGTGTGACCTTGTCGGCCAGTGTAAAAGATCAAGCATTATTGTACTATATTACTGTACCCAGATGAATTATTGAAGCTAATCACTTCACTTCTTCATCGTTATAAATATGTATGAGGGGATTGAAGCCTACACACTTCACCCTACCTTGTGAAATATAAGTTCAAGTTTTCTATTCTCTAAAGTTTTAGTCTTTGTACTTTCTTGTTAAATTTCCTATTTCTCTAATGTTCTCTAAAGTTTTAGTCTTTGTACTTTCTTGTTAAATTTCCTATTTCTCTAATGGTATCAGAGCTAGTAAACAAAGCATTTATAAACTACATGGCAGCTTAAAGTTCATCTTCAAGGTTAGCACCAGAAAGGTACGTTGTATCCAATCCTATATATCATGTTTAATTTTCTCAGAAATAAGTTCATAACTAAGGAAATCCTTGCATAATCATCTATTTCTCTATCATACAAAAGCCAAAGTACCAAGCTCAAAAGTACCCAGGAGGGGGAAGAGAGCCAGGGAAAGTGAGTATCTTAGAGAAACACCTAATTATCTAAAGATTTCCTGACCTAATGAACTCATGACTGATCGTTATGAGCATGATATTGAAGATTGGTATACACGTTCCCGAACTGCTAATCTTGAATATTTAAGCCCAGAAGAAAACCAAAAAGATAAATTTTTAGTACTTGATAATAATATTTCAGTAGTCTATGATCGTTTATCACTACACTCAAAGGTTTGCATAAAACGTTTTCACCAAATCTTGGATTCCCAAAGAGATTTCTTACAACGTTTAGAACTTTGTGAGGAGATAATACGAAAAACCCAGAGCGAAACCAGCAAAATCCTTCAATTAAACCAAGACCTTAGCCAAAAAATCCAAAGGATTGAAAGCCTTACTCAAGAAGTAAAGGGCCTCTTGACCATATGAGTATAGCCAACGCACGGGCAAACTCATCATATCAAGAAGCAATCCGAGCCGTAGAGGACTTTGACTCACCAGCAGTAGGTTTTGCAAGATTTTCTGACTACACCACAAGTGTCGCATCACAAAACAAGGCTATCATTAAACAGAATAACATCCTGTTATATCTACTGATAAGCCAACACCAGAAGGTTGAAATTCTTGAAGAACAGGTTGATTTTATCAGACAACAACTCAAGGCTAAAGAAGCAACGTCGCCTGCCGAGTTAGAAGGGTCCATCGCAGAGCTAACTAAGAGACTTGAAACCTTTTCAGTCTCTGGTAAAGAAGTCAAACCCAAAAAGCAGGGGCCTATCTTTGTCTACAAAAACCCCAATAGTATCTTCAAGGAGGAATACTCCAAAATCTCGAAACAATGAGTCGTGTAACCAGAGCTAGCGTGCTTGAAAACGGGTCTTCAACCACAACCGACCCCCCCACACAAGAAGACCAAATCCGAAATTATCAAGCATTTCAACGGATGAGATACAACGCAACCCGACGGGTCCAAAGACGTTTTGGAGCAAGGTATAACCGAACGCTGGAATCCACAATCAGCCCTGAAAGACAACTTGAGCTCTCCCGAGAAAGGCGTGCCCAACTTGTACCAGCAGAAATCCTGTACTCAAGCAACAGGAATACAGTTCAGCATAGAGTGTACCAACACTACTCAGAAAGACGAATCTTGGTCACAGATGGAAGGCAGGTAAACCTTAACCTCTGTAACGAACAGAGTTACCGACAACTAAGAACATCAGACCTGCAGCACATGCATCTGGGCCTGTTCATGATAAGGATCCATGCCTTACACAGAAGAGGAGCAGGCACAATAGCACTAGTAGTCTTGAGAGACACTAGATGGGAGAACAACACCTCTATTGTGGGAACAATGGAGGTTGACCTATCAACAGGCACCCAGCTTGTATACATGATACCAGACATGATACTAAGCGTGGAAGACTTCCATAACCATATAGAAGTCGCAGTACAAACACACGGTTATGAAGCATGGCATGGAGGTGAAAGCAACCTATTGGTAACTATCAGCTTAACCGGTAGGCTGTCAAACACTAGTTACATGGGCTTTGAATA
>CM066325.1:97744228-97794228 GCA_033807775.1 Saussurea involucrata
GGAGTGAACACAAAGGGCCAAAGTCTCGAGGGATTTTTGGTAACATTATTTAGTTGAGTGATATATAGCTAATCAAATACTTGGCGCTTTTTGTTACATTTTTGGTCCTAACAGTTAACAGCCATTTAACTTTCAGTTAATTAATTCGGTTATTTTTTGGAGGGAAAAACGAACCATTACAATTGTTCACGAACCATTGCATATGTTTGTAAACCATTGCACCTTTTCGTGAAAGGTTGTTACTGTTGGGGTTTTTGCGATATATATATACATATATATCGTCGTTTCCTTCATTTTCAATCTAATTTGTTTTCATCTTCTTCACTATATCATGACCATGATCATGAAAAGAATTTGCATGATCGTTGCCTACAATTCTTAAACTCGAGGAGGTCTTAGGTGGAATTAGCCTAGATCCATCAACGACCTAGTGGGGGCTAATATTCCTTAAGGGTAGTGATTTAATCACGTCCTTGTGTTGGTCCCGAAAGGCTTAAACAAGTTTGTAGAAGGGGGGGGGGTTGAATACAAACACACTATTTTACTTTTCTAAATTGTTTATTGATAAATCATTAACAATTTACAGCTTGTTGCGGAAACAAGATTAAGGATAAACCTAAATCTAAACAAGTTGGAACACTAAGGTTTTCTTGCACTAAGAAAGATAAGGAGATTACTAATAAAATCCTATCTTGAGAGATTTGAACTTGTCCAGAGTTAGCAAGTTACTTCAAATGAAGTGAGTTCATCTCTTTATATACTGCATGCATTTAATGCAATCCAGTATATACTTTACACGTGTCATTAGAGGATTGGTTGCATGTCATTGACCTTTGATGACAACCTTAGTAGCCGCATGAATGAACAGTGTAGTGTCAGAGTGGTTGTACGATTTCAGATTTTCGGAGGTTCTTTTCTGACATTTCGTACGGTGGCGTGCAAGGGAGGTTAAGACAAAAGTACTTTGTACGGAGGACTTCATGATCAGCTTTCGTTGATTCAGCGATTATCATTTACTATTCAGCAGATGATAAAGTTCAGCGATAGCTGAAGTCTTGTACTTGATACTTCACGTTGAGTGGACAAATCTGAGTCTTCGCTGATCCGCATCAGTTCATTAGGAGACTTGTCGCTGGTTCTTGAGCTTGATCTTCGACTTCAGCGTAGAACCTTTGTTGACGTGAATCTTGTCTTCAGGGATCATAAGTAAACAACTAACTTATCAGCGATCACCATACGGACTGAACAGACTCAGCGATATGGTGAACAGTGTTCGCTGAATGTTTAATCTAAAAGTGCGAGAGTTCCTATCAGCAGTACTGTAAGATCTTAGTACTTATCAGCGATAGTGAAACTCTGATACATATTGTTTACTTACAATTTTCACTAAGTATTTAAGATAGGGTCATTATCAAATCACTGAGGGTTTGGATCAACAATCTCCCCCTATTTGATTATGACATAGCAACAGAGAAAATTGCTATTTAATGAAAACATAAGGATAAAAAGAACTCATAAAATATTTGTCCCTTTTACTGTTTTCTGGGATCTTTTCAGTACTGATGGAGTAAAGTACATTCGCTGAAATCTTTCTTTAAATCTTTGAATCAGGTTACAATATGAATAAGAAAGATTACAAGTACAAGCGAAATAAATTACAAGTACTGAAGGATGACTGATACAATAGAGAAAATGGTGATTGTTGTCAGCCTTCAAAGGGTTCTTCCTTAATGAGAAGTTCATCAAGGGTTGTCTTTTCAGTTGGAATCATCCAGTCAGGAACCTTTTCTCCTTTATTCTTTAGCTTCAGAGCAGCTTCAAAAATCAAGGGTTTTAGGTGTCGTGCCTGAATGTCTTTTCTGAAGTCGCACCAGTAGATGAGATCTTTGAGCTGTTCGATTGGAGTGATTGGAAGCTCAGCGATCCGTTGAAAGCATTTACGTCCGTCGTAGTCAAGAAAGAATATTCCATAAGGATTACTGATGACTTTACCAGGGACGAAAAGTTCACATGGTGGCAAAGAGACATCAAGGGCAGATAGATCAGGATCAGGACCAAGTACTTCAGCGCGAGAGAAACCAATTCCAGTTTCATTTCGTATGACAGGACCTGAGTTTGAATCTTGACGTTTCTTCCTTGGAGAGTCCTTTTTTCTTTTCGGCTTTAGATCAGGAACAGGAGGAATATCCACACAAGAAGATATCAAATCGATCTGTCTGTTTATCAGCTTTTCGAAATGATCCTTGTACTTAGATTTTGACGGTTGGATAGCTAACCTCATCTCCAGCCATTCAGAGAGACCATACCTTTTTACAGTGTCAGCACGAAAGGTTTCAGATGAGTCATCTTCTCTGAACAGTTTGATGTCAACAATAGGTACTCCGACGGAGGTTCTTCCAGAGATGAATACCTTGTTGATCTTCGCTGGACGATATCTGAAGTGGATTTTCTCTTTACACCAGATCAGGGTGGTCTGAGAAACTTCAGCTTTCTTTTCCACGATCTTCTGGGCTTGTTCCCAAAGCTTTCGTTGGATTTGAATGGGAATACGCTTCAGCTTGGGGTCTTTGACAGATTCTTGAGTGAGCTTGATGGCGTATTCTCTGTCTTTATCTTCAGCTTCCTTCCTTTCAGCGATGAGGCGTTCAGCTCTGAGATGATCTTGGTATTCAGCTTTTGAAATTCTGAACTTAGGAGGAACTGAAGGTAGTTGATCACGCCTTAGGATGATTCGCTGATCCTCGAATCGCTTTATCATTTCTTCTCTCCTCTTTTGATCTTCTTCACTCAGCCTTTGAGCAACTGAGGAAAGTCTGTTTCTGTGCGAGAGAGGTTGTTCTTCTGGTTCATCAGTCTCAGAGATTAAATCTAAGACTGGGATTATGTCTTCAGCGTTAGCTGGAATTATTGGTGAAGTCGCAACAGATCTTTCAGCGATATCCTCAAACAGGGGAGAGGACTAGCTGAAACGCAGCGATCTTACAAATAAGAACTGGGTAGAAGAACTTGGGTAGAAAAGATAGAAAAAAAATGTGGATGTGTATGGTGTTTGTGGAATGGATTACTGATTTTTCATAGATGATCAGGGAAGGAAAAATAAGTTTAGTGTACCTGACAAATCGGCTTTGCAAGTAGGATCGCCAGATTATCATCTTCAGCGATGCCTTTGTCTTTGCTTTTCTCAGCGCCAGAGGCTGAGTGCTTTGTCTTTGTCTTCTCCCCTGAAGGTTCTTTTATTGAAATACCTTTAAGAGCTTTGGTTCGAGGAGCAGGTTTGACAACAAAGAAATCATCGTCATCTTCATCATCATCATCATCGTTCCTTGGAGAGGAGGATGGTTCAGCTTCAGGGATGTCGAAGTCTTCGTCTTCTTCTGCTTCAGATTCCTCAGCATCTTCATCGAGTTGCTCCCCCTCAGATATAGAGGCGAGGTTCTCGGTTCCCTCAGGGTTTTCATCTCCCTGAGGTCCAGTAATCCGATCTTCATTACCCTCTCCCCTGATAGATTCATCATGGGAAAGGTCTTCAGCGCTCTTCTCCTGTTCAGCGCTCTTCTCCCCCTCTTTCTCATGATTGGCGGGGGAGGAATGGGTAGATTCAGCATTGGTGTTGTCTCTGTCTTCTGGGCCAGAGATTTTCACACAACCTTCAAGCTTAGCTATTCTGTCTTCTAGGCCAGAAATAGCAGGCGTGATTTTCTTCAGCTCTTGGCGATCCTCTGCGGTGAATGAGTCCAAAACAGGTGCAGGGGCCGGAGCAGGAGCTGGATTATTTGCCTTGTTCACCAGCGTCTCGATCATTGTCTTGACGGAACCAAGGTCGGTCTTCACTGAGCCCAAGTCGGTCTTGACCACTGACATATCACCTTCGAGTGTACCAACCGATTTCTTCAGCGTTGTAACTTCGCTGGAAATGGTGGAAACTGATGATTTGAGGTTGGTGTAGTCAGTGTAGATGTCGGAGAGCACTTTGGCAAAGTCGGCGAGAGTTTTATCAAGATCTTTGATGTCATCAGAGGAGGCCTTCTTTTCCACCACAGTAGTCAGCTTCGTCAGATTCTCTCCAGCGTTTGTTACAGCTGTAGAGTTATTTGATAGACCGGTGGTGAGATCCGTAAGTTTCATCTCCATAGACTTCAGAGACTGGTTGATGTCTCCCAAAAAAGGACCTGTAACATATAAGTACTTGTGAACAAAGGAAAGCTCAGAAGTTTCAGGTTTAGTTACAGTGTTCAAGGTGGGATCTGTACCTGCAGGAGCGTTGACGAACTCATCAAAGTTTCGAGTCCCTCCATAGTGTTCCATATCTCCCTCAAAAGTTCCGTGAGGAATGGAGATCTCTGCAGGTCCTTTCTTCGTCATTCGCTGAGAAGCTTCAACGGCTTCTTGAATGATGGCATCTCCAGTTTTGACTGGAGGAGTGTCCAAAGAAGTAGAGGGAGGAGCGAAGGATAAGAATTGGGGTTGGGGTTCAAGTTCAGCGTTGGATTCGCTGAGAAGTACTTCATCAGTCTTTTGAGAGACTGACGAAGGTTGGGTAGATTCCAAAGTTCTAACCTCAGCGTTTAGGGACGCTGAAGTAGGTTTAGAAGGGATGGCTTGAATTGGTGTGGCAGAGCGTACCACGGAACTTTCCTTCAGCTCTTCAGAATGAGCTGAGGAGTCTTCAGCATGCAACTGCTGGGGTTGCTCCTTGGTTTTCTTGATCCTTTTGGAATCAAGAGGGGTAAGAGATTGTTTCCTTTTCTTAGAAGGAATGGATTTTGTGGCCGGGGTATCAGCGATGGGTATTGTCGCTGAAGGAGCCACAGAAAGCGGAGAATTAAGAAGAGTGAGAAGAGTAGAGAGACGTACCTCGTTGGCGACAGGCTTGAAGTCGAGAACTTTAGGGCCAATCTGAGAGAGTTTCAGATCACCCTCTTCAGGATAGCTGTCCTTCAGGCCATATTGAAAGATGGCGCTGATGAATCGCGGGTAAGGAACCCATGCTGGTCGGTCAGCGGCAGAATCAACACGTTGAATGAGGTCTTCATAGATGATGGAGGCCCAGTCAATGTTGAGACCTTTCAGCAGTGCGTAACCCATGGCCTGCTGAGGTTGAGCGGCTTGATCAGAAGATCCGGATTTCGCTGTCATGCAGCTGATCAGGTGAGCGAAGATGAAGTTCATCTCGCTGGGCATCTTGGATTTCTTTATCAGCGTCAGCTTCTTCTCAGGTAGCTTGTCTCTTCCAGTCTCCCAGATGTAACCCATCGCATCAAGGAAAGCAATGATTTCTTCCCTGTCAGCGTGCTTCTTGTGGTCAGGAAATGGAATGAAAGGATTTTCTGAGGTAGCGTTAGGGAATTTCAGAGCTTTACGGATTATTGCGGGGGTTATCTTGATGGTGCCATACTCAGTATCGATGAGTATGCAGTCGATGGTTTTAGATGGATCTTTGGCTGAGGGTAGGTTGGTGTGTCTGGCAGAGTACCAGAATTGGGATAATAGACGCTGACTGGCAGGAGGTGTGATTGTCAGTGCTGTGTATATGGGGCTATTCTTCAAAAAAATCACAGCGTCGTCTAGATGGGATACCTGCTTCCGAGGAGGAAACTCGAGAAGCGCTGAAAGGTTGTTTGCCTTTGTCCAGTCTAGTTGATCCAGCTCAAACTTAACCTGAGGAGCTTTGGTGATTTCCAGTTCCTCAGAATCACTGGAGATGGACTCAGCGGTAACATTCAGCTTTGAAGTTGCCATTTCACTGTATTATCAGTTCAACCAAAGATGTTAACAAATAAGAAATATCTTAATGTGGAAAGAGAATTTCCATTGAGATTTTTCGAATTTTGTCCATTTCATTCAGACAAAAAAGTCTTAATCTATTAGGGTTTTTCTTGTTTTTTTTTTTTTTTTAAAAAAAACGAATATAACACCTATAAGCCTTGTATTCCAGTTTTTTTTTTTAAAAAAATGGATACGAAAGAAGAACAAGTTTAAGATTTTAGATTTAAAACTTGAAGAACAACCATGAAATGGTTGTGTTTATAAAACCATGAAAGAAAATGATTTTATTTTTGAGTTCTTTTGTTTGATCTTGTGTAAAACAATGATAAGATCGAAAACAAGTTATTTGCATTTGATAAAAGATAAGAACATATTGACCTTGAGTTTGATGAAGAAGATGATGAACAGTTCTTGAAGATCGAGAGCACAAAATGCAACAGTGTTCTTTTCTTGCGGAGAAAGATTGATTCGCATAAAAGACAAATATAAACTTTGAGAGAGTTTATATAGGAAGAGAGTAGAGAGAGAAAAACTTGAGCGGGAAAGTTTTTCATCATGACACGGACACGTGTTTGCATTTGATTGGATAGACAACGAAACGTGCAAACGTGTGTCAGAAAAAGAAACGTGCCTGGTGTTATCCGTTGCAATGACGTCACAACTGTCCTTTCACATTCTTTCGTTGTCTCTGAGGTTTTGAAAGAAAAACTCAGGGACTCTTTGGAAAATATGAAGCACTGAATAGAAATATCAGTGAGGGTTTTAAGAAATTTCAAAATATCGCTGTTAAGGAAGAGATATTCAGCGATGTAAGAATTTGAAATCTTGCATTTTCAGGCGTTTTGTCAGAGAGAGAAAACATACCTTGATATCAGTTTAACCCAATTTATTCAGAGAGAAGATGATGAAATGGATTGTACTAGTTTATTTTATCCAGAGCCTATACAAGAATGTATAAACGTATCGCTGATTAAATGTGAACCGCTGAAGATTTATCCTTCAAAGTTCAGCATTCCAAGCTCGCTGATGAGAAAGTTGAATCTTGTCTCATCAAGAGGTTTGGTAAACAAATCAGCTAACTGATAATCAGTTGGGATAAAATGAAGTTCTATATCACCATTCATCACATGATCTCTGATAAAATGATATCTGATTTCTATGTGTTTTGTCTTTGAGTGTAGCACTGGATTGTTTGCTATAGCGATGGCACTTGTGCTGTCGCAATAGATTGGAATTTTGGAGAGCTGAAGATCATAGTCTAGTAGTTGATTTCTCATCCACAAGACTTGAGAACAGCAGCTTCCAGCGGCTACATACTCAGCTTCAGCTGTGGAAGTGGACACCGAGTTTTGCTTCTTACTTGTCCAACTTACCAGCTTTCCACCCAGGAGCTGACATCCTCCTGTGGTGCTTTTCCTATCCATTTTGCAACCTGCAAAATCACTGTCTGAATAGGCGGTTAGATCGAATCCTGAATCTTTGGGATACCAAAGACCTAGATTCGCTGTACCCTTAAGATATCGAAAGATTCGCTTTACAGCTTTCATATGAGATATCTTAGGTTCAGCTTGATATCGTGCGCACAGACATGTTGCAAACATAATATCGGGTCGGCTAGCTGTAAGATACAGTAGTGAGCCGATCATCCCACGGTACAACGTGACATTGACAGGAACACCCTTTGTGTCCTTATCAAGTATCAGCGGTGGTGCCATAGGGGTTTTCATAGCTGAACTTTCAGTTAAGTCGAATTTTTTCAGCATATCTTTAACATACTTTCCCTGATTTATAAAAGTTCCTTTTTCAGTTTGCTTAATCTGAAGACCAAGGAAATATGTTAGTTCACCCATCATACTCATTTTATACTCATCTTTCATTCTATCAGCGAAACGAGTACAAAGCTCAGGGTTAGTAGAACCAAATATAATGTCATCAACATATATTTGAACTAAAATGATATGACCTTTTATTTTTCTAAAAAACAAAGTTTTGTCAATCTTACCTCTCTCAAATTTTTCAAGGTGGAGATACGTAGAAAGAGTGTCATACCATGCACGAGGAGCTTGCTTCAAGCCATAAAGTGCCTTATCCAGCTTATAAACATAACCTGGACGCTTAGGATCTGAGAATCCTGGAGGTTGTTCCACATAAACTTCTTCATTCAGCTTTCCATTTAGAAACGCTGACTTAACATCCATTTGATGTACAGTGAAGTTTTTGTGTACAGCATATGCTAAGAAAAGACGAATAGATTCAAGTCTTGCTACAGGAGCAAAGGTTTCGTCATAATCTATACCTTCCTCTTGTCTGTATCCCTGAGCAACAAGACGAGATTTGTTGCGAGTTACAGTACCATGTTCGTCCAACTTGTTTCGATAGACCCACTTAGTGCCTATCACTGTTTTGTCAGTTGGTCTCCGAACAAGTTTCCAAACTTTGTTTCTTTCGAATTCAGTCAGCTCTTCTTGCATAGCGCTGACCCAGTTTGGATCTCTGAGGGCATCATCTATTTTCTTTGGTTCAGTTAGAGAAATAAAGTTAACAAATAAACAAATATTACCTGCACTTCTACGAGTCTGAATACCAGCGTTGGGATCACCAAGAATTTGATCGATTGGGTGATTTACAGTCCATCGCTGAGCCGGAGCATGCGTCGCTGACTCAGTCTGAACTGGAGAAACTGAAGATGAGGCTTTAGCTACTTCTGGATAATCAGCTAAGAGAGGAATGCTTGCATTTGTCACTTCATTCACTGATTGCTGAGAAATAGATGGAATTTCTGAGACATTTGGATCAACTGCGGGTATAGTATTTATAGGAACAGCTGAGACCCAAGATGTTTCAGCTTCACTATTCTACATATTGGGAATGATAGTAGGACCATCATTTTCAGTTGTATGAGTATGAGTAGTGGGAACATCTTCTGAATCACCAAGATGAGAAAACATCCATTGATTCAGTTCTTCTGTATCAGCGTTCGGTTTAGAGTTCGCTGAACGGGATTCGT
Source organism: Saussurea involucrata (assembly GCA_033807775.1). NCBI lineage: Eukaryota > Viridiplantae > Streptophyta > Magnoliopsida > Asterales > Asteraceae > Saussurea > Saussurea involucrata. The sequence goes on from CM066325.1 coordinate 97,753,002, forward strand.
CAAACGTGACGTGAATAGTTTCTTCTACAGTTTGTCTTCTTCGGTTGAAGACTCTGAAGGCTTTGGAAACTGAGGAGTATCCAAGAAAGATTCCATCATCAGCCTTAGGATCAAACTTTCCAAGGGCATCTCTGTTGTTCAGTATGAAACACTGACAACCAAAGATGTGAAGAAAGCTGATTGAAGGCTTTCTCCCATGAAAGAGTTCATAGGCTGTCTTTTTGAATCTTTTGACTATCAGCGACCTGTTTTGCGTAAAACAAGCCGTGTTGACAGCTTCTGCCCAAAACTGAGTAGGCAGGTGAGAATCGCTGAGCATTGAACGTGCAGCTTCAATAATTGTTCTATTTCTTCTTTCAGCGACTCCGTTTTGTTGTGGTGTTCTCACTGACGAAAAGTTATGAGAAATACCCTTGCTCTCAAGGAAGGAATCAAGAGAACTGTTTTTGAATTCAGTTCCATGATCACTCCTTATTGAGCGAACAGTCATATTGTTCAGAGTTTCCATCTTCCGAACAAAGGTGATGAGTTCTTCAGGGGTGTCACTCTTAGAACGGAGAAACATTACCCATGTATAACGAGAGAATTCATCAACTATGACCAGCGTATATTTCTTTCCAGCGATGGATTGTTTGTTAACGGGGCCAAACAAATCCATATGGAGTAGTTGAAGAGGAGATGACACTGAGGAAACTTGCTTGGACTTAAAGCTTGCCTTGGTCTGCTTCCCTTTTTCACACGCTGAACATAAGGATTCTTTGGCGTATGAATGTTGAGGTAGACCAGTGACTAACTCTTTGGATGAAAGAGTATTCAGTGTCTTGAAGTTGAGATGTGAGAGTCTCTTGTGCCATAGCCAGTTGACATCAGAAGATGCCTTTGAGAAGAAACAGGAGTTCTCAGTGGTTGTTGAGTCCATGTTTATAACGTAAACATTTTCCAAACGATAACCGCTGAGAGCTATCTTCTCCTTTTTGTCAGAGACAAAGCAGGATTCCTTGGTGAAAATCACTTTGTTATCCATGTCGCAAAGCTGACTGATGCTCAGAAGATTATGCTTCAGCCCTTCAACATATGCGACTCTTCTGAAGGATGTTGTACCATTTGAAAGTACACCATACCCTCGGGTGTGTCCTTTTCCATTTCCACCGAAAGTTACAGAGGGACCCTTCTCTTCCTTGTATTCAGCAAGCAGGCTTTTCTTTCCAGTCATGTGTCTAGAGCATCCGCTATCGAGATACCAGATACCCTTCTTAACCTGCAATACAAAGGAAGATTAGTTTTGCTTGGGTACCCACTTCACCATGTATACGCGTTTGTCAGTGGAAGTGGTTGGAATGGGTTCAGCAGTCTTCGCAGCATTTGAAGATTCAGCTTTGTCTTTCTTCACTTTGGTCAATTTCTTGACCTCAGCGGTATGAGTCACCTTGACCTGACTTGCAACTGGTTTGGTCTTCTTTGGTGCTATCTTCACCTTAGCTATCTTATCAGCTTTGGTGGCTGTGGGACACTTACTTGCAATATGATCGGTAAGTCCACAGTGATAACATTTCCTATAACTAAAATTAGTTCTAGGACCACTTGTGTGCTGAGCTTTTAATTTGGAATTAGAAGTGCCAGCACCAAGTACACTATTGGTTTTTGAAATAGGACGAACATTCAGTTCTTCAGATTTCTTACCAAGGACATCTACTCTGAGTCTAGGAGTAGGTCGCTGAACTGATCCAGAGGTCTGATTTCTAGAACCAGATGAATGAATCACTAAGGCTTTGGAAGCATTCAGCTTAGGTACTAAAGTACCCTTCTGAGGATTTTGATAAATTACAATTCCTTTACCTTTATCTTTAGAGACAGAGGTAGGTTTTGAATAAACCATTTTCTCCTTACCTTTTGAGGAGGTAGGAGTTTCCTCAGGGATTGGTGTAATCGACGAGGAGTACTGAGATGAAGAAGTGTCAGCTACTGAGGATACGAACGTTCCAAATTTAAGCATTGAACGTTCAGTGGTTGGTATTGGAGTATCATATTTATAACCCAGACCACGTTTATCACTCAGAGGAATCTGAGCCTTAATTATCTCAGTGATCTTTGTTGAAGAATTACACCATCCTTCGACAGTAGCTTGTTCAGCTTTTAATGCAGCGATAGCTTCCGCTCGTTCAATTTTGACTAGCTGATTTAAATGGACTTGATCTTTAAAATCTTCTTCAAATTTAGAAAGCTTTTCTATTTGAAGGTGGCAATTTTTAACCCAGACCACAGCTTTGCCGTTCATGGCTTCGTATAAGCTTCTAGTCAGTAGTTCGATTTTACGGAGACTATCAGCTTCATCAATATTTACAATATTGGTAAAGAAGGAAGGTGATACCTGAATGGCAGATGTTGAAGTGGAGGGAATGTCTGAACTTTCTTCCTCTTCTTCAATCTTGGCCATGAGACATTGATTTGCTTCATCATCTTCAGAATCAGATGATGAGGCTTCTTCATCAGAAGCAGCCCAATCATAGTCAGCCATTAGGCCTTTTCCCTTCTTCTTAAAGCTTTTCAGCTTTGCATACTTCTCCTTCAGCTTTAAGTATTTGTCGTCTTTATTCCTTGGAACAAGGGATTTCTTTGTAAAGGCTGAAGGTCTCATGATTTTCTTTGACCTGCACTCGTTAGCGAAATGACCTGTCTTTTCGCAGTTAAAACAAGTAGCAGTAGCCTTATCAACAAAAGCTGATGACTTAGGCTTGTCAGCTATAGAAAGAGTTTTGTTCTTTCTAAACATTTTCTTCTTGGCGAATCTCCTGAACTTTTTAGTTAGGAGAGCCAAGGATTCATCATCTGAAGAATCAGAATCTGATGATCTCTCAGAGTTACTTTCTAACTCAGTGATAGTGACCACGGGTCGCTGAGTAGAAGGTTCCTCTGAGATTAAAGCAACAGGGGTGCTTTTGGAATCTTTTACAAGATTCTTCTTAAGATGGCTAGATTGCTCATGATTCAGCAATGTGCCATATAAGGTAGCGAGTGTCATTGATCTTAGATCTTTTGACAGCTTGAGACACATGGAATAATTGTCCCAGCTTTCAGGTAAACATTCTAAAAACTTTGTCAGAACTTCAAAGTTAGAATATTCCTTACCAACCGTTTTAAGATCTATAATTAAGCAGTTAAAACGTTGATGTACTTCAGAGAGAGTTTCATTCTTACCAGAGATGAAACTTTCGTATTGTCTTACCAGGTTGATCTTTCTTGAATCCTGGACTTCAGACGTTCCTTCATACTGAACACATATTGTGTCCCACATGGCCTTCGAGGATTTCAGGTTCATGACGGAATGGTAGACTTCGTCAGGAAGGGCCATGGATAGTATGGATCTGGCTTTTGTATCTATAGCCACTTTCTTCTTGTCTTCATCGGTCCAATGATGGATTTCCTTTGGAATCAGCCTTTCTGGAATAGCAGCTCTAGTTGCAGTGGCTGGAACGGCAGGATCAATCGTTACAGGGATGTGTGGACCGTTTTCAAGATAGTAAGGTATAGTAGGGTCTACACCTTCTAAGAAGAGTGTCATCCTATTTTTCCATAAGTTGAAGTTGTCTCTGGAAAATCTAGGGGGTTTTGCAAGAGAACCATTGTCGATATAGTGAGTGTTTGTGTTTGAGTTGGCCATTTTCAGATAATAGCAAGGAAGAGAAAATATCTTAGATTAGATCTTGTTTATGAGATTAAACAAATCTGCTCTGATACCACTTGTTGGTCCCGAAAGGCTTAAACAAGTTTGTAGAAGGGGGGGGGTTGAATACAAACACACTATTTTACTTTTCTAAATTGTTTATTGATAAATCATTAACAATTTACAGCTTGTTGCGGAAACAAGATTAAGGATAAACCTAAATCTAAACAAGTTGGAACACTAAGGTTTTCTTGCACTAAGAAAGATAAGGAGATTACTAATAAAATCCTATCTTGAGAGATTTGAACTTGTCCAGAGTTAGCAAGTTACTTCAAATGAAGTGAGTTCATCTCTTTATATACTGCATGCATTTAATGCAATCCAGTATATACTTTACACGTGTCATTAGCGGATTGGTTGCATGTCATTGACCTTTGATGACAACCTTAGTAGCCGCATGAATGAACAGTGTAGTGTCAGAGTGGTTGTACGATTTCAGATTTTCGGAGGTTCTTTTCTGACATTTCGTACGGTGGCGTGCAAGGGAGGTTAAGACAAAAGTACTTTGTACGGAGGACTTCATGATCAGCTTTCGTTGATTCAGCGATTATCATTTACTATTCAGCAGATGATAAAGTTCAGCGATAGCTGAAGTCTTGTACTTGATACTTCACGTTGAGTGGACAAATCTGAGTCTTCGCTGATCCGCATCAGTTCATTAGGAGACTTGTCGCTGGTTCTTGAGCTTGATCTTCGACTTCAGCGTAGAACCTTTGTTGACGTGAATCTTGTCTTCAGGGATCATAAGTAAACAACTAACTTATCAGCGATCACCATACGGACTGAACAGACTCAGCGATATGGTGAACAGTGTTCGCTGAATGTTTAATCTAAAAGTGCGAGAGTTCCTATCAGCAGTACTGTAAGATCTTAGTACTTATCAGCGATAGTGAAACTCTGATACATATTGTTTACTTACAATTTTCACTAAGTATTTAAGATAGGGTCATTATCAAATCACTGAGGGTTTGGATCAACACCTTGTTTCACTATTTTGATCATCTTTGTTTCTGTGCATTACTCTGTTCTAACAATGCATATACAGATATACTAACTCTCGAATGATTAAATATACAAAAACTAACAATGCATATAAAGATATACTAACTCTCGAATGATTAAATATACAAAAATCCCCATGAATAGGATAGTCGTATACATACGACAAATCATCAAGATGATGTTGATACCATCAAAATACCATTTGCAACTAAAAATGTTTTTCAAAAAATTCATCACATGAGAGATCGTCGTATATCAAGTATTTGTTTTTCTTCCTGCTAGCACTAACACCTAAATCATGCACCCAAACCCGAACCTACACCCTGAGATCGATGCATGTCGACAAACAAACTAAGTTAGGCTTCACGCTTTGTAAGTTCAAGAGTTTGCATTATTAAACATTTAACGAAATTCAAAACTAATTCGTAACTCCACAAAAGTGAATAATATGTAAAGTAGTGTTTGATATTGCTCGTTGCGTGATAATCAAAAGAAATGTTAACAAAACATGTAAAAATCTATTTCATTGACTATTTCTATAAATCTCTCCCTCTCTCTCTATTTCCCTCTCTCCATCCCCCCCTCTCTCGCCCCTTAAATCCTGCACCTAAACCCTGAGATGCATGTCGACAAACCAACAAAGTTAGGCTTCATACTTTGTAAGTTCAAGAGTTTTCATTATTAAACAGTTAACAAAAATCAAAACTATTTCCATAAATCTCTCTCTCTATCTCTCTCCTACCATATCATGTATTTGCTTTTCATACTGCTAGCCCTAACACCTAAATCCTGCACCCAAACCCGAACCTACACCTTGAGATGAATGTCGACAGACAAACCAAGTTAGGCTTCACGCTTTGTAAGTTCAAGAGTTTGCATTATTAAACATTTAACAACAATCAAAACTAGCTCGTAACTCCATAAAAGTAAATTATATGTAAAGTAGTGTTTGATATCGCTCGTTGTGTGATAATCAAATAAAATATTAACAAAAATGTAAAAATCTATTTCATTGACTATTTCCATAAATCTCTCTCTCTCTCTCTCTCTCTCACACACACACACAAGGTTGGGTTTACGTGAGACCAACTTGTTTTCGTGAGACCCGTGAGACCAAAAAATTACACTCAAATTCGTAACAAAACATTGTAAAGGTAAAAACTATGAACCATCATAGGAAAAGTTATGTAATTGTTTTTCCTTCACAGTGTTTTGGTGTGAAAGTTCAGTGTTGTAATGTCTCACTCTCGGGTAAGTTCGTAATTTTAATTTGGGTTCCGTTTTATTTATTTAGTTTATTTTATTAGTTTAGGGTGTTTTGGGTTGGTTTATAAGTTTAGGGGTGTTTATGTCATTTTGTTAAGATAAAACCCCTAATTGCAATTTTGGTCCTTTTATATATATTGACTCACCTCCTTAGATATTATTAGTCGGTTTCTTTCAGTGTGTGTGTGCGTGTTTTTGAGTTGAGAGAAGCAGAGGAAAGAAGGTCGATAAATTAGGGCTCAAGAAATTCTCGTGTATTCAAGTTTGAGGTAATTGTCTTTTCAAATTGTGTTTATATTCAGTAGTAGACAATTTCTACCGGTTTAGAATTGTCAATTTTCTGATTTTTAAGTGGTTTCGATCAAATCTGGGATTCAGACGTCGTCCGAATTCTTCAGTATCCGGATTCGATTTATCCGGATTCTCCTAAGTTTTCAGATATGAATTGTATTCGGATTCGGTGTTGTCCGGATGAGTTTCCGGATAAGTTGTCCGGATGAGTTTCCGGATTCCCTGACTTTCCGGATAAGGGTTTCCGATTGAGATTTCCGGATACAAAAGTATCCGGATGGTTTGCAATTCCGGATAGGTTGTCCGGATAAGTTAATTACGGATAGGTTGTCCGGATAAGTTAATTCCGGATTCCGGGTATTTGTTTCCGGGAAAGTTTCCCGGATAGCGGGACTCCCGTACTAAGTCGCCAAAGAGGGACATTTGTGGATAAGGGTATGATAGGCTTATTTAGGATTCTTAGCCTGTCATTGAGTTTTACGTGGTAAATAGTTATATCTATTTTGTGTAATTTAGATTTCGTGAAGTTTGTGGAAAAGTAAGTGTAGGTTATTATATGCCCACGACATATGTCACACGGAAATGCTACCAATGAGTATGTAAACCTAAAGGGTCGCACACAAAGAATACGTTTGCTTCCATTAGAAAGAAACACGTAAAAGTCATGCTTGACAGTTAAATAATTATTCTTGAAAGAATAATTAAATAATATGTGTAAAATGTAATTTTGATAATTACAGGGTTTTATCTGTAAATACGAATAATTATTATTTAGATAAATATAGTTATTTAGATAATTATCTCAGATAATTATTCGAATTCAAATGATTTGAATTCAAATAATTACAGATAAACATAAATCCTATATAGTGTCTATATAAATAGGATGTCAGGTCAGTTGTTTTCAGTTGACTGATTCGACTTTCTAAATCTGAATTATACACTTACACATATTAGAATTAGGGGTTCTTTTGGGCTAGCACCCGGTGGAATTCGCGTGTTCGTGTGTGGATACCGTTAGAGGAAACCTGTATTGGTTTCTTAGTGCCCCGATCGTTCAACCACAACAGATCCAAAAAGGTACAATTCTAAACACCCTATGGTGTGGTTTATTTTAATTAAATGCATCAATGGATTCGATTGGGTTTTGATCTAGAAATGTTTTCTGTAATTTTGTAACCAAAATGATTTTATTTCCACTGCGTTTAATGGTTACAAATCACTAGTAAAACCCAACAGTGGTATCAGAGCCACTTTGATAGCATTTAGTTAAATGTGGAACAAAATTTGTATGGCAAGCAAATTAAATTAATTGTTTTAGATCCTAAAATTATTTTGGCTTTTCCATTAACGATTGTCGGTTGAAAGCAAAAGAAATTTTCTACACTTTTGTTAAAGTGTATTTGCAAAACTAAATAAATAAATAAAAGGGTTGTTGAACCCTAAATTTGTTTTTCGCTGGTGACTTCCTCCCAACTCAGCCGCCATTCAACTTCTTTTCCTCAAGAGAATAATTTAAACCTTGTTGTTGTCGACGTGATTGTCATTGTTGGTTCCCGTTTTGCTTATACAAGATTGTCAGATCTATTAGTTCGAATTTATTTTTGATGCGGAAGCGTATTTGAATAACTAACAGATATGATTGATAGATTTAGAACATAATATAAACAGTGAACAGGAAATAATATCTCAAAGTTTACTGAATATATATATTAAGAACAGATTCAAGAACAGTGAGTAAGCAAAGCTTTCAAAACAGATATGACTCTCAAAGTGTTTAAAGCTATGTGTTCTTGTAATGTTTTTCTCTCTTGAATTCTTGTTTCGATTGTTCGATCGATGGATTGATGGATAGGAAGAACTCAACATGAGTCTTCCTTATATACTACTCTAAGGGGACCATAAAGCATGTGCTACTATTCACAAAGGACGGTATGAATAGTTGGACGGATGGCATGAACAGTTGGACGTGTTGTATTGCATTTAATGCAGCAGACGTCTATTATGTACTAAGCCCTATTGAATCCAACCATAGTTTGACACGTTGCAGTTGGACAGGGCATGCTACCATGCAAGTTGATGAACAGGTCCTGTAATAGTAGCAAGATATTATAAATATCTTTTAAGTCTTTGTTGAAGACCGCAGAGGCTCTGTGAAGTGCCACAGAGGTTCTGCGGTTTGGTCCTTAGAAGAGCAGTCTTCACCGGATTCCGAGTCTTTGATCTTCTTTGCGCGTATGACAGAGCTTCTGTAGGGCGCCTCTTTAGCTTCTGTAGCTTCTTGACCTTGATCTCTCGGTAAGTTCGGCAGAGCCTCTGTAAAGAGGCTTTCTTCACTTAGCCTATTTTTCACTACTTCTAAATACTTCTATGATTAGGAAGATTGAAGCTAACAATCTCCCCCTAAGTAGTGAAAAATAAAAAATTTAACTTGAGTTTAGTTAGGCTAAGTTAGATAAGACAGAGGTTAAACAATACCTCGAAAGTTCTTTCATTCAGAAATATGCCAGAGGCATTTTACATTTGAGTACAATGAAAGATAAACTTTTGACTTGGTTTGCAGAGATTTGAGGTTTGAGAATCAGATTTTGGCATCTTTGAAATCGTTGTAGCTTCTGTTGTCTCTTCCGATTCTTCTGATCTCTTTGTAGAAACTGATGCAGAGTTCTCATAGGCGGATTGTGGCATCAATCTCTCTGATGAAAGTATCTGCAGCATCTCTATCCATTTTCTCTGTACCTCTGTATTTTACAAGGCTTGCTCTGAACTTGTTCAGAGTACTAGTTGCGTACTTCTGACAATCCATGCACACAAATAGTTTGATTTCGCCTTGTGGATTTTGAAATACTAACCCGAATCTTGGTTCTGTAATGATAGAGTTGGGCACGGCGCCGGGTGGGCAGCGATCTTCTGGTGGTCGTAAATTTAGATGTTTGAGACCAAGATCCTTTCCCAGTTGAAAATCTATCATACTGAAGATCAGAAGCTTTTCCCTCATTGCTTTTCTTAACACTTGATAGGCTCTGGTGTTTGCCTCTGTGTTGTAGTTGTCCTTTGTCCATTGCAGAAGGTCAGGTAGATCATAAGGATTGATATTTCTTAGGTCAGCATCAGCGAAGGTGGTTTCTGAATTGTCTTCTCTTCTGACTTTGTAAAGGTTGTACCTGACCCTTGGATAGGTTCTTGTACAGCGTCTGAAGGTAGAGGAAAACGCTGTTGGAGTCGAGTCTCTTCACTTAGCAGCTCCGTAATGGCTTCTTCAAGAGTAGGCAAAGGGTGCCTATGAAGTAACGAGGCTCGAACATTCTCAAAGCGATCAGTAAGCCCCATCAGTATGGTAATCAAATGTAGTTGGCTGAAATAGGCTGTGAATTTCCGAGCTGATTCATCGAAAATTTGGGGTGCACCTAAGCTCAAGTGGTCTCTAAGAGCTTGCATCTCAGAGATGTATGAGTTGATGGACTGATCAGGAAGTTGCCTTTTGTTCTGGAAGGTAGTCCATAACTGATATTGATGAGAGAGGCCGGTAGAGGTGTACCTGTTTGCGAGAAAATCCCACAGTCCTTTGGCTGTCGTATAGCCAAGGAATTGTTGATTTATCTCAGTAGTTGTAGAGGCATTGATGAACCCAAGAATGCGAGCGTTTGCGATATCCCAATCATTCATACGCTTTGCAAAGTCAATTGCACTTTCCTTTTCTTCTTGAACAGGAATGGTCGATGTACCAGTGACATAGGTATAGAGTCCATGAGATTTTAGGAGGATGGACATGTGATGATGCCACAAGACATAATTGTTCCCATTGAGAACGAATGAGATGGGATTATAGTGATTTGGGTTGAGAGCCATTTGATTTTAGTACCGGGATTTTGGAGAGTACCGGGATTTTGGAGAGTACCGGGATTTTGAAGAGTATCGGGAGAGTACCGGGAGAGGACCGGGAGTTAGTGGTACCGGGAGTTTAGTATACCGGGTGTTTAGTATACCGGGAGTTTAGTACCGGGAGATGAGGGTACCGAGAGTTAAGAGCAGTACCGGAAGTGCGGCTTAGGGTGCGGCTTACGGTTTCGATAAAGACACGAGCAGAACAGCAAGTAGAAATCGAAACAATGAAAATAAACGAGACTAGCAATCGATTGGTGAGACGTACCTAATGCTCTGATACCATGTTAGAATACGTGAAGGATTCGATTGATTGATTGAGATGAGACTAGAGATGGCTGAAGCGGCCGATGTTTTCATAAACTGAGAGAAGGTTACAATGTGTTGATTAACCCTAATAACACAACTAAGAACCTATTTATACAAGGAAGTTACAGGTAATTACAGAATAAACTCTGGACTATACATATTGACAATATACTCTAACACATTGCTTCTACAAGCTAGGTATATATTTGGCCAGAATAAAAGCCTAACCAGTTGCCATGTTTGTATGCATAAAACAATGATGTTAAATATTGTTGGACCCGTAGGTATTAACTTTTCCTAAATGTTCAAAAACTACTGTAACTAGCTAGTAAGGTTTTAAAGTTAAAAACAACCCTAAATCAATTTTAATACTGTTCCCAAATCATAAGTAATTTAAACCCCTTGCACCCAATGGCATCCCTATACCAACCCATGTCGACCCATAGTCTTCCGCTTTGAATTACCGCCATCCCTCCCCCCCCCTCTCATGTATCTCCTTTTCTTCAAACAGTTTAATGGAATTCAATTGGCGGTGATGGGCTGTGATGGAGAATCGAAAAACAATCAAAATAGAGGGAGATTGATGGTAGGAGCCAAGGGAAACGATGGGCTGTGAGGGGAGCGATATTGGGTGGGAGGGGTTGAATGGCGATAGTTAGGTTTTAGAGCCTGTAAAATTGATTTAGGTTTTTTTTTACTTTAAAACCTTCATAGCACGTTTTATGTAGCTCTTTTGGGTTAAAATGACATAGATAGTCAATTTCTAAAAGTCACTACTAAACAAAAGACTTTTACCTACGATATTTTTCCTGGGAAATCTGTCGCTAAAGAGTGATTCATCACAAAACCGTCAGAAAAGTTGGTGGGTAGATTTTTGGTGGGTAATGCAAATCAGTGACAGATTAACCAGAGATTCTCTGAGCGATCCATGTGTATTTTCTCGAAAAACATCGGATTCTACAAAACCATTGGACTTTTCTGGGTAATTTCCGTGGGTAAAAATTTTGTGGGTAAAAGTCATTTATTTTGTAGTGAGTTAATAGTTTAATTATTAAAAGAATGTTTATGAACTTATTTATTTAAAATGGGAAAGTTCAATAGTTTAGTATAAGACATGATAATTTAAATAGCAAAGTTAATTTATTGGATTTCTTCTGAACTTTTCTCTTCTTAAAATTGATAAATAATTGGTCAAGTTTTGAAAACGAGAAGGTGCAACTTTAGACAAAGGAAGCATCATCGAAAGCACGTACCCGTTGATGAATTTTATTAAGTTTGATTACAATTAAACTCCCAACATTTTCTAGCCTCTAACTATATCATCCTCCCTGAGTACTAGCACCTCTCTCCCTCCCACCTAAGCGAGTTACAAAAGCATGGTAATACTCACCGGAAAACCACTTTTCTTTTTCTGTCTTAGTTTCATTTTCCTAATCGATGTTCATATCAAAGCCCAACCGGAATACGTTTACCATCTCTGCCGAAACGCGAGTACTTATACCCCCAATAGTAGGTATGCTAGAAATCTTGATGCCACCATCTCTTCCCTCTCCAACACCAACTCTGGCTACGGGTTTTTTAACTTTTCTACGGGTCAAGGGCCTGATACAGCCAACGCAATCTCACTTTGTCGTGCAGACGTGGATCCAGGCATGTGCCGAAGATGTTTGAATGATTCTGTTGTTCGTTTAAGAGAAGCTTGTCCTAATCAAAGGGAAGCAATAGTATATTATGATGTTTGTCTCTTGAGGTACACTAATGCCACTATAATAGGAAATAATGATATGAACCAAGATGTTGTATATTTGTGGAACGTTAATAACGCATCTAATAAGGAGCAGTTCAACCGGGATCTGAGACCCTTGATGAACAAATTGAGAAGCGAAGCAGCTGCTGGTGGTTCGTTGCTGAAGTTTGCTATTGATAACACAACTGGACCTGATTTTGCAACAATATACGGCCTTGCGCAGTGTGTACCATATTTATCGGGCCAGCAGTGTAGTACTTGTTTGGAATCTGCAATTAATCGAATTCCATCCTGTTGTGATGGAAAAGTAGGAGGAAGAGTTCTTACAGCAAGTTGTAACGTAAGATATGAGATTTATCAATTGGCCATCAACACTTCATTTATCCCCCCACCACCATCTCCGCCGCCGCCGCCACCACCAGTTTTACAGCGGTCTCCGCCTGTTCCACCAACACCAGGTATGTATGCTGTATCCCCTAAATGTCGGGTAAGATCATTAATTATCTAATTCTATCAAATTAAAATATGTACTTCTTTACATGTTAATATTTATTTCATTATATCTTGCTTATACTTGAACCAAGGATATATTTCAAGTTATTATTTTTTCATATAATTTCATAAGAGGAATAGTCTTTGTTCAACATGGATCATTGCTCCACAGACAAAGACCAAGACTTACGTCCTTGTTAACCTGTCTACATCAACCCACTTAAATCTCCTTCAATTCCGTCCCCCAGCTCACGTCAAAAAGTTATTGGCCAGCTGCCCAGCCAACATAAAGTTTGAATGAATATAAGAAAAATATGAAATAATATACAAAATGAATATGCAAATAAAGACAGAGAAAATATAGATCATCAATCACATTATGTTTAAAAATATTTAATAAGCCATAATGCTTTTATTAAGGTTCAAATACCCGATCCAAAATTAAGTTAGAAGGGCCATCATCAGTCCATCACTGCTAATTTATTAAGGTTCAGAGACCCACATCTTGTAGACCTTGCTAATTTAGTCAGTGTAAGAGCATCCACATCCATCTTGCAAGATGACATGGTTTGCCATGTGGATAATAAGGTCTTGAAAGATGTGGCACTACTCTCTAAAAACGTCTCTTGAAAATGTGATCACATACAAAAAAAATTATAAAAAATTACATAAGAGCATCTCCAATCGACCGTCATTTTTTCTATTTTGCCGGCCCAAATCATCATTCCAATCGGCCGTTAAATTGAAATACGAATTGCCGGCCAAAAATTTCGACCTACATGTTTGCATTATTAAACTCACACGGTAATTTTAGGAGGGCCCACTGTTATCAAATCATAATAGTATTTAATTACATTTCATTAAATAATGTGAGTTAGTTTTAAATAGAGAAGTATGTTATATAAATGGGAAATTAATTAAAATACCCTAAGTTTGACCCCTTCTTACCAAAATACCCTAAATCTCTACCGGTTTACCAAAATGCTCTAAATTTCCGCGGTGGGCCCCGCGATCGTGGGCTCAGCCCACGTGTCACCCAGGTTTGGGCAAAATGTCCCACGGAGTCCCCCAACTATGGCCGCGGTGACAAGTTTGGTCCCTGCCCGCGGTGACAATTTTGGCCTATCGCGGGCCCATCGCGGGGAACCACCGCGGGCCAGGCCGAAACTTTGTGACACGTGGGTGTGGGCCCGCGATCGCGGGGCCCACCGCGGAAAATTAGGGTATTTTGGTAAACTATCCGAGATTTAGGGTATTTTGGTAAAATATGGTCAAACTTAGGGTATTTTAATTAATTTTCCTATATAAATTATTATTTATTCTGAGCTCCACAAATTTGGTGTTTTTAGAGTGTAGTGAGAGTTGAGTTTTTTGGGTGTTGATGGACTCAACAAATTTGGTGCCTTTGGTTGGTTGTGTGTGTGTGTGTGTGTGTGAGAGAGAGAGAGAGAGAAGGTTGAAGATGCTCTAATTCGGTTCAAATTTATTGTATCTTATAATTTGAAAAGGTAATGAACAATGCATATAATTAAAACAAATGTGTACCAAATTCTTGTACAAAAATGGTTACTCAAAATGCACTTAACATAATAACGTTTGTTTTTGCATGGATCGATGATATTTGCAGGCAAAAATAGTAGCACAACTCGGACTGTAATCATTGTTGTTGTTCCAACAGTTAGTGTCATAATAATGGCCGCCATTTGCATTTTCATGGTATTGAGGCGGAAGAAATACGCTGTCCAGAAAGTTGAGAGTAAGTTTCCCATCGCAGCTTAATATCCATATTTCCTGTTATCATCAACATTGGGAGACGTATATTAATTTTTGATGAAAAAAATGCATAAACTTGGTCACACGGTCATGATCAAACAAAGATACACTCAAAGATTCTGCAGATATTTGAGATGTGATAATTAAACAAGATTTTGAACAATAGTCCTTAAGAGTATCTCCAACAACTTCTCCAATTTGGAGAAAATGAAGAATATCGGGATTTTGGGTTGTTTTTTTAATTCAATAGCTTCCCCAAACTATCTCCAAAATGAAGAAAGCACGAGATAGAATGAATTTTCTCCAAATATGGAGTTAACCCAAAAAATATTACTAAAGGAGATGGCCGATAGAGATCTTTGAAAAATTATATTTAGAGAGAGAAATAATATTTTAATAAATGAATACAATATTTTAATATTATAATCATTGTTTTTTCTCCAAAATGGGGAATCTGTTGGAGATGAATGTAATTCTTTTTTGGAGATTTTGACTTTTCGTTCTCCATTTTGGAGAAATTATGGGGAAGATGTTCGAGATGCTATAACTAAAATATTGAGAAAAACCACTACACTTTCCACGTGGGTTCATCTCTTTAATTACTAAGTCATGAGAATTCAAAAGCTTGATCTTGTTCAATGGTGTCAACTTGTTCTAACGGTTTGAGTTGGGATGTGTTCAGAAGATTGATCTTGTTCAATGGTGTCAATCTCATTGAAATGCATGGTGAATGAGACAAACTATTTCTTTAATGACAAAAGAAAACTTGGAAAATAATCTTCCAATTAATACAATACTTATTGTTGGTTTCATCTCTTCTCCAATTAGATGAAACCGTGGATATTAGCAATGTCGAATCATTGCAATACGACTTTGGAATGGTCAAAGCAGCAACAAATGACTTTTCCGATGACAATAAGCTTGGAGCAGGTGGATTTGGATCGGTTTACAAGGTAGTACTCAAAGAAGACATAATTCCTTCTGTTAGATTACTTTCATATATACGCCAAATATAATAAGAACCTTAAATTTACATGAAAGTTTAAAACATTGATATACCATCATCTTCAGGGTAAGCTCCAGAATGGACAAGAAATAGCAGTAAAGAGGCTATCAAAGGATTCAGGACAAGGAGAAACTGAATTCAAGAATGAGGTCGTGCTTGTAGCAAAGCTACAACATCGTAATTTGGTTAGGTTGCTTGGTTTCAGCACTGAAGGAACAGAAAGGCTTCTCATATACGAGTTCTTGCCAAATGCTAGTCTTGATCAATTTATATTTGGTAATGTCTTTAGAAAATCCGGATGTTTAAGCATGTTATCCCTTCATTTCCTTTTATCTTCTAATTTTCTGGTGGAAACATTAATTGTTACTAAGCCCTGTTATCGATCATTTGTAGGAGATCCAAGTAAGCGTACATTTCTTGATTGGGATAGACGCTACAAAATTATCAGAGGGGTTGCTCGAGGCCTTCTTTACCTTCATGAAGACTCGCGTTTGACGATAATCCATCGCGATATGAAAGCTAGTAATATTTTGCTAGATGCAGAAATGAACCCAAAAATTGCAGACTTTGGCATGGCAAGGTTATTTAACCCCGAAGAAACTCATGGAAGCACAAATCGAATTGTTGGAACTTAGTAAGTATACCATCATTGAATGAAAAATGAGAACTCTTTCCGCCTTGTTTTTGTTGATATTCAAATTAACTTTTGATAATACTGGGCTTTAATATGTATATATATATATATATATATAATTTGTCAACAAAGAGAACCAACTATAAGTTCACGTCTTATATATGTCTTTTGATACAATTTTCCAAATTCAATAGGCGGGGAATACTAACTTTTTTCTCTCCATACCACCCTACAGTGGTTATATGTCACCAGAATATGCAATGCATGGCCAATTCTCAATAAAGTCAGATGTTTTTAGCTTTGGAGTATTAGTGCTTGAAATAATAACCGGTCAAAAGAACACATGCTTTCAGATTGGGAAGGGCGTTGAAGATCTTCTTAGCTATGTAAGTAACGGTTGAGAATCATGAAACATAACTTTGCATCATTTAATTATAGTTAAAACTACAATGAATCACATCCTGGTGCTAAGAGATTGATTAATTTCTTATAGGCGTGGAAAAGTTGGCGAGATGGAAATATATCTGATATGATAGATCCTGCATTGATGGTTGGATCAGGTTCATTGCATGAAATCATGAGAAGCATCCATATCGGTTTACTATGCGTTCAAAATAATGTTGTTGACAGGCCAACCATGGGTTCAGTTGTACTTATGCTTAATAGCTTCTCTCTTACTCTCCGACTACCAACTGAGCCGGCTTTTTTCATGCATAGCGGTGTTGATGCCGAAATGCCACTTCAAGGGTACAGTAGTACTTCAGGGACAAGTGGCTCAGGAACAATTAAAAGAAGATCAAGCTCTTCTCAGGTTTCTATTAATGATGCTTCAATATCCGAGATTATTCCAAGATAGTTTTGACGATGTATATGATATGCTATGCATAAGCTTGTGGTCTAATCTTGATTGAGAATCTAAGCTAGCGCTTTCCAATGGATATCTAGCAGTTATTTATATTGGAAGTAACACATAAGAAACCTTTTATTTCCCTTTCTGGTCGTATCATACTATGTCGTATTATATAATGCAAAGTGATAGCAATAAACTATGAGATAATTCATTATATTTATCAAGATACGAAGAAGAAAAAATTGCAACAAGTCCCAAAAATCCCAAATAATGTCAGGGACTGGGTTTTGGAGATGATGAAGGGACTCGAAATCTCAATAATCGTGTATGGAAAACACTTTCCAAATTAATAATTCAACCATATTAGCCTTGGGTTCACGAATCTCGTATATTAAGATAATTCTTGAATTTTTCTTTATTTTCAAAAGTGGTGAAAATTGAGATATATATACACTCATATTCTCGTTTTACATATGCTTAAATCAGAGACCGGCGGTTAGTGGCAATTTAACGGTTATGAACATTAATGGATAAGATCGGGGGGGGGGGGGGGGGGGGGGGGGGGGGGGGGGGTAGTTACATCCGAATCTGAGTTCTGAACAAGCAGGTCAGAGCTCTGGACATACACGACGAGAGATAGCACATCCAGAGCTAGGACATAGCCATCTCTAGATACACACGACTAGAGCAAAGGAGTTACCCCATCCAGAATTAAGTCTTAGTACAACTAGAGCTCTGGACGTATACGTCCAGAGTTATCCTTAGCCGATTTTCCTAAGTTTGGAAATACATCCAGAGTTCTGTCCCTTAAAAACTCAGACCTGGGAAAAAAATCTAGGGGCTCTGCCCCTTAGAACCGTGTTAGGGGCGCAACCCCCTTGCCCATGCTTTAAGGCAATCTAAGGTGATAGGGCCAACATAGGTGAGTGTGCACTTCGCACTTCGTACCTCGTAACTCACGTATGTTAGGCTCATCACCTTAATCGATCTCAAATGAATCACAATTACACCAAAATTGTTGATGAAACAAAAATCGCCAACAAATAACAGCCTCCAAAGGAACATTTTTACTCGAAAACTAGAAAGGGGTATATCTTTAACAAATGAAGCATCATATGGAAAACACCTAGTGGTCAATTTATTAAGTTTCATGCATACGATTTACAATTTAACTTCAACATTCTCTAGACTGAACTGTCTTATCCACCTCGCAAGCACGTCTCTCTCTGTGAGTAATCAGGTAACAAGATTAAAACATTAAAGCTCTTGAATAGATTGAGAAATGTAGAAGATGATGAATTGGGTACAATTTCTCTCTTGGAGGCCACACTCTAAAACACACACACTTGGTATATACAAATGACCTCACTCACAAACCCTAACATTTAGGTTTATATACCTTTGACCAAACCTAGCTATTTTGTTGACTTTGACTAATATTGACTAATTACAATTAGTCCTAAATCTTGGATACATTGTGTACTAACAATCTCCCCCTATGGATTCAAGATTTAGAGAAATTATGACGATAGTCTTCAGCTCTTTAATATTCAGATAGGTTTTATTTTCAAGAATCCACTTTGGCGGCTTTAATCTTCATTTAGGCTCTTTAAAGTCAAATTGTCAACACTCTTGAAACACGCACTTCAAATCTGTGTAAGGTTGATCAAGGTCTTCAAACAAAATCTTTTTATCTTCGAATCACTGATCTTTGCAGCTTTGACTTTTGGCAAATTTCTTCAGTCTTTGAATTATGAACGGGATTTGAGGTGTTAACGGGCTTTAAGCTTTTAACATTCTTGAATAATCTTTAAGCACGAACTGTCTTTGTATCTTCACATCTGAACAATAATAATCTCTGAACATTGAAGCATCTTGAGTTGAACTTCTTCTTCTTTGACATATATCTCTCTGACTCTTGGAGATTGAGATATTCGAATTATCTCCCTCTTTTCTTCTGTTTTATATTTCTCCCCCTTTTTGATGATTGTGAGCATCATGATCATCAAAATTCTTGTTCAATTTCAGCATTCTCTTTGAGTACCAGAAACAATCTCCTCCTTTTGATCTGTTCAACCGTCAATTCCAGAAAAACGTTTATCCGAATCTTTTCAAATTCAGATAATATAAAAGTGGTAACCCTGAAACAACGGATGAAACAGTTAAAATGCCTGTAAGTTGCACGAAGCCACTTAGTACAACGAATGTACTTTAGAAAGGATCTTTTTGATGTTCACTCCTCCAGGGCTTCCATTCAATCATCGAAAAGCACTAAGGAATTTCTATGAACGTTATGACAAGAAAACATATTCCTTGTGTGTACGTGCAAGTGTAGAAATGATTGAAGCAACTTATGCTTGATAATAGTTAGGCTCAAATTGTGTAAACTGTTGAGACAACAACAAGTTTTCCACGGACTCAATGTGCATGATTGAAGTGCGAAGGTGGGGCAAACTTCCTTCTTTTCAATATCCAAACCTTCCGAGTGAAGATTAGATAGATATATATATATATATGCTGCGTTGCCAAGAAAATTGAAACATTTCTTTGTTGAGAAAAAATGAGTAGCTGGTGGGGTTTAATGCAAGAGTTGGCATGGGCTAATTGTTTCAATGATGGTCACCAAACAATGTGAACCAATCAGTAATGTGGCTGCCCGGCTCAGAATGTGGATGGTGCAGAGTTCTCTTTTTCTTTTAACTCTGTTCGCACACCCTCTTTCTTTTTTCATTCGCTCACTTCTAACCAAACTCTCTTTTTCATTTTACATCAGCACAATGAGATTACTCAACCGGATGAGTTATCTCCCCCACTCTTTGATTTTGACCCCTCAATCACTCAAGGATAACTTCTTGGGTAGGAAACACCGGTTAATGTGGATCCATAGAAGTTCTTTTAAGCTCTCACACTGATTCCCATGAAATTTTGTCCTAAAATGATGCGTTGTTCAACAGTTTAACTTGAACAAATAAGAATCTCAGCTTTTTGGATAACATTGTCGTCAAAATGTATGCTCTTCAATAATATCATGAAATATTTGAGCATTTGAACGTTGAAAATTTCTCACAACAAGAATATTGAATGATTAAAATGAATTCGAAAGACTTGTTTGAGAATCTGACAATGTATCAATCAGATCAAACATGAAATATAATCATGAACGCTTAGGGTATCAAAGAATTGGAAGTTGTTTATATGAACAAACATAAACAATCTATGAATGAAACGCTTAAGCTCTGACGCTGAAATGAATATGATGCTCAACAAAAGTGGAATACAAACGGGAGTATTACCATCGAAAAATTGTTTCGTTTTGAGACATGGTAATAACAAAGTCAAAAAGAAGCTGAACCGGTGTGTATGAATACTTGAAAGTATAGACAAGATAATACGCAAGTATTAATCTTTGGAAACACACGGTCAGAAATAATGATGTCACAACCCAAGATATACTTGAAAAACATTTGAAAACACACTTCTAAAATTATAAAATCTGTTTGAATTAGAGAAGTGGTTTGAACATTTAAGAACAGGTTTTTCATGCTTGAAATTCGTTCTTCTTTCAAACAATCTCAGATTGAGTTCAGAAAATACTTACAGTGCTAAACAATTAAGCTCCCCCTCAAATTATGATCGACTGATTTAAAATCGGATACGCTCCCCCTCAAAATATGCAAAGATCTTAATTTGACAAAGTTAGCACATGTAACAGTCAAAGTCTAATTTTTTTTATTATTTATTATTTTATTTTATTTATTATTAGAGACTAAGAACGAGTCCTGATCTGATATGATCAGAAGTCAAACACATTGAATGCTCGGGTTCTAAACTAAAGTGTTGACGGGCGTCGAGACCGTCAAATAATAAGTTTTTATTTCTAACTGTCCCAAATCACAATATAAATTGTAATAGTGGTAAGTCAGGTCGAATCCACAGGGATTGGTCGCGATAATTATTCTACTTCTACACGTTACGTAAAAAGGGGGGATTGATTTGATTAAATAAACTAAACGTACGACAAAAATAATAATTATAGACAATGAAATAAAATCCAACATTAATTTGACTTCGATTGAGATGATGGCACCTATCATTGATTCCAAAACCGTAAACATAGAGAACGAACCTAAGTTGATTATAGTCGTTAACAAGCTCTAACGACCTCTATTTTTCCTTAATTTGCACCGGTTAAAATAAGCTCTTCAACCGGATCTTAATCACAAATAAGAAATCAAATAAGCTCTTAATTTCTTTAGAAGTGATTAACTTTATCGAATTAGAAAAATACCAACTCAAAGCAATAAGCTCGTAAGCTCGGCTTATTATAGCCTTGATTGCAAGATTTCAAGAACTCAAATTGAAAACCTTATTGAATTCAAAGAGTTCCATTGATACTCCATCAAAACCAAAAGACGATTACGTATCTAATATTTTGACTAACAATCTTTTGTAAGAGATTCAAGTAATTGATCAAGTTAATTGAAAACTCAAACGAAATTGACATTAAAAATGGAAATCAAACAAATAGGTTTGTCCCAAACGATTACAATGGAACCTCAAAGTGCAACCATCAAAATCTAATCAAACTATTGTTGGAATTAAAACTAGGGTTACAACTACAAAGAAGAAATTACCAAAAGATTAACGGAAATTGATGAAGAGAAATGCTCCAATTCGGTCTCCTTCTTGCTCTCTTCTTCCTCTAAATTGATTTCTGAATCCCCCCAAATGACAGTTTCTCGCAAGTTTTAAGCCCCAAAAGAGAAGCAACTGCCAAAAAATCGCACACGACTCATTTTTCGGAAGCGCGCGGCTTGGACCGCGGCTTGAGGCTGCGGTGGAGGCCGCACATGCCTCTGTTTCATTTTTATTTGATTTGCTGCTGCTGCGTTCTTTTCTTGCCGATGAGAGAGAGAGAAATGCGTGGTTGGGTTTGATCTTTTCTGGGCTGCTGGTGGGCTTCACGTTCCTGTATGGGCTGAGTTGGGCTTGAGAGTTGAGAAAACAAAAGAAACCAAATTTTGGTTTCCTTTTTATTCCTCCTTTGCAATCTGACACAATACAAGAACCAAGATTAAATTGCCTTTTTCTTTCTTTTTTTTTCCTTTTGTCACGTGGCAACCAAGAACATGTTCATTATTTATATATATATATTTTTTCTTTTCTTTAAATGCAAATAATAAATACTAAAACTATGAATATTTTAGACATTATTTGACACTAATTTTAGGGAAATTTTGATATAGAAATATGTAAAATATGCACTTATCAAACATCCCCACACTTAGAACTTTGACCGTCCTCGGGCAAACACTAAGGTTTTAGCATGAAGTAACTCACGAGTTGATTTTTAGAGAATTACAAAAACGGACATAGCATTGCACGAAGGCGTAGTTTAATCGATATAACAATAATCAACACACGAAACAAGCCAAAGATGAATACGTGCTAATTTCACAAACACCTCGCAAAAGATATAAATCTATTCTAATCGCTCATTTGCACAAAGGTGTAAGTGTTTTCACTCAAGGCATCAATTGACATGAAAATGCACTACCATAAACTTGCATCAAGTCTCGATTCTCCATTGCTAATTAACGGTAAAAACTAAGTGTGAATCAAAAGGACTTTAGTTATGGGTTGTAACTTGGCTAAGGGTTAAGGTAGGGAAATTTTGGTAAAGTGACTAAAATTGGACTTCGAAGGAGAAACTAAAAATCAAAGCTTATACTCCCATATTTTTGCACACGCAAGCAATTATAAATCTTTCATTTTTCGAGCTCTTATTCTACTTGGCACTTTATAGAGACAATTGTATTTCTTCTCAAGATTGGTCTCCATTTATTCAATTTTTTTCCCTTTCTTTTTCACTTTCATACTATCTTTTTTTTGTATATATAATTTTTTTTCCGAACCTCTACCCATCATTGTATAGGCATTTTGGATCACGTGGAGGGTCCATAATTCTTATGACAAGGAGTCTAACCAAAAGCATATAGTTTCAATCCAAAGTCCGATGAGTGAAGTGTTTGGCTAGGCGTTAAAGTGTGGTGCAATAACAAGAAAAATTGGTAAATAGGCTCAAAGGAGTGATCAAGACGGAATACATGTATAAGGGTTGGCTTTTAGGCTAAATGGGTTAAAATAACAACAAAGATGGACTTTTTTCATTTTTCACACTAGCATTACCTAAATGCAATCTCGAAGAGTCAAAATTCAAGTTCTAGAATGACATAAACATGGAAGATGCAATGCACACAAAAATGAAATAAGATTGAATATAATGTTCAATCAAGGCTCAAAAGCTCACGGGTGCATTTTTGTTCATAAAATTAGCAAGAATCACAATGGTTATCTCAAATGTGCTAATCATGGCTACACAAGCAAACCACACAATCATTCATGCTATGGTTTTCATGACATTAAATATAGAAAAATATCAACTCATGCTATTTACTTAATAATTGCCCAAAAACAAGTCAAAAATTCGAAAAAATTAGCCCTTTCTCATGCAATATCCCTACACTTATTCCCATCCCCACACTTAAATCATATATTGTCCTCAATATATGCATTCAATGACATAGTCTATAAGAAATAAAAATCAAAGGGAACGAGAAATCTTCCCTGAATATGTAGACTATTGCCTGCTATATGATCCAAGCTTGTGGTGGGAGCCTCCGTGTACATTTGTGGGGCGGGTGGTGGAATCTGACTTCAAAAATGACCAAACCTGGAAGCAAAACTCATCAATTCCAAAGAAACTAAAACTGAATAAAACTAAACTAGAATGGAAATAAAACAATAAAATTGGGTTGCCTCCCAATCAGCGCCTTTCTTTAACGTCTTTGGCTAGACGCTTCCCACGTTATCCAATATCTATCAAATCAATACCCCATACTTGCGTCTTCACGCGATGTTGGGGTGCCTTGAAATCTGTCCGGATCTCAAGCATGGGTCATTTGCCTTCTAATGTAATAAGACGTTTCAGCTTTGCAAAGGTGTCTTCATCCGGGCTCCCCTTCTCATCATCTACCTTAGGTGTTTCTAGTGTGGTGAAGGTTCTCCCGATATCTAAAAATTTCTCCTCCTTTATGAGATCAAACAACGGTGCAGGAAAAGGAGGAGCTACCACCGTTGATTCCAACATAATCACATATTCTCCCTTTTTATCGACATCTCGTGAAATAGACAGGTTTGTGTTTTTTTCTTCATCTTCTTCCTCTAAGGAGATTTCCAGCCTCTTCTCGTTCATCGATCCCAACTTTTCTTCAACTTGAGCTTCCAACCGACGTATTGAAGACTCGGCTCGGCTAATTTGGTTTTCCAAGTTTTGAAGGCTTGCTCTTGTTTCCTGTTGAAATGTTAATGTACTAAGAGCTAGTGACTTAACAATATCTTCAAGAGACATACCTGAGTCCTTGGAATAGCTTTGTGTCGTCGACGGTGTTGATTCATTGCTAGGATAAGAAGAGTCGTACCGGTCATAGCCATACTCATTTAAGTATGGATCGGATTGCCATCTTTGAGTGTAGGTGCTAGAGTATGGCTCGTACGGACCTTGATACTGTCTTGAAAATCCTCCATATAAGTAGGCTTCCTCGGTGTGATATTGTGAAGTGGGGTACCGGTTTCTCAAATAAGTGTTGTTAGTGTACTCCCCACTTCCTCTCACCTGTTGTGGCTCTTTACAAACCAACTGTATCACAAGAGATGTTAGATCTAAAATTTGAGTCTCAAGGGAAGAGATGTTTACCTCGTTTAAGTCTCGAGCGTTGGTGGTATATCGTGACCCATAATGATATGGATAACCCGCCATAAAAGATACAAAAACACTTAGAAAGTAATGGCGTTAGGTACACGATTAATTTAAATAAACACTAAAAATATATAAGACAAACAAAATAAATAAAACAAAATAAACAAAGTGCAAAAGCTAAATAACGATCACCGAAACCAATCCCCGGCAACGGCGCCAAAAATTTGACGGACGTCGAGACCGTCAAATGATAAGTTTTTATTTCTAACTGTCCCAAATCACAATATAAATTGTAATAGTGGTAAGTCAGGTCGAATCCACAGAGATTGGTCGCGATAATTATTCTACTTCTACACGTTACGTAAAAAGGGGGGGGGGGGTTGGATTTGATTAAATAAACTAAACGTACGACAAAAATAATAATTATAGACGATGAAATAAAATCCAACATTAATTTGACTTCGATTGAGATGATGGCACCTATCATTGATTCCAAAACCGTAAACATAGAGAACGAACCTAAGTTGATTATAGTTGTTAACAAGCTCTAACGACCTCTATTTTTCCTTAATTTGCACCGGTTAAAATAAGCTCTTCAACCAGATCTTAATCACAAATAAGAAATCAAATAAGCTCTTAATTTCTTTAGAAGTGATTAGCTTTATCGAATTAGAAAAATACCAACTCAAAGCAATAAGCTCGTAAGCTCGGCTTATTATAGCCTTGATTTCAAGATTTCAAGAACTCATATTGAAAACCTTATTGAATTCAAAGAGTTCCATTGTTACTCCATCAAAACCAAAAGACGATTACGTATCTAATATTTTGACTAACAATCTTTCGTAAGAGATTCAAGTAATTGATCAAGTTAATTGAAAACCCAAACGAAATTGACATTAAAAATGGAAATCAAACAAATAGGTTTGTCCCAAACGATTACAATGGAACCTCAAAGTGCAACCATCAAAATCTAATCAAACTATTGTTGGAATTAAAACTAGGGTTACAACTACAAAGAAGAATTTACCAAAAGATTAACGGAAATTGATGAAGAGAAATGCTCCAATTCGGTCTCCTTCTTGCTCTCTTCTTCCTCTAAATTGATTTCTGAATCCCCCCAAATGACAGTTTCTCGCAAGTTTTAAGCCCCAAAAGAGAAGCAACTGCCAAAAAATCGCACACGACTCGTTTTTCGGAAGCGCGCGGCTTGGGCCGCGGCTTGAGGCCGCGCATGCCTCTGTTTCATTTTTATTTGATTTACTGCTGCTGCGTTCTTTTCTTGCCGGAGAGAGAGAGAAAGGCGTGGTTGGGTTTGATCTTTTCTGGGCTGCTGGTGGGCTTCACGTTCCTGTATGGGCTGAGTTGGGCTTGAGAGTTGAGAAAACAAAAGAAACCAAATTTTGGTTTCCTTTTTATTCCTCCTTTGCAATCTGACACAATACAAGAACCAAGATTAAATTGCCTTTTTCTTTCTTTTTTTTCTTTTGTCACGTGGCAACCAAGAACATGTTCATTATATATATATATATATATATATATATTTTCTTTTCTTTAAATGCAAATAATAAATACTAAAACTATGAATATTTTAGACATCTATTTGACACTAATTTTAGGGAAATTTTGATATAGAAATATGTAAAATATGCCCTTATCAAGTGTTTAGAAGCCATTAACATCATTAAAGTGCGGGTTCTGAACTGATCCAAACCCTCAGTGATTTGATAATGACCCTCTCTAATATACTTAGTGAAAATTGTAAGTAAACAATATGTATCAGAGTTTCACTGTCGCTGATAAGTACTAAGATCTTCCAGTACCGCTGATAGGAACTCTCGCTCTTTAGATTAAACATTCAGCGAAACTGTTCACCATAATTGTCTGAGTCTGTTCAGTACTTATGGTGATCGCTGATAAGTTAGTTGTTTACTTATGATCCCTGAAGACAAGTTTCACGTCAACATAGGTTCTACGCTGAAGTCGAAGATCAAGCTCAAGAACCAGCGACAAGCCTCCTAATGAACTGATGCGGATCAGCGAAGACTCAGATTTGTCCAATCAACGTGAAGTATCAAGTACAAGACTTTAGCTATCGCTGAATTCTATCATTCGCTGAAAAGAAATGATAGATCGCTGAATCATCGAAAAGCTGATCATATAGTCTTCCGTACAAAGTACTTTTGTCTCAACCTCCCTTGCACGCCTCCGTACGATATGTCAGAATAGAACCTCCTTATTGTCTGAATCCGTACAACAAATCTGATACTACAATGTTCATTCATGCGGCTACTAAGGTTGTCAACAAAGGTCAATGACATGCAACCAACCAGCTGATGACACGTGTAAAGTGTATACTTACTTGCATTAAATGCATGCAGTATATAAAGAGATGAACCCACTTCTTTTGAAGTAACTTGCTAACTCTGGACAAGTTCAATCTCTTATCTCAAGATAGGTTATTATTAGTAATTTCCTTATCTCTCTTAGTGCAAGAAACCTTAGTGTTCCAACTTGTTTAGATTTAGGTTTATCCTTAATCTTGTTTTCGCAACAAGCTGTAAATTGTTAATGATTTATCAATAAACAATTTAGAAAAGTAAAATCTGTGTGTTTGTATTCAACCCCCCCCCCCCCTTCTACAAACTTGTATAGACCTTCGGGACCAACAAGTGGTATCAGAGCGGATTTGTTTAATCTCATAAACAAGATCTAATCTAAGATATTTCTCTTCCTAGCTATTATCTGAAAATGGCCACCAACACAAACACAAATTATATAGACAATGGTTCTCTTGCAAAACCCCCTAGATTTTCCAGAGATAACTTCAACTTATGGAAAAATAGGATGACACTCTTCTTAGAAGGTGTAGACCCTACTATGCCTTACTATCTTGAAAACGGCCCATACATCCCTGTATTCCTAAGGAAATACACATGTGGACCGATGAAGATAAGAAGAAAGTGGCTATAGATACAAAAGCCAGATCCATACTATCCATGGCTCTTCCTGACGAAGTCTACCATTCCGTCATGAACCTGAAATCCTCAAAAGCCATGTGGGACACAATATGTGTTCAATATGAAGGAACGTCTGAAGTCCAGGACTCAAGAAAGATCAACCTGGTAAGACAATACGAAAGCTTCATTTCTGGTAAGAATGAAACTCTCTCTGAAGTTCACCAACGTTTTAATTGTTTAATTATAGATCTGAAAACTGTTGGTAATGAATATTCTAACTTTGAAGTGCTGACAAAGTTTCTAGAATGTTTACCTGAAAGCTGGGACAATTATTCTATGTGTCTCAAGCTGTCAAAGGATCTAAAATCGATGACCCTTGCTACCTTATATGGCACGTTGCTGAATCATGAGCAATCGAGTCATCTTAAGAAGAATCTTGTAAAAGATTCCAAAAGCACCCCTGTTGATTTAATCTCAGAGGAACCCTCTATTCAGCGACCCTCGGTCACTATCACTGAGTTAGAAAGTAACTTTGAAAGGTCATCAGATTCTGATTCTTCAGATGATGATGAATCTTTGGCTCTCCTAACTAAAAAGTTCAAGAGATTTGCCAAAAAGAAAATGTTTAGAAAGAACAAACCTCTTTCCATAACTGACAAGCCTAAATCATCAGCTTTTGTTGATAAGGCTACTGCTACTTGTTTTAACTGCGAAAAGATAGGACATTTTGCTAACGAGTGCAGGTCTAAAAAGGTTTCTAGACCCTCAGCTTTTACAAAGAAATCCTTTGTTCCAAGGAATAAAGATGACAAATACTCAAAGCTGAAAGAAAAATATGCGAAGCTGAAAAGCTTTAAGAAGAAAGGCAAAGGCCTGATGGCTAACTATGATTGGGATGCTTTTGAAGAAGAAGAAGAATCATCATCTGACTCTGAAGATGATGAAGCCAATCTATGTCTTATGGCCAAGATTGAAGAAGAGGAAGAAAGTTCAGACATTCCCTCCACTTCAACCTCTGCTATTCAGGTATCACCTTCCTTCTTTACCAATATTGCAAATATTGATGAAACTGATAGTCTCCGCAAAATCGATCTCTTGACTAGAAGCTTATATGAAGCCATGAATGGCAAAACTGTGGTTGAAAACCAAAACCTTGATCTCGCTGAAAAGCTTAAAAACTGCCACCTTCAAATAGAAAAGCTTTCTAAAATTGAAGAAGATTTTAAAGATCAAGTATATTTAAATCAGCTAGTCAAAATCGAACGAGCAGAAGCTATCGCTGCATTAAAAGCTGAAAAAGCTACTGTTGAAGGATGGTGTAATTCTTCAACAAAGATCACTGAGATAATAAAGTCTCAGATTCCACTAAGTGATAAACGTGGTTTGGGTTACAAATATGAATCTTCAAAACCAACCACTGAGCGTTCAATGCTTAAATTTGGAACGTTCGTATCCTCAGTCGCTGATACTTCATCTTCTCAGTGCTCCTCGTCCATTACACCAATCCCTGAGGAAACTCCTACCTCCTCAAAAGGCAAGGAGAAAATGGTTTATTCAAAATCCACCTCTGTCTCTAAAGACAAAGGTAAAGGAATTGTTATTTACCAAAATCCTCATAAGGGTACTTTAGTACCAAAGCTGAATGCCTCTAAAGTCTCAGTGACCCATCCCTCTGAATCAAGGAAGCTGATCTCTGGATCTATTCAGTGATCTACTCCTAAACTCAGAGTGGATGTCCTTGGTAAGAAATCTGAAGAACTGAATGTTCGTCCCATTTCTAAAGCCAATAGTTTACTTGGTGCTGGCACTTCTAATTCTAAATTAAAAGCTCAGCATTCAAATGGTCCTAGAACTACTTTTAGCTATAGAAAATGTTATCACTGTGGACTCACTGATCATATTGCTAGTAAGTGCCCCACAGCCACCAAAGCTGAAAAGATAGCTAAGGTGAAGATTGCCCCCAAGGCAAAGAAGACCAACCCTGGTGCAAATCAGGTCAAGGTGAATACTACCACTGAGGTTAAGAAATTAACCAAAGTGAAGAAAGACAAAGCTCAATCTTCAAATGCTGTGAAGACTGCTGAACCTTCCATTCCATCTACATCCACTGACAAACAAGTATACATGGTCAAGTGGGTACCTAAGAAAAACTAATCTTCCTTTGTATTGCAGGTTAAGAAGGGTATCTGGTATCTCGATCGCGGATGCTCTAGACACATGACTGGAAAGAATAGCCTGCTCGCTGAATACTAGGAAGAGAAAGGTCCCTCTGTGACTTTCGGTGGAAATGGAAAAGGACATACTCGAGGGTATGGTGTACTTTCAAATGGTACAACCTCCTTCAGAAGAGTCGCATATGTTGAAGGGCTGAAGCATAATCTTCTAAGCATCAGTCAACTTTGCGACATGGATAACAAAGTAATCTTTACCAAGGAATCCTGCTTTGTCGCTGACAAAAAGGAGAAGATAGCTCTCAGCGGTTATCGTTTGGAAAATGTTTATGTAATAAACATGGACTCAACAACCACTGAAAACTCCTGTTTCTTCTCAAAAGCCTCATCTGATGTCAACTGGCTATGGCATAAGAGGCTATCTCATCTAAATTTCAAGACATTGAATACTCTTTCTTCAAAAGAGTTAGTCACTGGTCTACCTCAACACTCATACGCCAAAGAGTCTTTATGTTCAGCGTGTGAAAAAGGGAAGCAGACCAAAGCCAGCTTTAAATCAAAGCAAGTCTCCTCAGTGTCATCTCCTCTACAACTACTCCATATGGATTTGTTTGGCCCTGTTAACAAACAATCCATCGCTGGAAAGAAATATACGCTGGTCATAGTTGATGAATTCTCTCGTTATACATGGGTTATGTTTCTCCGTTCCAAGAGTGACACCCCTGAAGAACTCATCACTTTTGTTCGGAAGATGGAAACCCTGAACAATTTGACCGTTCGCTCAATAAGGAGTGACCATGGAACTGAATTCAAAAACAGTTCTCTTGATTCCTTCTTTGAGAGTAAGGGTATTTATCACAACTTTTCTTCAGTGAGAACACCACAACAAAATGGAGTCGCTGAAAGAAGAAATAGAACAATTATTGAAGCTGCACGTTCAATGCTCAGCGATTCTCACATGCCTACTCAGTTTTGGGCAGAAGCTGTCAACACTGCTTGTTTTACGCAAAACAGGTCGCTGATAGTCAAAAGATTCAATAAGACAGCCTATGAACTTTTTCATGGGGAGAAAGCCCTCAATCAGCTTTCTTCACATCTTTGGATGTCAGTGTTTCATACTGAACAACAGAGATGCCCTTGGAAAGTTTGATCCTAAGGCTGATGATGGAATCTTTCTTGGATACTCCTCAGTTTCCAAAGCCTTCAGAGTCTTCAACCGTAGAAGACAAACTGTAGAAGAAACTATTCACGTCACGTTTGACGAATCTCGCTCAGCGAACTCTAAACCGAACGCTGATACAGAAGAACTGAATCAATGGATGTTTTCTCATCTTGGTGATTCAGAAGATATTCCCACTTCTCATGCTCATCCAATAGAAGATGATAGTCCCACTATCATTCCAAACATGCAAAATAGTGAAGCTGAAACATCATGGGTCTCAGCTGTTCCTATAAACACTATACCTGCAGTTGATCCAAATGTTTCAGACATTCCATCTACTTCTCAGCAATCAGTGAATATAATGACAACTGCATCCATTCCTCTCTTGGCTGATACTCCCGACGTCGCTGAAGCTTCATCTTCAGCTCCTCCAGTTCAAATTGAGTCAGCGTCTCACGCTCCGTCTCAGCGATGGACTATAAGTCACCCAATTGATCAAATTCTTGGTGATCTAAACGCTGGAATTCAGACTCGACGAAGTGCAGGTAATATTTATTTATTTGTAAATTTTATTTCACTAACTGAACTAAAGAAAGTAGATGATGCCCTCAAAGATCCAAACTGGGTCAGCGCCATGCAAGAAGAGCTGACTGAATTCGAAAGAAACAAAGTTTGGAAACTTGTTCGAAGACCAACTGACAAAACGGTGATAGGCACTAAATGGGTCTATCGAAACAAGTTGGACGAACATGGTACTGTAACCCGCAACAAGGCTCGTCTTGTTGCTCAGGGATACAGACAAGAGGAAGGCATAGATTATGACGAAACATTTGCTCCTGTAGCAAGACTTGAATCTATTCGCCTATTCTTAGCATATGTTGTACACAAAAACTTCAAAGTACATCAGATGGATGTCAAGTCAGTGTTTCTAAATGGAAAGCTGAGTGAAGAAGTCTATGTGGAACAACCTCCAGGATTCTCAGATCCTAAGCATCCAGGTTATGTTTATAAACTGGATAAGGCACTTTATGGATTAAAGCAAGCTCCACGTGCATGGTATGACACTCTTTCTACTTATCTCCATATTGAAAAATTTGAGCGAGGGAAAATCGACAAAACACTATTTTTCAGGAAAGTAAAAGGTCATATCATTCTAGTTCAAATATATGTTGATGACGTTATATTTGGTTCTACTAACCCTGAGCTTTGTACTCGTTTCGCTGATAGAATGAAAGATGAGTATAAAATGAGCATGATGGGTGAACTAACATATTTCCTTGGTCTTCAGATTAAGCAAACTGAAAAAGGAACTTTTATTAATCAGGGAAAGTATGTTAAAGATATGCTGAAGAAGTTCGACTTAACTGAAAGTTCAGCTATGAAAACTCCTATGGCACCACCGCTGACACTTGATAAGGACACTAAGGGTGTTCCTGTAAATGTCACGCTGTACCGTGGGATGATCGGCTCACTGTTGTATCTTACAGCTAGCCGACCCGATATTATGTTTGCAACATGTTTGTGTGCACGATATCAAGCTGAACCTAAGATATCTCATATGAAAGCTGTAAAGCGAATCTTTCGATATCTTAAAGGTACAGCGAATCTAGGTCTTTGGTATCCCAAAGACTCAGGATTCGATCTAACCGCCTATTCAGATAGTGATTTTGCAGGTTGCAGAATGGATAGGAAAAGCACCACAGAAGGATGTCAGCTCCTGGGTGGAAAACTGGTAAGTTGGACAAGTAAAAAGCAAAACTCAGTGTCCACTTCCACAGCTGAAGCTGAATATGTAGCTGCTGGAAGCTGTTGTTCTCAGGTCTTGTGGATGAGGAATCAGCTACTAGACTATGATCTTCAGCTCTCCAAAATTCCAATCTATTGCGACAGCACAAGTGCCATCGCTATAGCCAATAATCCAGTGCTACACTCAAAGACAAAACACATCGAAATCAGGTATCATTTTATCAGAGATCATGTGATGAATGGAAATATAGAACTTCATTTTATTCCAACTGATTATCAATTAGCTGATCTATTCACCAAACCTCTTGATGAGACAAGATTCAACTTTCTCATCAGCGAGCTTGGAATGCTGAATTTTGAAGGATAAAATCTTCAGCGATTCGCATTAAATCAGCGACACTACCTCTTTGGATAAAATCAACTTATAAACCATTCTATCATTTTATCTCTGAATAAATTTGATTCGCTGATATCAAGGTATGTTTTTCTCTCTCTGACAAATCGCATGTAAGTGCAAGATTTCAAAATAGTTTGCATCGCTGAATATCTCTTCCTTAACAGCGACATTTTGAAATTTCTTAAAACCTTCACTGATATTTCTATTCAGTGCTTCATGTTTTCAAAAGTATCCCTGAGTTTTTCAAAACCTCAGAGACAACCAAGAATATGAAAGGACAGTTGTGACGTCATTACAACAGATATGCCCTGGCACGTTCTTCTTTCTGACACACGTTTGCACGTTTCATTTACTCGCCAATCAAATGCAAACACGTGTCCGTGTCATGATGAAAATCTTTTCCCGCTCAAGATTTTCTCTTTCTAAAATCTCTATATAAACAAACTCTTTGTTTATATTTGTCTTTTACGCGAACTTATCCTCCAAGCAAGAAAGAATTCACTGTTGCATTTGGCTCTCGACTTTTTCTCAAGATCAACTGTTCATCTTCTTCATCAAACATCAAGGTTAATATGTTCTTATTTATTTACCGAATGCAAATAACTTGTTTCTGATCTACTCTTTGTTTTTAACAAGATCAAAACAAAAGAACTTCTTAAAAATAAAATCATTTCTTTCATGGTTTTATGAACACAACCATTTCATGGTTGTTCTTCAAGTTTAAATGCAAAAATCTTAAACTTGTTCTTCACACATTCGTTTTTCCAGAATCCAAATCTTCAAAGAAAACTGGAAAACAAGATTTTTTTTGGTTTTGAAATTTTCGTTTTCAAAAACATGAAAAACCCTAATCTTCATTAAGACATTTGTGTCTGAATGAAATGGATAAAATTCGAAACATCTTAATGGAAATTCTTTCCACATTAAGATTATTCTTATTTGTTAACATCTTTGGTTGAACTGATAATACAGAGAAATGGCATCGTCTGCAATTCCTACCAACACTGAGAATATCTCCGCTGAATCTGAGGAAGTGGAAATCCTCAAGGCTCCACAAGTCAAGTTTGCTCTTGACAAACTAGATTGGACTAAAGTGAACAACCTCTCTGCGCTTCTCGAGTTTCCTCCTCGAAAGCAAGTCACACATCTAGATGATGCTGTGAAATTCCTCAAGAATTGCTGCATCTCCACAGCCCTGACCATAACACCTCCTGCACATCAGCTTTTGCTTTCTCAATTCTGGTACTCAGCGAGACACTCCCAACTACCCTCAGCAAAAGACCCTTCAAAAACAATCGATTGCATCCTCTGCGACATCGAATATGGCACCATGAGGATCACCCCGGACATCATTCGCAAAGCTCTCAGCCTTCCCATCGCCACCAAGGAAAAACCTTTTGTTCCCCTCCCTGACCCCAAGAAAAACTCAGACAGGGAAGCCATCATTGCATTTTTCGATGCAATGGGCTATGTATGGGAAATCGGCAGAGACATGAAGCCTGAGAAGAAGCTGGCGATTATCAAGAAATCGAAAATGCCCAGCGAGATGAATTTCATCTTCGCTCATCTAATCAGCTGCATGACTGCAAAGAGTGGCTCCTCTGACCAAGCCGCTAAACCTCAGCAAGCAATGGGATATGCACTGCTGAAAGGTCTCAACATAGACTGGGCATCAATTATCTATGATGACCTAGTTCTAAGAGTGGATACCGTCACTGACAGACCTCCATGGGTTCCCTACCCCCGATTCATCAGCGCCATTTTCCAAAAAGGCCTGAAGGAGACCTACCCAACTAATGGTGACCTGAAACTTTCTCAGGTCGGTCCGAAGATACTCGACTTCAAACCAACGGTGAATGAGGTACGTCTCTCTACTCTCCTAACTCTTCTTAACCCTAACACTTCTACTTCTATAGCTCCTTCAGCGGACACACCCACCGCTGATACCCCAGCTGCTACTTCTATTCCTCTTAAAAGGAAACACTCACTTGGTTCTAAAAGGATCAAGAAAACCAAGGAGCATCCCCAGCAATCTCATGCTGAAGACTCCTCAGCTCTTTCTGCAGAGCTGAAGGAACGTTCAGTGGTACGCTCTGCCACACCTGTACAAGCCATCCCTTCCATCCCAATCTCAGCGTCTCTAAACGTTGAGGTTACAGACATAGAAACTTCCCAACCTCCCTCGGTCTCTCAAAAGACTGATGAAGTGATTCTCAGCGATTCCAACGCTGAACTCAGAAACCAACCTCCATTCTCATCCTTCGCTTCTCCCTCTATTCATTTGGTCTCTCCTCCAGTGATCATTGGAGCTGCCATCATTTCTACGGAAGCCAAAGCTGATAATCCAGAAATGATGAAGATAGGACCTGCAGGACAATCCATGGGCACGTTTGAAGAAGATATGGAACTTTACTCAGGCACCCGTGATTTTGATGAATTCACCAATCCTCCTGCAGGTAATCAACAACCCCTAAACACTGTTACTAAACCCCAAACTTCTGAGCTTTCCTTTGTTCACAAGTTTTTATCTGTTACAGGTCCTAACTTGGGAGACAACAACGCCTCTCTGAAGTCCGTGGAAACAAAGCTGTCAGGCCTCACCACCACTCTCTCCAACAACTCTTCAGCTGTAACAATCGCTGGAGAGAATCTTCAAAAGCTGACAACGGTGGTAGAGAAGAAGGCTTCCACAGATGACTTGAAGCAAGTTGATACGACTCTCAGCGACTTCGCAAAGGTGCTCACTGACATCTACACAGACTACACCTCTCTCAAAAGTTCAGTTTCATCCATGTCCAGCGAGGTCACAACGCTGAAGACATCTGTTGGACAACTCGAGGGTGATATGTCTGTGGTAAAGACTGACTTAGGCTCTGTAAAGACCGATGTTGGTTCGATAAAAACGATGATCGAGCAGCTACTACACAAGGCGAATACTCCAGCTCCTGCTCCTGCCCCTGTCCCTGAAACTGAACATTTCACAGCAGAGGATCGCACTGAGCTGAAGAAGATCAATCCTGCTATTTCTGGCCTTGAAGACAGAATAGCAAAGATTGAAGTTTGTGTAGGTATCTCTGGCCAAGAAGACAGAGAACCTACCAAAACTGCTGAATCTACCCATTCCTCCCCCAGTCATCATGAAAAAGAGGGGGAGAAGAGAGCTGAAGACCCTTCAAAGAGCGCTGAAGACCTTTCCCATGATGAATCTATCAGGGGAGAGAAGAATGAAGACCTCACCTTCGCTGAAGAGGGTGAGAAGACTATTGAAGCTGAAGCAGCCGCTGGACCTCAGGGAGATGAACACCCTGAGGGAACCGAGAAGCTCGCCTCTGTATCTGAGGGGGAGCAACTCGAAGAAGATGCTGAAGAATCCGAAGCAGAAGACGATGAAGCCATCGACATCACTGATGATGAACCATCTTCTTCTACAAAGAATGATGATGATGATGATGATGATGACGAAGATGACGATGACTTCTTTATCGTCAAACCTGCTCCAAAGATCAAAGCTCTTAAGGGAATCTCGATAAATGAACCTTCAGGGGAGCGGACAAAGACAAAGCCCTCAGCCTCTGGAGCTGAGAAAGGCAAAGGCAAAAGCGTCGCTGAAGATGATAATCTGACGATCTTGCTTGAAAAGCCGGTTTATCAGGTACACTAAACATCTCTTACTCCATCCCTCCTCTATCATACACTATCAGTTTCTACTACCCAAGCCTATACACTTGAACAAATTCTCTCTATCTGATTCTACCCAAGTTCTTACTTGTAAGATCGATGTGTTTCAGCTAGTCCTCTCCCCTGTTTGAGGATATCGCTGAAGGCTCCACAACTGCGACTTCACCAAAAATACCAGCTGCCGCTGAAGAAATAATCCCAGTCTTCGATTTGATCTCTGAGACTGATGAACCTAAATAATAGACTCTCTCACACAAACGCAGACCTTCCTTAGCTCATCAAAAGCTAAGTGAAGAGGATCAGAAAAGAAGAGAGGAAATAATAAAGCGATTCGAGGATCAGCGAATCATTCTAAGGCGTGATCAACTGCCTTCAGTTCCTCCAAAGTTCAGAATTTCTAAAGCTGAATACAAGGAACACCTCAGAGCTGAACGCCTCATCGCTGAAAGAAAGGAAGCTGAAGAAAAAGACAGAGAATACGCCATCAAGCTTACTCAACGATCAATAAAAGACCCCAAGCTGAAAAGAGTTCCCATTGATGTTCAACGTCAGCTATGGGATGATGCTCAAAAGATCGTTAGAGAAAAGACTAAGGTCTCTGATACGACTTTGGAATGGGCTAAACAAATGCTGACCTATCGATCTAGACCATCCAAAATCATCAAGGCAAACATCAGAGGAAGACTGTACGCTGAAGTTCCTGTTGTTGAAATGGATATCTACAGAGATGACAATACCAAGCAAACCTTCTATGCTGCTACCTTAGAAAAGTTTGGTCTCTCTGAAAGGTTAGAAACAAAATTAGCCATTCAGGGATCGCGCTCAAAGTTCAAAAGCCATGTCGAGAAGATCTTAAACAAACAGATCGACATGCTTTCATCCTGTGTGGATATTCCTCCTACTCTTCCTCAACCAACAGAAGTCTCTGCTAAGAAAAAGAAAGTTTCTGATTCAGGTCCTACTATCCGAAATGAAACGGGCATTGGTTTCTCTCGTGCTGAAATTGTTGGCCCTGATGCCGATCTCTCAGCGCTTGACACCTCCCTACCACCTGGAGAAACATTCATTCCTGGCACAGTTGTAAGTGATCCCTATGGTATATTCTTTTTAGACTACTATGGAAATCATCACTTTCAACGTATCTCTGAGCTCAACATCGCTCCCATCGAACAACTCAGAG
This sequence comes from Saussurea involucrata, assembly GCA_033807775.1. NCBI lineage: Eukaryota > Viridiplantae > Streptophyta > Magnoliopsida > Asterales > Asteraceae > Saussurea > Saussurea involucrata. The sequence goes on from CM066325.1 coordinate 97,791,025, forward strand.
ATCTCGTATACTGGTGTGAAGTCAGACGCGACATCAAAGCTAGACACCTGAAGCCCTTGATTTTTGAAGCAGATCTGAAGAAAAAGAATCAAGGAGAAGATGTCCCTGACTGGATGATTCCCACATCAAAGACCCTTGATGAACTTCTCATTAAGGAAGAACCTTTTGACGGATAGGATCACTTTTCAATTCTTTCTATCCTTATCTGTCTACAACTTCTGTACTTGTAAATTTTATTCGATGTACTTGTAATTTTTCCATTTCCATCTGTAATCTTTACAATGTTTAAAGAAAAATTTCAGCGAATGTACTTTACTCCATCAGTACTGAAAAGATCCCAAAAAACAGTAAAAGGGACAAATATTTTATGAGTTCTTTTTATCCTTATGTTTTCATTAAATAGCAATTCTCTCTGTTGCTATGTCATAATCAAATAGGGGGAGATTGTTGATCCAAACCCTCAGTGATTTGATAATGACCCTCTCTAATATACTTAGTGAAAATTGTAAGTAAACAATATGTATCAGAGTTTCACTATCGCTGATAAGTACTAAGATCTTCCAGTACCGCTGATAGGAACTCTCGCTCTTTAGATTAAACATTCAGCGAAACTGTTCACCATAATTGTCTGAGTCTGTTCAGTACTTATGGTGATCGCTGATAAGTTAGTTGTTTACTTATGATCCCTGAAGACAAGTTTCACGTCAACATAGGTTCTACGCTGAAGTCGAAGATCAAGTTCAAGAACCAGCGACAAGTCTCCTAATGAACTGATGCGGATCAGCGAAGACTCAGATTTGTACAATCAACGTGAAGTATCAAGTACAAGACTTTAGCTATCGCTGAATTCTATCATTCGCTGAAAAGAAATGATAGATCGCTGAATCATCGAAAAGTTGATCATAAAGTCTTCCGTACAAAGTACTTTTGTCTCAACCTCCCTTGCACGCCTCCGTACGATATGTCAGAATATAACCTCCTTATTGTCTGAATCCGTACAACAAATCTGATACTACACTGTTCATTCATGCGGCTACTAAGGTTGTCAACAAAGGTCAATGACATGCAACCAACCAGCTGATGACACGTGTAAAGTGTATACTGACTTGCATTAAATGCATGCAGTATATAAAGAGATGAACCCACTTCTTTTGAAGTAACTTGCTAACTCTGGACAAGTTCAATCTCTTATCTCAATATAGGTTATTATTAGTAATTTCCTTATCTCTCTTAGTGCAAGAAACCTTAGTGTTCCAACTTGTTTAGATTTAGGTTTATCCTTAATCTTGTTTCCGCAACAAGCTGTAAATTGTTAATGATTTATCAATAAACAATTTAGAAAAGTAAAATCTGTGTGATTGTATTCAACCCCCCCCCCCCCCCTTCTACAAACTTGTATAGACCTTAGGGACCAACATTAACGAAAAACCTAACCTAGAAAAGAGCTGGATTACAAGAAGTTCGAGAAGCATAAGAGAGGATTACAAATCCAATTACCCCACCCGAAATCCTTCCCCCAGTTAACTCTGTTTTTTGCCCACATAAAAAAACAACACCTCGTTAGTACCTTCTCGAGCCGAAATAATCTTGCCATTGAAAACTTTCCCGTTCCGGCTTCTCCAAATCACCCAAACAACCGCCATACATAAAATAGACAGAATCAAATGTCGTTTCTCACCAGTCGGGTTTAATAGCATCTCCGTGTTCTCTTCAAATGAAGAGAGGGATGTAGGGATCCCGGACCACCAAATGTGCATCAATGCCCACAATTCTTTGACCGAAGAACACTCAAACATAAGATGGTTTTTAGTTTCCTCGCTATCGTTACAAATAGGGCATACTGTAGAGGTGATACCTACTCCCTTGTTGGACAAATTGTGTCTAGTGGGGGAGTTTTCCAGCATGGCCAGGTTTCCTAGGGACGGCTTTTATCCAATGGATCTTCGGTTGAACTTGACCAGCTCCAAACATTCATGTTCCATATCCGAGATTATTCCAAGATAGTCTTTACGATGTATATGATATTGTTAGGACCAAAATGTCCTAATTATATGATAGTTTTGTAAAGGGTTAATAAATGTAATATGGGCTTGGGTATAGGAATTATGGGCTTAGGCTTAAAGGTGTAATAGGTGGGTATATATAGGATGTGTGTGTGTAATTAGGGTTAAGAGAATTATTATTATAATGTGATCCATGGTGTAAGTGTGTGTTCTAGAGAGAGAACCATTCTCTCTCTAGGTAGTCTCTTCCCTTATGAATAAAATACACATTTATTCTATTATCTCATCTTGTTACTCTATCTATCAAATACTTAGATTGTTGCTTGGTTTAATGGGACTAACAGATATGTTATGCATAAGCTTATGGTCCAATGGATATGATATCTAACAATTATTTATAGATAAGAAGTAACACATAAAAAACCTTTTATTTCCGTGTCATACTCTGTCGTATTATATAATGCAAAGTGATAGCAATAAACTATGAGATAGTTCATTATATTTATCAAGATACGAAGAAGAAAAAGTTGCAACAAGTGGAATTCCTACCAAATATCCCAAATAATGTCAGGCACTGGGTTATGGAGACGATGAAGGGACTCGAAATCTCAATAATCGTGTATGGAAAACACTTTCCAAATTAAAAATTCAACCATATTAGCCTTGGGTTCACGAATTTCGTATATTGGGATAATTCTTGAGTTTTTCTTTACTTTCAAAGGTGGTGAAAATTGAGATATATATACACCCATATTCTTGTTTTACATATACTTAAATCAGAGATCGATGGTTAGTGGTAGTTTAACGGTTATAAACATTAATTGATAAGATCAAGGGGTAGTTACAACCGAATCTGAGTTCTGAACAAGCAGGTCCAGAGCTTTGGACATACACGACGAGAAATTGCACATCCAGAGCCAGGACTTAGCCATCTCTCGATACACACGACTAGAGCAAGGAGTTAACCCATCAAGAATTAAGTCTTAGTACAGCCAGAGCTCTAAACGTATAAGTCCAGAATTATCCTTAGCCGATTTTCCTAAGTTTGGAAACACGTCCAGAGTTCTGTTCCTTAAAAACTCAGATCTGCAAAAAAATCTAGGAGCTCTATCCCTTAGAATCTTGTCAGGAACGTAACCCCCTTGACCGTGCTTTAAGGCAATCTAAGGTGATAAGGCCAACATATGTGAGTGTGCACTCC